>JBAIZZ010000091.1:0-433459 GCA_037355905.1 Heliconius aoede | reverse complement strand
AAAAAAACTTATAAATACTTTCACCACTAACTTGGCATTTCATTCGCTGTTTCAGAATAAGCTCCCGGTATTTCCGGCAAAGTCGGTCATCAAGAAAGGTTTAAAAATGCTAAACTCGACTCATGTCTTCTGAAATAAGGAGGTCTACACGGCATGCATTAATATTTGGGCGCGAGTGTGGTCTGCATTCTGTATCCTCGCGACGTGAGGTGACTCTACAACGTACGTTTTATTAGCCGGGACGTGGCGCGCGGCCTCGAGGCCCTATTACTACCGAAACCCGTTGATATTTTACACAAAATACTCTTTTTACTGCGAGATTTCTTTTAACATCTCAGTTTCTTTACGAAATACACCTTAAATTTTTGCTCATTTCTAAAGAAAACTAATTAGTAAGCAGCCTTAAAATCTTACAGGTTTTCGTTATAGCACTGACTTTAAACAAATATATAGGTGGATATAGTATAGGTGGAAGATACTAGAGCTTAATAACACCGACAATATTTTAAATTTGAATCTCAATAAAGCACGGTCGCCTTTGTGTTTGAACGCTTTCATCTTTTACCTACCTTCCCTGAAAATAAACGGCTATTGAATATTTAAGTAATTTACAACATTAATTTATAACATTTTCCACAAAGACATTCGAAACGTTAGTCTCCAATCTCCATATCCGTTACCAGCTCCAAGCAAAGTACGAGTTTATTATATTCATTAGAAACGTATGAGTCCAGTTGTGACGCAGGGGCACAAGGTGTGCAAAATCGACTGGTTTTCATATCTTCGGTCTGGTATCGAGGCAAAGCGCGGCGTAGAGTTCCGCCACTCAACACGCAATGCTTCCAAAATTCTAGGGAAAGTGGGGAACAGTGTCTTAATACTAGGTTCCCTCTGCCTAACCTATTGTATGCGGGATACAGCGTGAAGCTGATAGAAATGTATTAGAAGCGAATTGTAAGGCGAAGTTACAATATTTGCGAAGAGTATTGTCGAATTTCTAACTGGAGTTTGTTGTAGCGTTTAATATTAATGGTTCTTTAATGTATTCATTGATTCGTAATATTTCGAAGGTTAGCAGGGAATTCGGAAAGTCTTGTAATATAAATACTAAATAACACATTTTTATTCTAAAATATTCGTATAATAATGACGTAAGAATACTTTTTTTCCTTTGTTTAGCTTCGGTCGTATATATTCATACATATAATATGTATGTTTGTAACGGAAGCTTGGAATGTGATTTTGATCGACTTTGAAACGGCGGATTAATTTGAAATTTAGCTTACTTATCAAGGACTGATGACAATGCAATAATCTGAAAAAAAACAGTTCAAATGTGAGTCAGACCGCGATGTCAACGACCCATACAACTTATAATAAATAATAGTTCAAAAAACTAAAACAGACGCTTTTTTGAAAAAAAAATAAATAAAATGAAAAATATATTGTCTAATTTGAATCAAGAATAATAATAATGTACATAAGAAAAAAATATATAAATGAAATCCAATCAGTAGATTTTGTCTGGAAGAGGAACAAGCATCAATACTTACAAACTTTTACATTTATAATATTAAAACGATATTTTTATAGACTTAAAAACTTAAAAATATAATATTAAAACAGTACAACAGACGCAAAACAACATATTACATTAGCGCACAGACAAAGAAAACGCAATCCCTTGTTATTTCAAAATGGCGGTTGACCAGCGAGAGCGCCTTGTGCCGGTCTATAATTAAACAGTAAAAATGAAGTCGCTTAATTTAACTACCCCCAAACCTAAGCGTCCGAGAATTGGGTCAAAGTTTTTACGTTCTTATGGTATTTTTGTAAAACTCATTAAACTGCTATTTTTAATCGAGTTCACGCTGTATCCCGAACAGCAAGGTAGATTAAGACACTCCGGTTCCCACTTTCTGTTAAATTCTCGTTGCGTGTTGAATGACCCAACGCCGCGCTTTGCCCCTAACGCCCATTTGCCAAAAAAAATCAACGAGTGGGGATCGAATCCACAACCGGTCGATTTTACAGTCACACTTTATGCCCCTGCGCCACGACTGACCTCTTCCATCCTCCATTAGCTTCACACTTTCCCGCCAAATTCTGTAAACATTGCGTGTTGAGTGGCGGTACTCAACGCCGCACTTTGCCTCGCCACCAGAGCGAAGAAATGGAAATATACATTTGAATAAATAATATTTGATTTCCTCGAGTGGGAATCGAACCCACGACCAGTCCCGTCAGTTTTTAGCCGTATGGTCCCGTCTTAGAATAGGATCACCCTGGTACTGTCGGTGTCGTAAGAGGCGACTAAAGTACGTGTGGTAGAGTCACGTCGCCAGTAATGGCAACACGCATGGGCAGACTCAACCGGATTAATACCACACCCGGCATTTAAAACCGGCGTGAAGTAATGGCTCTTGCCACTGCGTTTCGCATTAGGTAATGCTGGGCCCCGGCGCTCTACATCTCCACCTTAAAGGCCGGCAACGCACCTGTAGCTCCTCTGGTGTTACAGGGGGTCGTGGGCGGCGGTGATCACTTACCATCAGCTGACCCGAACGCTCGATTGCCTTGTCCTCTCCAATAAAAAAAAGTCCATTTTACAGTTACACACTTGTGCTCCTGTATCACGACTGACCTCAAACTGCCATTTAATTATACTTTTATGGAATCAAGTTGTTCTGCAAAAGTGAATAAGTAATGAATAAAATTTTAATATATTTTAAAACGCTGACACGATGCTGCCTCCCCGGCCGTCGTGAAATATGATCATATTTATAGATTTTGACTGGTTATGTGCGAATTAGTCTTTTCAAATTTATTTTGATGTTCCGTAAGTGTTTTTTACGGCTTAAAGTTATATTGTATATTGTTAACGTTCAAAATATAATTACTAGATTGTTACGGTCATTCGTGTCACAGGGGCACAGACGTGTGACTGAAAACGAAACGTTGCGGGTTCGATTCCCACTCGAGTAATGGGGCGAAAATAAAAAAAATCATCTTAACGCTACGTCCTCACTATCTTCGTCGTTACACGCGGAAAATAAATTGGAGCTTAAAATAAGATAAGAACAATTTATATGTTTAGTTATTAACGATAAAATTTTACCATAATTAGAAATAAGTAATTTATATAGTGTATTTTATTTCAAATTTCATATAACATGTATGTTAATATATACAAACATATATGATATATCATACTGTAGCTGCCTCAGCGAACCGTCACCATGGCAGAGCCCTTGGCCGTCACGTGCCCGCATGCGTGCCCGTGTGCGTGACGCCGTAATGCCTTACCCTTAGTATCTGAACCATGCTCCTTAGAGGAGATGTCAAGTCTTATTTCGATTAATATGTCCCAATTTTGAATTGTCTGTTGTGGCGCAGCGGTACAATGGTGTGATTGTAACGCGATGGTTGTGGGTTCGATCCCCACTCGAGGAAGTGAAATATTTATTTACGTTCATCATTTTTTCGCTCTGATGTCGAGGCAGAGCGCGGCGTTGAGTTCTGCACTCAACGAGCAATGCCTGCAGAAAGTGTCTTAACACTAGGTTCCCTCTGCCTACCCTGCTGTGTGCGGGATACAGCGTAAAACTGGTTTAATTTAAGGTTTTAGAAAAGTTTTGAAGCTAATCATAGCGCGGCACAAGCGTTCGACTGTAACGCGACAGTTGTATATATATATATAGAATTTCATTAAAATGTTTTTGTAAGAAAACTTGTATTTCGAAGTGAAAATTCGCGAACGCCACTGTCCTACTTTAATTTAGGTCGCAATAGGTACGTGACGGCGCATTATTACGTGATCACTGACTATCAGACTCCGAACAAACTATTTGCAGTATCGCTGAATTCCTTTCTTTTTTCAAAAGAATGTCTGATAATATCTTAAGAAATAAAATGCATGTCTCTCTTCTACTTACACTAGGTTCCCAGGTTCTCTCTTTTTACGCTCTGTGGTTCCAGGTTCTCAGTTTACAACGAGAAAATTTAAAAAAATTATGCACTGTGGACACATATTTACTGATTATCTAGATTTTAAACACTTTTCAAATTGATTATTCTTCATTGAGGATTATAAACATAAGAAATTAATTTGTTACTATTCATATAATATTTTTCAGAAATAAGTAGAATGTACACATTTTTTTTTCAGCTTCATCCCGCTTATAGCAGGGTAGAGAGAGGGAACCTCAGTGTTAAGACACTCCGTTCCCCACTTTCTGCCGAATTCTGGAGGCATTGCGTGTTGAGTAGCAGAACTCAATGCCGCGCTTTGCCTCGACACCAGAGCGAGTCACGTAAAGAAAATATTATATAAAAAAGTAAATATCGGAGACTACATAAATATTAGGTACCTAATAAATGAATTACGTTAAAGGTACATTTCGAATCCATACCATAGCGAATACACTTGTTTGTTTTTTCATCTATCTAGAATATACAAGAAGTTGTAACTAAACATCAGCAAGCTTAGAATTGGCAAATTGCCTAATCTGTTAATCATCGACCGACATCAAAAATTATAAACTATATAATATTTCTTATAATTCGGAAAAAAAAAAATATTTTTACAACTTAACCTTATATGAATTAATATATCAATATTCAGTTCAGTTAGTTCTTAATTTATGGTGCTTCGTATATCAATATTTTAAAATTCTTTCCGAGTATCCGTGCGATACTGTAAACGCGTTCAGACGCGTTGTCAGCAACATGACAGCACCTTAAATGTCATACACGCTTGCTGTCAACTGTCAACGACAAATATGACATTTAAGTTTGGTTATTGTGATATCATATATATTTGTCCAAATTGACTTAAATTCTCATATGAAGATTCATTATAAATATAACTATCCTATAAATCAGTTAATAGTTAATATCATATATAAATCAGTAAATAATACTTGCCTTGTAAAATGGGTGGCAAAATAAAACAAAGTCAGAGAACTAAAAATAATGTGAGAGTGAGTGTCGTCCTGTTATGGTTTCGTCTTATTGTAGTGAAATATATTTTTTTCTATGTATTTTTAATTTAAACTTAAATATAAATTATAGCCATCAAGTAGTGGTCGCAGTGCAGAAATTTTAAACAATACAATCAATGTAGATACATCATTTGTCAAAGTAGGCTCAGGCAAAATAGTACCTGCAATATTTTCTACATTAACAACTCCAAATTTAGACCAAAATTTAAGCTCAGAATATTCTATATGTTTTAAAAAGTTTAATAAAAAGGATTCTATTACAAAAACCAAGGTAAGAATAATTTTAAATATGAATCTCAACTAAAAGTATAAAACTTAATAGATTTCTCTATTTGTACATTATTTATTATATTCAAACACATTGTTGTTAATTCGCAATCACTTTAATGACAATCATTATATATGATAATATATCATTATATAAGATAATAAATTCTGGAGGCATCGCATGTTGAGTGGTGGAACTCAATGCCGCGCTATGCCTCAACACCACAGCAAAAAAATGAAAATATATCCTTTCCTTGAGTAGGGATTGAATCTGCAACCAGTCGATTCTGCAGCTATCTTTGTGCCCCTGCACTACGAATGATCTCAAGTAATTTTCTAAGTTACAAAAATATTACTTAACTTACAACAATTTGTAAAATTTGTATTATATAAGAGTTATATAAAATTATCACATAAAATATGCAGGCACTTCAAGAATTAACAGATTTAATAAAAACTGGCAATGTAGAAGAAGCAGTAGCAGCATTGCCCAGCTGGGCTCATTATTATCAGATATTAGTTTTTGATCCTGACCGTAGAGTGAGAGAAGCATTGCAGGTAAAATTTTGTTTGCTTATAGGTAATATATAATACAAATTAAGAAATAAATACATTTTTTATTATTTTAATAACTACTATTATTTGAGAAATAAGTATCAAAAAATTTTAGTTTGAAGCCATTGTGTCTGACACTGTCTGACTGGAACACCAATGATGAATTACTTTCATTTTCTTTCTCTGATAATAAGATAGTGTATTATTGAATTCCACTACTCAGTGCACAAAACATTGGCCATGCATAGAGAATACAATGCATTGTCATTAGGTGCCTTATGTCTATTGAGCTATGTGGGATACAATATAAAGCTAAAAGAAAAAAAAATACAAAATAGAATAATTGTTTTTTTTTTCAGCTTCACACTATATCCTGCACACAGCAAGGTAGGCAGAGGGAACCTCGGTGTTAAGACACTCTGTCCCCCACTTTCTGCTGAATTCTGGAGGCATTGCTTGTTGAGTGTCAAAACTCAACGCCGCACTTTGCCCTGACACCAGAGTGAAGAAAAATGGAAGAAATATTTCACTTCTTCGAGTGGGAATCCAACCCACAACCATCGCGCTTACGGGCGGCGCCCTGGACCACTGCGCCACGACGGCCTTGTTTTATTTAAATAATTATTTTAATAAATGGGAGTTGTTATCTAACTGCTAAATATCATCCTATATTTATAAAAATTAGTTCATAATTTTGGCTTACATCATATTAAATAAAATATAAAATAATAATTTGATTATTTTATTATGTATATGTGTGTGTGTGTGTGTGTGTGTTTGTGTGTCACTCTTTAATTGTTTTGTTATGAAAGTAATGAAACATAAATAATTTATTCCCTAAAAGGGAATTGAACCACCAATAAAATTTGCATCATTGCATCTAGTAAAATGCAATCTTTATTTTTATTGTCATGAAATATAATAATACATAAAACAATAATAACTTCCAGACATGTCACGGCCTTGTAGTATCAGTATGTGGGAGACAATGTGCACCACATCTCCGCAAGCTGGTGCCGGCATGGCTCATAGCGCTGTATGATGAACATGCACCTGTGGCCTCACTTGCTAAGGGCCAGTTGGAGGTAAGATGACTTTTTTTTTAGCTTCACAAAGAGGCAGAAGAAATTTGGGGACCTAGTGTTTAGACACTCTTTTCCATTAAGACACATTCAATCCCTACTATCTGCAGCATTCTGGAAGCATTGTGTGTTTAGTGGCAGAACTCAATGCAGCAGCCCTTGTTACCAGAGCACAAAAATGGCACTTTAATATCCTCAAGGGAATGGAACACATAACCTGTCGTGTTTACAGACGCTTGCTCTTACGCTACACCTGGACTCAAGTTAAAATGAGATTCAAATATACTCTTTGTTATTATACCACTGTGCTGACCACTAAGCCATACGTTCTTGTTAAGTTATGTGAAAGAGTACCCCCTATTAATATAAAATAATATTGTACTATTATCAAATCTAGACATATATTTATCGTTTTTTTTTTAATAATTTTTTACAGACCACCTTCCCTGACAATAAACTGCCAGAAGCTTTATTGTTTTGCAAGAACGAAATTTTGACACTACTCATAGACAATATTATCGGGAGCCCTGAAGATATGCTTATCAATAAGTAAGTTAAAAATCAGCTTCACGCTGTATTCCGCACACAGAAGGGGAAGCAGAGGGAACCTAGTATTAAGACACTATGTTCCCCACTTTGGGTTCAGTAAGTAAGTTATGTAATATTTAAGGTTTGTGACTGTGAACGCGACAGTTATGAGTTCGATTTCTACTCAAGGGAAGGAAATGTTTTGATAAATGATTAATTTCATCCCGATATTTATTTTCATCCCGCAAAATATTTTTCTAATTAAAAGCACAAGAATCCGTCATCAGCAGCACAGAGTATTTACGCCACGATAGTAGGTTTGATTCCTATTCAGATGATGACCTCCTGGTAAAGAGAAAAATGGAATGTTCTTTATATTATTCACAGGTTTTTAGACGCAGAAGAGCGAGCTCAAGCAACAATACGCATACAAACCGCATCTATGCGTGCTTTAGATCATTTTCTAACAAAGTTACCTGAATCCCAGGAAAATTGGTTATGGGATGTTTTAGCACCGCTGTTTGAGGGAAATGGATTTTGGAAAATGGCGACGCATACCTCACATAACGTTAGGTAGGTTAGTTTTGCTTTTTTAACATTATAGTATATTTTGGGTATAAATTCATCCTTCCTACATTCGCTCATTTCAAACATTATTTTAAACAGACAGACAAACAAAAATTCGTGCCCGCTACTAGAGACGAGACCGACGTGAGGAAACGTGTTAGTCTTCTGTCCACTGAGTCCAGTCTAGAGCCTATCAAATACTTATTTGCAGTAAAGGACTATTTTTTGAGGACGGATTGCAGCCAAGCCATAGACAATTAGCGCCATATAAAAGAATCGTAACATAAATTATAAACATAATGAAAAACCCGATTGCATAAACTACATTGATATATCCAGTAACACTCATGCCATTAAGACAAATCCAACATTATTTGATTTACCAAAAAAAAAAATTACGTGCCCCCTGACCCCTCAAACTCTTTGACCACTGTGCACTAAACATACAAGTATATCATTGGCAAAGAATTATTATTGGCAAATTGAATCCTTTTTCATGTTTAATCTATATTGTATTAAATAAACTAAATTTTTCACTTACAGGGCGGCGTGGTATGGAATAATAGGGAGGCTAGTGTCAGTTCTAATTACACGGTTCTCGTGTGAGGTAAAAACGCGTATATTAAAGGCTTTAGTAGCATTACCCGAGCGAAATGCAGCTGTCGCTTCGGAACGATGGGCGGCCGTGTTGACCACTATGCATAATGTACAGGTAAAACGAAAAAAATTATATATTACTAGCAACCCGCACGCGGCTTTACCTATTAAAACTACACAATTACGGAACTAATAATATAAATTACTTTTAAATTTCAATAATATTATTATTTTAAAGACAATATCCATACATTGAAAACTTAAGTTTAGCCAATTCAAAAAAATGTGTCCTGAGTGTGTTTTGAGTTCTGTTACATAAATAAATGTCAAAAGTAATATATTTATCGTGTTTTTTTTTAAAACGTTAATGTATATTTTATTACACAATTCTTTTAATGAAAGTACAGTTCTACTACTCTTTGAACATCATAAATTGTTAAAATAAAAGATTTTATCTTCTTTTTTTTTTCAAAAATAATTTTACTATAAAATAATATACAAAATTTATTTAAAACGCTATGAACGCTACAGTGGCAAACTGCCACTTTTTCGAATGACAAATAAGATGAAAACAATGTAGGTTGCAAATTTCTGCCTGTATAAGGTACACGAAAAATTATGAATTAGTAAAAATATTTTGATTTGTCCACAACTTTGCCCTTAAGACTATAACCTGCTGACGCGTCACTAGCCTAACCTGCTATATGCGGGATACAGTGTAAAGCTGGAAAATAATATAAATCTGTTCTTATTGCAGGACTGGTCTACATTGTTGGACAAAAAAGATCTTCTTGTAAAACGTCTGTTAGATGTACTAGAAAATGGTAATAAAATTTTAGTATTATTTTAACTGATGCATATATTTAACTATAATTTTGTTATATACACAAAACATATGATATTTTACGAAAACAGCATATATGTCAAAATATTTCAAAACAATATCTAAAGAAATTAATCAAGGTAGTCAACAGTTTAGACGTAGGATTCTTTTTTTCATTTCACGATTTTTATCTATACCTGTATTTAGTGTGACGCCACATACACATAATGCTACAAAAATACTAAGTGTTTCCGATCTTCTACTTTTCATTCATACAAAATAAAACAAGAAAGGCGAAATCTCTCGTACTCTTTTACGCAATAACCAATTTCTTACAATGAATATAAACAACGTTCATATTTATTAAAATATTGTCATAAATATTTATAACAATATTTTAATAAATATTCGTATAGTGAACAAGCGGGCGAAGCCGCGCAGAGTTCGCTTGGTTTAAATAATTGTGAGGCTATTGTTGCGGACTCTAATTGTGACGGCTGTGAGTTCATTCGTTTTCCATTTGCCCTGACTCTACTAACAAATTATCAAAGTACGATGTTAAGTTCCGCAATTCAACACACAATTTCCCAATTTTTATTTTAATAAGTCTCATTTTTACAGGTGGTTGGGGAGAAGCTCGACTTTTAGCGAATATTTTGTTGCCATTATTAGATAAATTGCCAGAGGAATTGGTAAATAAAGAGTTTTATTTAACATTTTTCAACGCCATGTTTACTGGGTAAGTATTGAGCTAATAATATTTTGTTATTATGTTTTATAATATTATTTGGCATTAAATAAAGAGAGAGAGATTCCTTATAAATGTGTTTGAGGTTTTAGATATACTTGATTTTTTCTATTAAGTGTTTTTCTTTTAGATAAAATTAATTCCTCTTATGATTGATTCCTATAGTTATTATATTAATATTATTTTTAGTAAGTTGAATTTTAATATTTGTATTCAATCTGGATATACAAATCAAAGTACATCAGTTAAATTAACGATAATCAAATAATTTTACAGGTTGCAAAACAAAAACACATTAAATTCAAAGAGTGAAAGACAAATTTGGATAACAAGTCTATCAGAGTGTCTCCGTTACCTTTCAATACAGAAATATGACTATGTACTAGAAATAGTTACCTACGTTCACAGGACGTGGTTAGAAATGGTTTTTCTAATCAAAGAGAATCAGACGAGGTGCAACTTGATAAGACATTCCGCTACAAATATGGCGGATATAGTTAAATATTGGCTTAAACAGACTAATACGAATACATCCAATTTCCCCCAAAATGACAAATACGACCAACTAATAAGAAACTTCTGGCAGAACATTGGATCGACAATATCAATGCAGATTGAAAAACTACCCCTAGAGCCAAATGACATAACAAATTTAATAGACGACCATATACTATTATTAAAAACCTTAAAATCTACTTTCAACCAAGAGAAAAAACAACTAAGGATACAGTTTGCCGATGAAAAAGTTGAGAAAGTAGAAAATAAGAGCACAGATAAAACAATTTATGACAAACTCTTGATAGACAGATATAGGCATAATTTAAATAATTTAGTGGAAACCACATGTTGTGAATATTTCGATTTTGCGTACAAAAAATCAATGTCTTCCGCTGTATTTTCGTCTTTAATAACATTATTAATAGAATTTGATAGTGACAAGTTATTTTTGGCGCTTACTAAGCATTTTAATGCGGATTCTTTGTATAGTTTTTATGATAAAGTATTAAAAAACTGGCTTTCCGGTGACACGATGAGATGTAAACCGTTAGTGGAAATTTTGTTCATAATGGTAAAATATTTTAGTGAAGACGAGCAAGATGCTATGTACAATTCATTCCAACAGGTAAGTGACTTGGTTTATTTTGTAATATATTTGTATAAAAACACACACACATGTAAAAATGTTCACATATTACACGTACATCCTCCAAATAATATGTGTGTAACATACGAGTTTACCAGAGGTGTGTCAGTTATGCTGTTAAAGAAAATATCAATGTGCCAAAAATTGACTTCCATATATATACACTTCTATGCAGGATAAAACGTAAACCTGTTTTTTGAAGTAAAGCTCCCCACAGTTCCCCCCCGCACTAGTGGAGTGGTGTATGCAAGTGTCGCAGTGGCAGGCGGCGAGTGGCGTTGGCGGTGCTCGCGGCGCTAAACGCTGGCTACGCGGCGCGCTAGTAGCTTCTTCGGCTGCCGCACTGTGCACCCGTAACGACGCGACCGCACGCGCGTTGCTTCTGGCTTGCCTCGCACACGGCGACGATGGTGGTTAGTACAAATTACATATCTAGAGCTCCACGCTGTATCTTATATAAAGCAAGGAAACTTCCCGCACTGCCCAATGTTTACATTGCATGTTGAGTGGCATTTGACTAATTTACAAGTAAGTACTACCAAAAGTTTTAGAATTAGGATTGATTTTTTAATTTCTCCCTTCTTTTATATATATAGGGAGACTAAATCTTTTTTCAAATCACAGAAGTCATGATTAACGAGTCGGCAGTAACAAAAATCATCGACACCCTCTGTTTCCAACTGTCATACACGGAAGACGACAAAAACAAAAAAAGTGAACAATTTATAGAAAATAATGCAGCTTTAGGAGCGCAAGTTGCTGCGGCGCTAGCAAATACATCATTACAAGTCAAAGCGACACCATTATTGTTGAAATTGTTCCAGCTTAATTTAAATGTTATGGTAAGTAAGTATATTATTTTTTTTTATGCGGGAGCATAAGCAGGGTAAACAGAGATGAACTAGTGTTAGGACACCCTATTCTCCAAACACCACCTAATTTTCGAGAAATTGCATTGATTTGATTTCCACTCGGTGGAATTACATATTTCTATTTCCTCGGTTTGGTAACAAGACAAAGCGCGGCGTTGAGTTCCGCTACTGACTCAATGTTTGCTATGCAAAATACAATGTAAAGTTGAGAAACTAAAACAACCTAAATATTATTAATAACTAAACTATAACTTTCTATAATTTCTCAATAAAGCATGGTACCTGGTCCTGTGCGGATTCATGGTCTGAAACTCGTTCAGCGTGGCGTGATGCCTTACCGAGTTTAACACCAGAACACCGTGTGGTCATAGTTGACAGTGCCTTAGAATTGCTACATGGATATGTTTATCAAAAGTATGTATATATGTTTATCAAAAGTATATATATATCTTTTTCACGTTTATTGTTTTAAGAAAATAAATTATATTTTAATGTACAATATATCACACTTTCGAACTGCTTACAAAAAATAATTTAAAATTTTAGCTATAAAAAGAATTATAATAAATATTCCAATTAATTATCTTTAATTGTACACCATCTAAATGTAAGCCAATTCCCGAATATTAGAACTGCCTGATAGATGGCTAAACCTAAGATGTAAATGGGAGTCCAACCGTAATAGTTGGAGATTTGATTTCCACTTTGAGATGAGATGAGAGCCCTATTATTTTTAAATCTATATAAACTACACAAATCATACAATGTCACAAAATGGGACACTTAAACTTGTATTTCTAATATCGTTTCGTGCGTTCATTTTGTTCTTTCGGTGTCATTTCTTCATTCGTTCATTTCATAATTGGTTCCAAATCATCGTGTTAATGATTTCTTTTAAATTTCCAGTATAGAAGATCTAAACATGAAACGTATAGAACACGCCTCAACTCTGTGTCCATACCTTTTAATATCAAGCGAAACCAATACGAATAAAAACATAATCGAAATCGTAACATTAACAAAAAAACTATTCAAAATCGAACCAAAAACACAAGTGCCTTTAGAAATATTCGCCTTAAAAATAGATTGCATATTTGGTAATTTGAACTGTCCTTTCGAAGATGATAACAATTTTATACAGAAAGTTGTAAATAATAATGAAGATGTGGAATTAGATAAAATCGATCTTATATTATATGCAAACAAGAGTGTTTTCAGATCGTTTTTCTTAAGAGCCATGTTGAGCAGAAACGAGGTTTTGGATGAAGAGGACGGAGTGACAGAACACTGGCGAGAGGAATTATTAAATGATATGTATTATAAAGAATTATTTAGTTTGGTGTTGTATGAATATATTGTGTTGAATACCCTGTGTGAGAGATACGCGTTTGTGAGTATACTTCACTTGTTTCTTACAGAGTTATTTTGTATTTATTCCACAAATGACAAACTACTAATTGAGTAATTTTTAATGTCATTGTAAAAGCATGTGATTTTTTTTTCAGCATCACGCTGTATCCCGCACACAGCAGGGTAGGCAGAGGGAACTTCGGTGTTAAAACACTCCGTTCCCCACTTTCTGCCGAATTCTGGAGGCATTGCGTGTTGACTGGCAGAACTCAATGCCGCGCTTTGCCTCAACACGAAAGCGAAGAAAAATAGAAATATAAACGTAGAGAAATATTTCACTTCCTCGAGTGGGAATCGAACCCACAACTATCGAGTTTGCGGGCGGCACTCTTGTGCCACTGCGCCACGACGGCGTCTACTTTTTTTAATCAATAAACTATTCAACGGCTTATAGCTATAAGACCACTTTTCGATTAGCCATTTCTTTAATTTTTTTTTAAAAACGTTGATATTCGTTTAATTCGCTTTTGAAATTATTTAATGTTATGGAAACGAAGATAACATGATTATTTACTTCAATTTATTGTTTTTTTTCTAGTGGCCACACTACGAAGTAATAAGAGACGCAAAACAAAGAACAGAAAAGTTGATAGAGGATATAATATCTGAAATATCATTAGATACTAAAAATATGATTCTCACCCATATATCAGAGGTAGCAGCAGTAAATGGATATTATTGGTCATTTGCTAGAAGCTTCTTTAATTTTATAATTAATGAAAAAACACGAGAAAAAGAACAATTAAACGAAACCTTGGAAAGGTTAAAAGTTGATAATGACAAAATACCATCGGATAATGAAAGTAAAAATCCTGAAAGCCCAGCAGTTGATAATGAAGAGATTTCTTCTCAAGGAGAAATTGTTAAACAAAATGAAGAGGACAAAAATAGTAATGTTCTAGAAAATTCTGCAATAAATACAGTAGAAAATATTAATAAAATGAATTCTATAGATATGAGCAAGCTAGAGGAAGTTGTTACTGGTACTGGATACTTCCATAGTCTCCAGGCGAGTGTAGTTATAATTTTTTTTGGGTTCCGTACCTTTTAAGAAAAAAAGAACCCATCCCTTAAGGTCACCATGTTATCTGTCAAAAGTCTTTATCTTACGAACGCTTGGATATATCAACTTGGAATTCAAAACACATGCCTAGATTCAAGGTCATTTATATGATGGATGGTCATTTATACAGCGAAACATCCTATTTCTACATTATGAAGGGACTTAAAATTAATAGGGTACTTCCGGTTGACCTAGAATTATGAAATTTGGCAACAAGCATCTATAAGTAGTCCATATTTAGGAAAAAAATTAAAACTATATGTTTGTGGTTGAATTCTTAATAAAATAATAGCCTTAAAAGGGGTACAAAATTTGGTATTTAAGTTGCTAGTTCAAATGAGATCGAAGATGAAAGGGCTAAGCTAAGCTTGAATTTCCGAAAAAACCTAATTTTTATCTGGTCCCTCGGTGGGCGAGCCCGACAACTTTTTTATAATCACAGTTCATGTTGCAAAAACCGTAATAAGACCAAATTTTACATTAAATTTCAGGCTGAATCTAAATTTTCATCCATAACGTCTGAGAGCACGCTATGCGTTCTCATGCTGCGTAGTATAGCCGCTATGGGGGGAACCACGGGGGACGCGCTGCGGGAGGAGCTGTCAAGGGGAAGTGCGGCACTAGATGCTGTCATCAACGTGTACTACAAACACAACGAACTTATGTTGTATGACAGGTGAGTGGATAAGCTCCCTTCTCCATTTTACGTTTAATTTTTACTTTATTAAAACAAACAATCTCTTCAGCTCAAATAGCGCACATAACACACACTATGCACATAAGGCAGAACTTACGTCGCTGCATGGTGAAGCGCGGGTGGTGTCTACCTTCACACATTTGGAACTCTGCGCGTTATTACGTTTTTATAATAATATAGATTTTTCTTACAAATAAAAAAACACCTACATTTAACTTTCTTATATCCAGGGAGGTAATATCAGCTCCTTGGGCGCACTTAACACATAATATATACGTAATGCGGTATTTACGGCATTGCGTGGAGACACGCGGGTGGAGTCTGCCGTCACACTACTGGGATTTCACCACCATTACTTTGTGTTCGATGGTCACTTCGCTAAAAGATAGTGTCCAACAGTGGGGAAGTGTTAAGGTAAGTGCAAGTAAGAGTGTGAATGGAAGCGAATGCAAAAATTGAAAAGAAATTCACATGTAGACTAAGGATTTGGAGGCCAGTCGTAGCGCAGAGACCATGTGTATGACTGATTATAAAGTTATATAATTTGTTTTTTGATAGTTTAACTTTCGTATAATTCAGTGTGTCTTAATATTGTCTTCTGCCTACCCTGCTATATATCTCGCATATGCGAGATACAGTGTGTAACTGAAATAAAGGAAAAACATTATGTTTTAAATGGAACGAAGAAAGAAATGTACTATACATTAGGTTCCCTCTGCCTACCCTGATATGTGCGGGATACAGCGTGAAGCTGAAAAAAAAGAAAATCATAAAAGCGTAACATCACATTATTTACTAAATATTAGGAACCACTAGTCCCAAAAATTAGTGCATCCAGCCAAAACTAATTCTTTATAAAATTTATATAATATAAGAATATTATAAACCCTCTCCGCAAGGAAAAAAATGCTTGTATAATATAAAAAATTGTAAACCTGCACTCTCTCCTCCACAGGCTGCGATGCTATCACAAGCTGTACTCGAGCTATATAAATCTGTACGCACATTCATATCAGACGTACCAGCTCAGGCGCAAAAGCAGCAGCCGTCAGACCATGTGGCAGCGTTACCCAATGAATGGAAAGATATATTCGCCCCAGATCTCAATGTTAATCTTTTTGAAATTATTACTTTTGTATTGAGTAAGTATTTCTTTATTAACGAAAGGTAATCTACGGTTTCGTCTTATGTAAAAACATGTTTTAAAACACATATATTAAAAAAATGTTTCAGGCTGTTATTGTCAGACACTCCAATTTTCAAGACATTGTGTGTTGAGGGAAAATACTTAACGCTGCACTTTGTGTCGAGGGAATAAAAAAATCTTACTAACCCGAGTGGGAACCGATCCCACAATCGTCGAGTTTACAGGCAAACGCTGTATCACTGCTCCATTATTAGATTTACCATGTTTACATAATGTATACACATATATAATATGTATATATCTGATAAAAAAAACTGATTTCGTGTCCTATAATTTTAATAAACATTATATATAAATTAAAAACTATTCTTTTACAGATGATCACAAAAAGCCCATGACGCTAAATCGTTTGGCAGTAATCGACTCTTTACTCAATATTATTCCACATTTACAATGGGAGCGGATACCCGCCCAGCGATTAACTCCGTTAGCTGAGGGTGTGTTGGAAGGGGCGTTAAACGCATTAGAGGGTCTCGTCCATCAAGCGTATTTGTTCTTGGCTTATGCGGCGTTGGGCGCCGTTGATAAACCTTTGGTGTTAGATGACGGTACGTTTTGTTTTATTTGTAAATTATTTTTTTTTTATTTAGTGTTTATTATAAGTAAACCACATTTGTTATTCAATTTAATATTTTATATACATAGATTATAATTTATAAATAACTTAAAATTTTGCTGCTGCTTTTTCTTGTAGACTGAAAAATCGAACCCACAGCCTTTTCTTCTACAGTAGGACATAATAGAATTTCTTACACTTTCTTCTCTAATACATCTTATATTATTTTTATATATTAGTGGAAAAGCTGTCAGCATGGAGTGGTAATAAAGAGGAACAAGCGCCGCAGCTCTCACTGGAGAGACTCCACGCGCCGCTACTGAACCTGTATGATCTATTAGATGCTGCGTTGCAGGATGTCGTGTTAGTGTATATACGTACGTATGCGTCCGCATGTGTGTATGTACACACATGCGGACTCATACGTACTTGAATTAATGCACATGTAATATACATTGTGAATATAATGATGAGTTATTTTAGATATGCATATTGTTATTTTTATTGAAATTGTTTAACTTTTATTTTATTGGCCTGGGCTATCTAGAACAAAGTATTTTCCGTTTAACGATACCGTCCCGAGATTGACTTATTCAATCAAACAAATACATTACTCTAATAATATAAGTAAAGACATAATAAAGATAGTAACAATACACATCAATCCACCCAGGGTATGCGTGCACACGTGCGAGACGGTCCCCGGGTCGGACGTGTCGCGCGTGGCGCTGGCGCTGTTGCTGGCGGGCGCCGCGCTGCTGCGGCACGCGCGCCTCGCGCGCTCCGACCTGCACCACTACTATGTGCAGTTTGCCAGGTTAGCGGAGAAATTACTTTATTTAATGCAGATCCACGCTTTTTCCGACAGGAGAAATACTTTGTGTTTAGTCACTTCGTCTCCCTGTGCACCGCACCGCGCCGCATTGAGATATTGTGTGTGTAGGGTGTCCGTGCTGCTTTCCATATATTAAATCAGGAAAATTAAAATATTTTTAAATATAATCTTTCAAGTAGTGATCCTGCACGACTTTCACCATTATTATGTTGTTTACTACGTAAGTGCTGTCGCGGGTAGTTGAAGTTTTTTTAAACTTGTGACTGAGTATAGATAATATTCAAATATGTTTACAAATAAAAATCAGCTTCACGCTGTATCCAGCATACAGCAGGGAGCCTAGTGCCAAGACACTCCGTTCCCCACTTTAAAAATAAAATAAATTCAAAGAATATACTGTACCTAAAACAAATGTTTTACATAAATATTTCATTATTAAAACTGAATATATATTACTAAATCCATTCATTAAAAAAACAAAGTTATTAATAGTAAAAAGGAGAAGTTTAAATTTTATATTTATTTCTATATTTTAAATCTTCATCTATGCATATAAATATAAAAAAGAATCTCCTGTAATATTTTAAAATGTTTATATTAGAGGATTTGGAATATAACATCACAGTTTATTTTTAATGAAAAAATGGATTTTAATTGAAGAAACCAGTGAAACCACACTTAAGTCGTAAGTCCTAAGCACTTTAACATATTTCCTTACAACGCGATACATGAAATACTACGATTTTTTCTTATAACAGGGAACACGAATACGCAAAGTATATGCTTCCGCATGTACTTCGTCTGCTGCCGGCGGAGGTGCTGCAAGAGCGCGCGCTCTCGCCCGCACTGCTCGCGCGCTTCCACGCAATGCCCGAACTGCAAGTGTACGGTAAGTGTGACGTGACGTGACGTGACGGGGCGTAACCTAATATCAGTTAACCGTATAAAATAAAACCACTAATATTGAGTATTAATTATTTTTTATTTTTGAAGTCAGTTCAAAATGTACGGAAACGTACATAACGTGTGTTTCTATACACACATTAATAGGTTTACTCTGTATCTCGAATATAGGTGCGTAGATGGGCAGAGGGAACCTAGTGCTAAAACTAAAGTTTTCGAGTACATTGAGTAACAAAACTAAAAGCCTTTCATTAGCTTAACTCAAAGAGAATGTTTCAAATATTTAACAAGCATTTATAATTTTGCCTATATTTACAAATATAAAAAAATGTTACAAATTACTCCACAGAATGGTGCAACCACACGACAATAAGCACACTCGCCTGTTCCCTCCTAACCGATATACTAGGTGGTATAACAAGTGCCGGTGCTATGAATTACGCCACGGCGTTAGACTCAGGCGCATCTGCAGCGTTAAAACGAGTGGTGAAAAATGCAGTGTCGCCGATACTATTAAAACGGCAGTTAACCATGCTGCGGGATAGAGCCAGTGAGCTTGAAGATACGCAGGTTTGTGTAGTTTCTTTGTGTTTGATGTTTACTAATTTAAAAAAAAAAAGAATAAAATGAACCTGAATTTTTAAAAAAGAAGTTAATGAAGCTAATGAACTTTATTTTTGGAGTGAAACATTTCAAAATGTTAACTCAGATTATACTACAATTTTCACGTTGTTCGTATTTCTTCATTATAAATCAGCTTCCCGCTGTATCCCGCACACAGCAGGATCGGCAGAGAGAATCTAATATTAAGACACTCTGTTTTCCATTTTTACCTATTTTTCCGAGGCATTGCGTGTTTGCAGGAGTGAATAAATATAATAAATTAATTCCCTCAAGTGGAATCAACCCATAACTATCGCTTTACAGTCACACCCAAGTCAAACAACTTGACGTTCCGTATTCATACTCTTTTTTTTTTTTTTTTTTTTATGGGAGAGGACAAGGCAAACGAGCGTACGGGTCACCTGATGGTAAGTGATCTTCGCCGCCCACGACCCCATGCAACACCAGAGGAGCCACAGGTGCGTTGCCAGCCTTTAAGGTGGAGATGAAGGGCACCGGGGCCCGGCATTACCTAATGCGAAACGCAGTGGCAAGGGCCACTACTTCACGCCGGTTTAAGATGCCGGGGGTGGTATTAAATCCGGTCGAGTCTGCCCAAAAACTCTGCGACGTACACAAATACTTGCAGGTAACTATCCAATGGTCCCGCGCGGAAGTACAGCTGTCCTTCTCAGTGGATGACAAAACGCTGTACCTCTGTATACAGTTCTCGGACGATCATCCTTTAACGCCACCGCGGGTCAGAACGCCGTACTCGCTAACCTCGCCTGTGTCCCCCTCGCGCGGACCTCCACATGGAACGGACACGCAGTGGATTGTCATGTATTTGGCTTATCAGGTATGTTTTAAAAACTGTAAATAAAGTTCTTTGGGTATTTTTTATGACGAAAATAGAAGAAGAAAAAAAAGGAAGAAAACTTAAACTATTTTTTTACTGAGTTTTTTTATTTAGATTTTATTATTATTTTGAATTGATTTTGTATAAACAGAAAGAAGAGACGGAACAATAATTTGAAACCAAACTGGAACAAAGAAAAGTTAAAAGCTCTAACCTGTTACTTCATATTATCCGCTATCTGCGATTTATTATATATTGATTTCAGTTACATTTGACTGACTTTATTATTTTGTTAAGTGTTTATAAATGCACTAAAGATATAAATAAAATAAATTAGCGTCACTCTGTATCCCGCACATAGCAGGATAAGCTAAGGGAACCTAGTGCAAAGACACTCCGGTTTTCATTTTCCATAAAATTCTTCAGGCATTCCATTTTGAGCCGCAGAATTCATAAATATAAAGTATTTTTAAATTAACATCACTCACACTCGCCAGAACGGCTCTCTCCTAAACGCCTGCAAGATGTGGTTGACCGCGCTCTCCAACCGCGTGGCCGCCGCGCCTGTCTGCTACATCTGCTACTACCGCCTGCTGCCGTTTCCGCGCGCGCGCTTCTCCGACGCCTG
Source organism: Heliconius aoede (assembly GCA_037355905.1). Classification (NCBI taxonomy): domain Eukaryota; kingdom Metazoa; phylum Arthropoda; class Insecta; order Lepidoptera; family Nymphalidae; genus Heliconius; species Heliconius aoede. The sequence continues at coordinate 412,512 of JBAIZZ010000091.1, read as the reverse complement.
TCGCACCTGCCGCAACCAGTTCCACCCACAGTGTTTGGTGAGTGTGTGCGTGTGTGCGTGCGTGTGCGTGCATGCGTGCGTGCGTTTGTGTGTGTGTGTGTGTGTGTGTGTGTGTGCGTGTGTTTGTGTGTTATTCAGTGCGTACTGAGTTTTTTTTAAAATTATGAATGAGTTGTTAGGCGCCACAGACTTTTGCCGCCTGTGCCTTATTCTAAAACTAAAACTTTTGTTTTCTTTTTAAAATGTGGACGTTAACTATATTTTGAATGGTCTGCGTTTCTTTTTGTCAATATACGAGTGTGTGGTCGTCATCATGGTCCCGGTGCTTTTAATTGGTAACGTAATATTTTTGTTGCCTCCTCATCTCTTTAGGAAATAGCCATTTTAATTTTGCCGGCTTCACGCTTCATCCCGCACATAGCAGGGTAGACACAGGGAACCTAGTGTTAAGGCACTCCATTATCCACATCCTGCAGAATTCCGGAGGCATTGCGTGTTGAGCAGCAGAACTCAACGCAGCTTCTTTTTGATTTTGTGTTCCACTATATCAGTCACGGAACCTTCATTTGCCCGGCGAATGAACTTGCCGTGAAAATGTATTATGACGTCGGGTATTGAGGTCCTCGACTGCCTCAAGTATATAAGTAGTATAACTACAATACATATTTCTTTTATATCCACAGCGCAAATGGTTTTCCACCAGCCGCAAGTCCAACTGTCCAGTTTGCAGGTCTAGCTTCTGATACACGACGGTTACAACGAGATATAAGAACATAATAGAAGTAAACAATAAATGAATTGAAATACGAAAAGCAATTGACAACGTTCTTATTAAAATTAATATTTTATAAATAAAGATGTTTGAAAAACTGAATCTAACTTGATTCTATTGAAATGCTTGATTTTATTCATATTAAATTAAATTTGAACTAATTTACGAAGAAAAAGTCTCTAGGAATTATGTTTTATTTATATTTTACAAATATCTATCTGAAAATATAAGCTACAAATTTTTATTGTTGTATTTGTTGTATGGTATGTATTTTACTTTAGATAAGAAACAAGAATTTGACACAGAATTCTATAAAATTTAACATCTAAGTTATAACAAGAAATATTTAATCTAGCTGCCTATATATATATATATATATGAAAATAACTAAGCTGTAAAAGTTATGATAAATTTCTTAAAACAAACCTACCTCTAAATCAATAAGTAATAAACGAGTGTTGTAAAAATATTAAATATTTGTCGGCAACATTAATCGTAACATAATTAAATTAAATGTTATAAAATATCCGTATCTATATACAGGATGGAAGTATCAGCGATCGTTTTACGGAAACAGCATATATATTAAAATATTTCAAACCAATACCTAAAGAAATTAATCAAGATACCTCAACAGCTTAGACATAGGATTTTTTTTCATTTAACGATTTTTATCCATACCTGTATTTTGTGTGACGCACACATACACAAAATACTGAAAAATATTACTAAGCATTAGTGTGCGTGTTCATGTCATACTTTACAAATGGCATTTTATCTTAAATTTTATTGTTTTGTTTGAAAAAATCACTTTTTTGTTTATGGGAATTTTTTTATTCTTAATTATATAAGGCTTTTATAGAGTAGTTAAAATTGTGGTTTCATTTAAAGTGTTGCTTACACTTTCCCCCTGTATATTGGTAGTTGCAATAACACAAAAAAAAACGCATATTGCTTAACAAAAAATATAAGCGTAAATATTTACTCATTGCTTGTCACAATAATTCAACGTTAAATGTACAAATTACAAGTAGTTTGACAGCAAAATAAATGTGTTTAATAAAAAGTATAAAATTATTACATATAAAAAAATTAAATAGGTTTGTTATAATTAGTTTTTCCTGAAAATTATATGAAATAAAAACGAATAATTGTCTGTACTACAGCCTTGAGGGCAGTTGTGGCACAGGCGCACAAACGTGCGATCGTGAACGCGATAGGTTGTGGGTTCGACACACACACACACACACACGCACTCGAGGAAATGAAATGTTAGATTTTTTAGCTTCACGCAAATACCAGAGTAGGCAAAGGGAACCTGGGAACCTAGTGTTAAGACACTTCACTCCCATTACGAGATTTCCGTCCTTCACTTTCCGCTTAATTCTTGGGACATTCATGATAAATATTTCATATTCTGGAATGGGAATCGCTACTATAAAGAAATAAATCAGCCTTACACTGTAATCCGTACAAGGACAGAGGGAAACTAATAATAAGACACTCCGTAGCCCATTCTCCGCCGAACTCTGCAAATATTGCGAACTCAACACCACGCTTAGTCTCGACACAAGAGCAAAGAAATAAAAAAAAAAATTAAATAAATATTTCATACCCTCGAGTGGGGATCGAACCCACAACCAGTCGTGTTTACAGACGCACACTTGTGCCCCGGCGCCGCGACTGGTTTAATATTTGAATGAAATAAAATTTATAACTTCATAAATCTATATTTTAACGTATATTTATAAAAATGTAAACATCTTTATTATTTGCACGTAATAATTTATTAAGTTCATCAGTTACATTGTGTTGTTCAATAAAATTACTATAACTACTAAAGTTATTTTTATTTACCTGCACTTATTATTAGATATCTAATGGATACCATTATTAACTTAAACAAAACAGTAAGTACCCAGTTCAATTCCTTTTTCTTTACTGGCTCCCAAATTATAAAGAGTCTTAATTCAATCTATATTTATACATATAAGTACTTTAATAATTATTATTGACTAGTAAATGCTTCTTAAATGCAAATTAAAACTTAAACTAAAACATATTTTAAATAAATTATATGAGTATCAATAGTAATTATTAAACAGCATATCATTTTTGTGTTACTTAACATTATTGTATGCATACAGTGTCTTGTCAGAGTATAATATTTAAAAAATCCTGTAAGTGGGAATCAAACTCATAATCATCACATCCCACTTGATATTATATATTGCTTTATAATAAAAACTTTAAAACTGACTACAAATTTAAAAAACTAAAGTTATTTATTTAATTAAAAAATGAAAAACTTCCTCCTCCTTTTGACATGTTGTTTTGAAATATATTCTTTGAAATAATATTTAATGTGACTGCAGTTGTTGATTAATCCAGTCTATATCTTCATAGAAGCGTGGGTCACTTACCCTTAATGCTGCTCTTTTATAGAAAAAGTAATACCATGGAGATACTGCAAAACAAAAACATTATTTGCCTTCTAATTTACCATTAAAAAATAATATGAGTTGAAATCCAGCTTAAATGTTTACACATTTTAAATAGTTTTTAACTATTTTGTCTGAAAAAGTAGCAACATTTTTTTCCTTTATAAATTACCAAAACACTTACAGCATCTCTGAAACGTAAACAATACTATCAACATAGGCGTTGACACACCTTCAGGATCACTCCATTTCTCCAATAACCAGACTATATGCAGCACAACGCTGGTCACCACATAAGCTATCACCACTGAACCTGCTGCTCTGAACTTGCGGATTAATACTTCTACTAGACCTGCCTGGAATAAATATAAATAATTTATATTTTTAATTATTGTAATATGTATGTTTAATTCTTAACTATATACTCACTTGAAATAAATATGTTGAGAAGAATGTTATAAGAATGGTCGTTATTGATAGCACCAGAAATAAGTCCTGAAATCTAAAGAATATATTAGTAAAGCCCAATAGATTTTGTTATCGGTTATATAGATATTATTTGCACTTACATAAATATCACTAGTAAACCATCACGACTTCTAGGAAACAAACTAACGCAATTAAATATTAGATCGCAAAACATAAACGTTAACTGGCTTATTAAACTAAAAGTATATCTTGGCGTGGAAAGCTTCATTTTGTTTAAGCGCACTCAAATCAAATGTCAAAACTAAATTTTCACCAAGTTTATTTACATCCGTCCATGACGTCATGTGCGCAATTGACGTCATTAGTGATTGATAACGCCAGAGTAAAGGCTGCCAATATTAAGAAAATTTTGTCATTTTCAATCAACACAAACAAATATTTTCAATCTTTTATTAAATACCAATAATCATATTTAATTCCATTTCTTTTGTGTAAAATTATTTTACATTAGATATAAAATTTAAAAATGTATAAAATTTCCATATCCCATAGATTATAATTGTCTATACTAAAACAGGTTTACCAATCTGATTTCTGAAAAGGAAATAACCTTCAAATGTTTGTAACAAAGTATATTTTCCAATATATTCCTCATAATTGAAACTTTTAAACCTCTTAATATTAAAAAATATCTGATTTCAATTTATTTCGCCACACTCGTCTCTAATATGAAGGAAAAAATAACTTGACATTTGTTTTCGCGGTATAAAATTAGATCGCAGCGAGTAAAAACTAACAAATATGTGTTGACGTCTACATTTTGATATAAAATAATAACAATATACGAGCAAAACTGTAATGGTTTATTGACATACGTAAGTGATTGTGAATCTTTTATTATTTTTGTTCAAAATAGACACAAATAGTACACCTATTAGAGAACTTCCGTCGCGACAGGAAAAGGAAGTGTGAGATTGATCGAAAGTGCATTGTAAAAGCTTTGATTTCAACATCCTTATCCTGTTTCTGTGTACTTTTAAAGAGAAGAGACTAAAGTTAAGAAAAGTTGTCAAAAAGTTTAGCAATTATCAATATGTATATACATATTGATAATTGCGTCCGTCATTGTAAATACTCTAAACAGATCTTTCCAACATATTATCGATGTATTCGTATATGTAAAGTAAAATTTCGTATTATAGATCTTGAATTTGAAATTAAAATAGTGTGATGAAATAGAAGTTTTATCGCACTATTTATAGTTATGGAGGTAACTACAAACTCAAATATCATTCTCTATTATGTTAAATATGAAAATTAAGGTAAAATGTTTTGTATTTCCTTTAGGTTTTTAAATATGACAACAGATATTTGTGGTGAAGATGTAATTGTAAGATTATCATCCCCCAGGATTATACCAGTAAGTGAATCTATTGAAAATTATTTATTTTATTAAATTATATGTGTATTATACACATATTCTGACTTATTGATTAAATGTTTATTCTGATAAAAATAAATGTAAATGGTGTTTTTATTTTTGTGTTGTATTTTTTTACATAAATATGAATGTTACTATTTTTGGTTATTACTATATATATTTGATTATTATTCATTTAAATTGATGTTAGTTAAATTCAAGTTATAAACATTTTTTTATAAATTTAACAAAATTTTTTTTATATTCTGAAGAAAAAAAAATTGTTGAATTATATTAATTAACTTCATATCTATTCTTATAGAATGATATTATAAAGATAAGTTTCTATGTTTGAATTAAAACATTTTTTTGTGACCGATTGTGACTCACAAGGTAATGTATAGGCTATATTATCTCATGTTAGTCACATGCATACAACTATTCTACCTGCTATCGGAGTTACCTGCTGCCCTTCTTAAGATCCATGTTCATTAATCACACACAATTCTGAGATATATTTTGAGATGCCCTTTTCATTCACTTTTGTATACATTCGTGAAGTTGTATTAGCAACAGATTTTTTCACACTTTTGTTTATATCTAATCTGCCACTTTACCCCCCTTTAACAAAAGAAAATAACCAAGTTACATAGATATTCCTTTGATGTCATTCCATAGCCTTTCTCGATAGGACACAAAACAAAAATATATTTTTTAATTCAAGTTAACCAAACAAACTCTTTGGCTTTATAATAATTATTTTAATCTGTTATAATATTGTGTTAATCAGACATCAACATGTTTACTAAAATTATTTTCTAATTACCATAATACAATACCGTTATATATTTGTAATCAAGGGAGATATATGAAATACAATGGTTGTAGGTTCTGAATGAAATCTTAAATTTTATTATATACCATGACATTCAGGAAAATTTCAATTATTTTAAATTGAGAAAAGAAACTTGTTCAAAGACAGATGGCTGTATACATTTTACCCATTAATTTTCTAATATATACATATTATATATATATATATATATATATATATATATATATATATATATATATAATCGGTTTATTTAGAACAAAACAAAATGTTTTTGTACGCAGTCAGACCCCCTGGAGATCAATGCCCAGCCTGGCGGCCGCGCCGCCGCCACCAGCCTGGAGCTTGGTAGGCGGCTGCTGCTGGCGGCGCGCGCGGGCGAAACCGCTAATGTGTTAGATTTGATGGCGAAAGGCGCTCCCTTTACCACCGATTGGGTGAGTTATTTATTTTTACGATATTTACTTCTTTTATTTTAAGAGTGTTGTTCAAGCAGTTCCATTATATTTACACAACTTGAGATGAAAATTATTAAATTAAACGACGACGAATTGTCACCGTAAAATTATAAACTTGTAATTTATCGATACTTTGTGCGCCGACATTATCTTACGTAAAAATTTACCATACGGTTAAAAAGTACAGCAATAGCCTCAGTATAAAGCCACCGCAGCTGCTAATTATTTTTAAGTGCAGGTTAGCTTAGACACTTTTAAATTTAAAAATATTCTCACCGAACCTGCACTGAAATATCCTGCGGAAGTATGAGTACATAAATACCAAAGTCACGGTGTATAATCTTCATTCTTAATTGTGTATATTATTTATTATTGTTTAAATATTATTGTTTGTATTTTAATTTTCGAATATCTTAAAAAATATTTTCAATACGTCGTAGTTCATTTTATTGATAGCTCTGTGGTCACAAAAAGGATAAAAAATTTACAATTTTTCGATAGATTACAATTTCACGAGAGAAATTATGAACTGGCGGTGTTTATATACTTAGACATATATAACAAAATGTGTAATAAGACTCAGTAATCTAAATAACTTTGTTGTAATTCTTTTTTCGATAATAAATATTTTTTTTACTTTTATGAATTTAGTAGTTGATCTTTAAATAATCAACATCATCTGAATTTGAGGCCGCCGTGTCGCAATAGAACGGCGTCGTACTGTAAACGCGATCCCAAATTCAATATATTGAAAAATCTAATGTTAGATTCCCTCTGCTTATTCTGCTGCGGGATACAACGTGTAGCTTTAAAAGAATCGCAATATAAAAGTAATATTATTTACAATTCAACTCTTCCACAGCTAGGAACATCACCCCTCCACTTAGCAGCAGCAAACAATCACGTCGAAACCTGTTCCGTGTTACTCCGGGCCGGGGTTTCCCGCGATTCACGCACCAAAGTGGAAAGGACGCCGTTACATCTTGCAGCGCACTCTGGTCATGCTGCAGTTGTCAATTTATTACTGCAGCACGGAGCTATTCCAGATTGCAGGTACTATTCAGTCTAACTACAATAATGACGAGTCCGTGGGCTCGAATCCCATTCGGAGGATGAAGTATTTAATACTTTTATATCCTCGCTCTGATAGCGAAGCAAGGCGTCACTTAATATGCAATACTACAGGAAATGGAAATGTCTTAACACTTGGTTCCCAGGGTCCTTCGCCCACTCAGCATAGATGCACAGTGTGAAGCTAACATAAAAATTACTAATATTAATCGTGCGTGAAATTAAATGGTAGGATGTTTTCCGAGACGGTGGTAACTTACAGTAGAACTGACAATTCAAAAGTGCTTACAAAGGTCTAATTGAGTAAAAAAACTTTTATTTCGAGAGCGTCGTAGCGTAGGGGGGCACAAGGGTGTGACTATACGTTTGGTCCCCCCTCGATGGAATGAATATATGCTTATTAATGTTTTCACTTCTTCGCTCTCCCATCAAGGCATAAAGCCCGGCGTTGAGTTCCGCCACTCAACACAAAATGTCTTAAATTTTTCTCGGAAAGTGGGTAACGGAGTGTCTTAAGCCTAGAAGCGTGAAGCTGATTTTTAAAATTTGATTTTGCAGGGATATGTTAAAAATGACGCCACTACACTGGGCCGCAGCCAAAGGTCACACCGCAGTTGTAGCTGAACTGCTACGTCGCGGTGCTGACATGAAAGCGAAGTGTAAATTTCGCAAAACCGCCAGGTGTTTAGCCCTTAAATACACGAGGAGGGACGTTATAGCGCTGTTAGATGCAGCAGAAGCAGCTCAAGCGGCTCAGGCGGCTCAGAGTGCTGCGGATGATGATAAAGTGCAGGAGTTTACGTCTTTGCAAAGTTAGTATCGATTGAATAATTTTGTCTACGTAGGAAAAACCTAAAAAAATATTATAGTTTAGGTTAATGAGAAAATGTTAATAAACTTTTAAAATTTATGTCTCAAATTTAACTCCGGGCTTTGTGTCCTTGCAAGGAAACGAAAATTGCGACCGAAACTGATATTGAAGTTGAAGGTTCTGTTTCGGCTGAAGACTTTGTTTTGGTCAAGACCAACTGACATCACACCACATCATTTTGGCGTCCGGCGGTTCTGCCAAAGTGGCGCGAAATTTGCAAATGTAAATTTTAACTCATTTCTTTATCACGTGCCATTTGGGTATTTTTGTATAGTGATTTATAAGTACCTTAGGACTGATGAGTACCAGCAATTTTTTAAAAATAGTGGGAATACACCATTTTGTATTTTTTTAATTATTTGTGAATTTAATATTTATGTATTTTTAGAGATAGAAGATATTAAACCAATAGTGCAGGCTAAAGTGAAAATAAATACAGAAAAAACTATCATTATAGAATCTAAAACTGAGGTAATTGTTTTTTCTATACATATTATACTTTTTTTTTTAATTTCATGCTGTATCCCACATCAGCGTAGAGCATCACTAGTGATTGGACATTCCGTCCTTAATTTTAAGCTGAATTTTCTAGACATTACGTATTGACCCCCGGAACACAACGCCGCGTTTTGTCTTGTTACCAGAGCGAGGAAATGAAAATAATTCCTGAGTGAGAATCAAATCCACAAGCGTCGCGTTTACAGTCAGACGCTGTACCGCTAAATTTGTGGAATACAGCGTAAAGATAAAATAAAACAAAATAATCATTCACCTTCCAGCCAATAAACATATCAAAGTCAACAAATACAACGGGTGCACCAAGTACCACAGTAGATGCGGGTTCAGTCCCAAGTAGGGCAGAAGGCGCTGCGTTGCTACGTGCTCACGGTATCACCCTTCTACCAGCGGACCGAGGTTGTACCGTTTTGACTGCTTTACGCAGTGGCCGCACTGTAGTGTTGTCAGGTATGAAATTAAATGTTAGTTTGTATTTTTGTTCCCATTAATCAATCAACTTTTTGTCTTGGTCAATAAAATATTTAAAAAAAAGGAAAATATTAATGTAAAAAATGTTTGTCGAATATGAATACCAGAAAAAAATATATTACAAAGTTAAATAAAACTAGCTTGTTTTAAAAAAAAGTAACAAATTGTTAAAAGTAAAAAAAAAGTAATACGTTGTTAATAAATTATATAATATCAACTTCTTTGCATTGCATAGTAAATGATGATATTTTTTTTCTATTAAAATATATTTTCAAACTTCCAGATGCCGGCAAATTAATGTTAAAAGAGAGTAGCAATGAATCAAATGAAGATCAAATGCTACTTCATGACACTATCACTAATTCATTAGCTAGTGATCACTCTGCCAACAATACTATCACTGATCTTGATATGAGTGACACTAATATAATGAACAATAGTGCAGTGGATAATAGTGAAGTGAATAATATTGTTAGTGGAGGAGGAGTTGGGGGTAAAAATGTGATGGTAAGAGCGAGGGCAGTGCGTTCAGTTCGTGCTGGAAAACCTGTTAAATTAGTTACGTTGAATAAATCGGATCAAATGGTTAAGAAGATTATTAATTCCAGTGATTTACAGGTTAGTGTTAAAAGATTTCCTCTGTATATTTATGGGGACTAGTTGCCTGTATTCCGGCATACAACGTCAATCCCCATAAGAAAACTCTATAATTAGCCTTTTGAAGGTAATGATTATGCAACAACTAGGATCTAGTGTGACGTCACCTCTGTTTATACATTATAAAATTACGCCTGAGTGAGTGTAATAGGAAGTGTAATTAGATTTTTATTTTTTTTATATATTTAGTGCATGTGTTTGTTCAATGTCTAAAGTATAGCGTGAAAGATTTAATTAGATTTACTTAGAAAAACGTTTTTTTTCCTTTGTCCACAGAAAGTAAAACTAGTACAGGTGGCAAATACAACCAATGACAATAAACTACGACAACGGCCCACACTTAAGTTATTATTAAATAAAGCTAATCTGTCCCGTCTTTTAGCTACTAATAAATCTACATCGTCACCCACTTTACTACCAATAGTATCTTCTACATCTGCTCCTATAATTTCTATTAATAATACGTCCACATGTTCGTCTATTGTTACTATTAATAATGTGTCTACATCCCCGTCAACGTCTACGTCTACTTGTATGTCCACTTGTTTTTCTATGCCGGTGGTAACTCCAACGTCAGCGTCTACTATCACATTGTCGGGTTTACAGGTAATATTTTTTTAGGTTCTGCCTTGCTATAACCGGGTAGTTAGAGGGAACCTAGTGTTAAGGCACTCCGTTCACTGCTTACCGTCTGAATAATATCTCTTATATTATGTATTGACGCCGCACGTTGTCATATTTGAATGGAGGAAACAAAATATTATTTAATCAGTGGTATAACGTGCAATTATCTCATCTAAGTCAGATATATTGAATTATTGTTTTTTATATTAATTTTATTAACAATTGTTATTACATTCGAACCAACAGTGACGCAGGGACTCAACAAGTGTATAAATGTTAACGCGAGTGGTTGTGGGTTCGTACCCCACTCGAGGAAATGCAATATTTTTTCGTTCCTTCGCTCTGATATTGAGGCAAAAGCGCGGCGTTGAGCTGGAGCTGTGGACCACTCAAGCAATGCCTCCAGAATTCAGTGGCAAAATCATTAAGCTGAATATAATTATATTAAATTCGAAATAAAATACATATTTTAATATAATATATAATTCTGAGATTATATACAAATAATAAGCAATAAAATATTAAATAATTTATTGCACTTTGTCATCTGATAGCCATACAGTGTGTTTGATCATATAAGTCGATGCCTGCTATAAGAAAAAAAAATGTTTTTTTTTAAATTAGTATCAAATTAAAAAATATAAATCTTCTTGTTAAATTTCCCCCCCAGACGTCCCGCACACCGGAACCCCCGGATCCAATGGAAACCGACCACCTAACAATATCACCCAATACTCAATACCCAGAGAACATGGTGCGTATACCGGAACAGTTCATCAAGAGCTCCTCAGTCAAGTACCTGCGATCTCAGCTACTGGCTGCCCACGCGGCTATTGCCAACTTGGCGGCTGAACTCAACACTTGCAAGGCCAAGTTGGCCAAGTACGAGAAGAATACATAGTGAACTACTTAGCTAGTTTTGTTGTGTGAAAACTTGCAAGCGTGACGTCAATATGGTATACTGCCAACTAGCTGCACACTCTTTTGGATTAAATTGGGCAAGTGTGGCATAAATAAATTGGATTTGTATTACGTTTAAACGTAAAATAATTACGAAAATGAGTGTTGTGTTATTATATCACGAAATGTAAGTAAAGATTTCCAAGTGTAAGATATAATAAAACGAAATTAGGTTATTGCCTGTTGAGTATTCAACAATCAAAATGGATATTGTTATGCATATTATATATAATAATCATAATATCTTTATTTAAACACTTATATGAATTACAATAGTTGGTAATGGTACTGTCCTTTTAAATGGGTTATAAAATAGCCCGTAGTAGAGAGAATATATCAATATTATATTTCACTTTCTTTTTTTAATTCGTTACACAATGAATTATTTTACGTAAATATGTTAAAAAGTGATTGTATGTATGTTTTATGCACTGTACAGGCTAAATTACCAAATTATGATAAATTGTACATAAATGTAATGTAAAAAGATGTTTTGGTGTTAAATTAGATATTAAAATTGGAACTAATATTAATAAATTTAAGGTTGTAAATACATATAGTTACTTTCTTTTTTTAAAATATCAATTAAGTATTTTTAAAGTACATGATATTAATTATATTAAATCATTTTGATACTTGCGAAAGAGGTGTAGATATAGGTTATATTAATAGAAAAAAAATATATTGAAACTAAAATAATGTACATTTATATATATTAAATAGCAAACATTATTTTTTTCCCTTGTTGCCTTCTCCTTTCTGTCGTCTGTTGTCGGGAAACGGTCCCGGGGCTGTGCGCCCGCTTTTCCGCGTTTCCGACTTTTTCATTTTTGATTATTTTGTTTCCGAATGCACAAGCACAAAGACGTAAAATGGCTAATTTTTCAGACCATTCACTACAATTTAATCGATCGATTTTATTATTATAGCAATTTCTTTATTATTCTAAAAGCATAACGAGATTGTTTATTATTATTTAATTCCGACGCCATCGCTCGGAAACTGAGACTGATATGCCAAATAATGGCGCAAAACTTATGAGAATATTAAAAATATATATTATAAAAAATTTAGTTGATTTTTTTTTTAAGGCGAAATATAAAATATCAGAAAATTACTTTTTTATAAATTTTTAGAAAGAACATATATATAAAATGTGACTTTCGCCATTTTTAAGGTTGATTAAAATATGTTTTTGTATGATACAAAATTTACATACATCAATCGTTTGCTGCAACAATGACGTAATTGCAAATATGAGATTGTTGCACTAATAGTTCGATATTATATATCGCACATATTACATAGTAAAAATGTGCTAAACCAAGATATTGAGAGTTTTATTAAATAAAAAAAAATAACATTTTATCACATGAGTTTTTTATTTTGATTATAATTTCTCCCAAATTCTTTCTTCCTCATATTCATTGGCACATTTACTGTTTTTGACAGAAAAAAGTTAATATACATATAATTAGTAAGCTAAATTAAGAGACACATTTTATACATTCATTATTTTCAATTTAACATTTGTATTAATATAGATAGAAACAATAAAGGCTTATAAATAACGAATTGTTCCACTATGAATGACAGCATTCAAACAACTGTCTAAATCAATAAAATTTGTACATGATGATAGATCTTAAACTTAATAGAGGACAAATAATTTTTTTTTTGTGTAAATTATTATTTTTCTTATGTCTAAGTCTGAGTAGTTATAAATTTTTTTGGGTCTATAGTAAATTATTCCAATATTTACCGGTTTTTTTTCAGAAACATTGTTCAAGGCCCAATGTATAGTATATAGTATTGCGTTCTCCCTCTTGAGTTTTTGAACCCGGTTATAAATTGATATTGATTATAAACAAAATTCTTTGATTTTAACAACCTCGATGGGAGCACAAATATACAGAATGGGGACTAAATCATAAATGGGGTCATATATCTCCAATGAGGACATCCAAATTGTAGGCAACAGACATGTCACCAGTTTAGTCGTCCCTCCCCTGTCCGCGTCTCTGCGAGCGCGCCTGCAACACGTCCCTGAACTGCGACAGTATGGCGTTCTCTCGTTTAGAGCGCTCTTCCTTACTGAAGGCGGCGAGCGCTCGTTTCTCATCCGCTGAGTAGATTTGATTCTCTTTACGTATACGCACAGCCTCCATTCGACGATGTCTGGAAATATGTAAGTATATATTAGATATACTCCTGATATATAAAAAATATTTTTTTTTTGTTTTATAATACATTGGGGTCGTCGCAGCGCAGTGCGATAGCCTCTGACTGTAAACCTAACGGTTCAATCCTCACTCGACGAATGAACTATTTTCATTTCTCGCTGTCTTAATAAGACAAACGCAGTGTTGAGTTGTTCTGCAATTTAATATATATTCTTTATTGCATATAAAAAAAAATACACAGAAATATTCAAAAATTGTAAATATATTTTACAATGGCGGGCTTATCTCTATAAGAGATCTCTTCCAGCCAACCCATGGAAGTGGAATAGCACAAAGTTGCGGTGTAGATACAATTTATACAAAATCATTGTGGTTAATAGTAGTGTCACAAAACCAAAATCTATGTCTTATTCCTAAATATTTCATAATTTATTCAATTAAACAAAAAAAAAATAAACACTAATACACACCTACTACCACTCATAACGTAACCAACTGATTCATAACTGGCAATCTCATCCGACGTCAGCCCTATTTCACCTCTTCTGGGGATTCTTTTCCCTTCTGCTACGTAAGCCGCCATTGCCGCCCCTTCACCGGGTAGGAGAGCCCTACCGAAGTCTTTGTGTCCTAGAGTAGGGCCCACTCGGGGTGTAGGGCCGTAGGGCTCTGATGCAAGGTCATCTTTGTGCTTACTTGTGGTGACTTCATGTTCTTCTGCAAGAATATATATTATCTTTTTATTTATAATACAGTTTTTGGTAGAGCGTACTTCGCTGGGGACCCTACTAGAGGCATATTTGAAGTGTTCGGCCAAGTTGTATTTTTAAAATTATATTGTAAGGGATCCAGATATCGGAGTTGGTTGTTATTTATTTATAGAAGGCAATCGTGGCGCAGCGGCACAAAGGTGTGACTTTAACGCGACGGTTGTAGGATATTTATAAATATAAATATTTATAAATATAAAAGTGTCTTACCTCGTGGTAAGACACTTCGTTCCTTCTGCCTACCCTGCTGTGTGCGGGATATAGCGTGAAGCTGATTTAATTAAAGTTTTTTTTTGTTGGCATTTTTTGGTTGATACATAGAAAAGAATAGAAGTTGTTTTGAAAACAGTTTTGACATTGCATGATTGTATGTTGGGTTAACTTAGGGTCTTCCATGAATTACAGGAGGCGAATCAAGAGTGACCAAGGTTCAAAAACTGTCCTACAAATTATTTCTAGATTTGTAGTTAAGAAATTAAATTTAAATAATAGGTATGTGTACAATAAAATACATCTCACAATTGTCACAGCGACAATATCTTTATTAAGACTTCTTTGTTTAGTTAAAATGAATGGAAAAACGTAACATTAAGAAGTTGCTAGAAAGTATTTGACAATGAAGCCATTTTGTAGTATTTTTATCTAAATCTATCTAAACAAAAATTATATATCATATGAATAGTTTAAGATGAAGTTGAGATGAAATTGAAATAAAAAATTTATTAAACAATTTCAAGAATTCCGTCCGAATTCGACACACTGTATGTTGGAAGGCAGTGTTCAGCGCCACAACTTGTCTCCTTAGAGCTTAGCAATCGAAATAATTTATAACACTATTTGTGAAATATTACTTACTTCCTTTCTCAATCCAAATTTCCTCTTCACTACTACTACTACTGCTGTCACTACTTGATGATCCTTTGGACTTTTTCTTTGCTTTTTTGCGAGCTTTTTTAGCTTTTTTAAGCTTTTTCTTCAGTTTCTTCAATTTTTTCTTTGTGCTTTCTTTGTCTTTGGATTTCTTCTTTTTCTTGTCTTTTGTAGTGTCTGTGTTATTTTGTTGTACTTCTTCATCATCAGAACTAGAAAATTACATTCTATTTTTCATACATCACTCATTTGGGACAAGAATGACTTAATTGCTAAATAAATAAATCTTAATTGTTAAATAAATAAAGCTTCACGTTGTATCCCGCACACGGCAGGGTAGGCAGAGGGAATGTAGTGACTCAATTGCTCTTACAGAAAACCATCAATATATATGTAAAAGTAAGCAAAAAATATGTATAAATATGTTACATGTAAAGGCTATTATGATTCTCTATATATAAAACATTTACTCAGGTCTAGTAGGTGATTTTCCCCAAACAGATGAGACACCAATTTCTCCGATTCTCTCCCTCTCTTCTCTCCGGGCATCTAAAAATTCTTCCTCTTGAGGTTTATACCGGCCTCGAGGTGGTCCTCCAGCTCCACCACTTCCTAACCCTGTCAAAAAATTAAATCAAAATATTCTTTAAATAATTAAGACATAATATTAATATTCATTTATATTTAATATACTATTATAGACTTGGGCTTTAGACCTGGAAGAAGAAAGTGTGAAGCTGAATAAGATTGTGTACAGTCGAACACGCAGCTGTGCTGACGTTTCACCGTCTCATCAATGTGGCTAAGACTTTGTTAACCCTGTTATTGGCAGCAATATGCCTTTCCATCCATCTCGTTTCTTCAATCTCTACTGAACATACTGACCAAGTATACCACTTCATTCACTTGTTCTAATGTCTCACCATTCACACTGACAATGCATTAATATAATTAGACAAATAAGATAAGTACAATAAGAATTTATTATTGTTAGAGAGAAATAAAAAAAAGAAAAATATATCAACATTTTGTTACTTAAAAGGAATTTACACAATATTTAATTGCATATATATATTGATAGAGCCTCTGGTAAATCTTACTATTAACAAATTAACCTCAAAATTATTAAATCTAAAAATATAAACTTCCATTACCTAGTGACTCAGAACATACACAGATAAAAGCATAAAAGTTAGATTTGGCAATTACGAAGGTTAAGGGTTGAATGTACTCCCCACATTAGTACTAGAACAATAGAGGAATTCTCGAAATTGCCATAGGATAGGAACAAAACAGTATATTCAAACAAACTTACATGCGACGGCTGTTCGGCGTTCGGCGACGAAATGTTTTTAAAGAATATGTACTTTCATAAACTCACCTCCTCCTAGTCCTCCACCATTAAATTCTTTATAAGAACTACGTCCCCTATCACGATCATGTTTATGATAATCATTGTGTGAATTTTTATCTGAGCGTCGTTCCTTTTGTTTTTCACTGCTGCTACTTCTATGCCTATCCTTGCTGTGTCGTCTTCTGTCTCTGCTTGAATTTCTGTGACGGTCTTTACCAGAATCTCTCCTATTCTCCCTGCTGTGATATCTATCCCTACTCCTGTGTTTCTCCCGACTGCGACTGCGATGCCGTTCAACGCTGCGACGTCTACTTTTGTCACGCTCTGACATTGTTATAGTTGTAAAAATATACTCAAATTATATTATAATTATTGAAACAAATGTTATTTCTGTTTTACTAACTACTAAAAAGAAAATAGTGTCATTTACATATTGTATTTGTAGTAACGTCAAATGTCATTTGTGTGAATTTAACGTCATATTTTTTTTTGTCTATTGGTTGGATACTCGCTAAAGAATTATACCACACAGCCTTATAGAGTCGTGCATACAGTACACCTATTTTCTATCAATTTCGTTTCAAATTTTTCAAAATAATGTCAAATGTAATAAAAAATGTAATATAAAAAATAATTCTTATCAATGGCAACTCCGAGGTAGGTGATAGTTGGCTTCCTTGGAACCTGCTGACCCAATAGGCGCAGCAGAGGAGGCGGCCTCAAGTGATTTCTGAACGATATCATTTCGGTCTTGGCCACACTGAGAGTGAGCCTCCACTCCGACATCCAGTCGGGTAACAGGTCAAGAGCTCTCTGGAGCTTCACTGCAGCATGTTCCGGGTTGAGACTGAGCAGGGCGATGTCGTCGGCGCAGAGCACCAACATCGAGCCCCGCATGGTGGGGATGTCATATTTGTACCACGAATAGATGGCAGGGGATGCTGCTCTGTGGTAGTCCGGAGTCTGTGGCGAAAGGCAATTTTCGCCACAGACTCCGGGCGTTCTAATAATAGTGTTGCAGAAAAGCCTGCGAGACTTATCGTGGATGAGGCCTTAATGAAACATTTTGGGGCGATCGTAAAAGCGTCAATAATGTATTGTTTTTCATAACTTGCTTGATTTCTTCTTAATGTTGCAATGAAATTTGAACCCGCATCACTTAGGTATATGACAGCTTAATGTAATAAGTTTACTTCATCTACTGCTATCTATATTGTAGTAATAATAGGATTAACTACTTATAAATAATGTGTACCTATTATATTGCTTCGTCTATGTGAATGATGGATATCATCTTTAATTTATTAATTTTAAATATTTTTAGGATTTCGTACAAAATGTAGTAAAATTTAATCCCTATAGAATCCGTTCATCTGTCGCACTCGCATCCAAATTGCAACGAAACTACTAGATTAAAGCGTTAACAAGTACATTTTGAAATTAGGAGCTTACTTTTGGAAATATTAAATAATGAAAGTTTTAGTGTCTTGTAACTTAACTTAGCTTCACGCTTTATCCCTAGCGGGGTAGTCAGAGAACCGAGCGCCAAACGCTACGGTCCCTACATACCTCTTTCGCCTCGTCATACATACTTCCCAAATATACCACTTCGTTCACTTCTTCTAATACACTCATCTTGCATTCCGTCCTTCATCACTTTCAAATGGAAAAAACAGACATATTTAATACATATTTTTCATTTATATTGCTAAAATATGTTCTTTATTAACACAACTTTATTTTTAAGATTTTCACTCGGGAAATGAATGAATTTTCATTTCATATTTAATTATTTTTATATAATTATTATGATAAGTGTTATATATTATTTCAGCTCATACCACCATCACATCATTAATACGAAATGTCTCCAAAATAGAGGGAAATATTGGGCAATATTCTCTACCAATCTTGCTATATGAGGGATACCGTGTGAAGCTTCAAAAAATATTGATAGAAGTAACCCACTGTTAAATATTATAGGTAGAACAGTATATATAAGGTGTTTTTTATAAGCATACTTTAGAATGAGTATAGTAAATATACATCAATAAAATTTTATTAAAAAAAAGTCATATTTGCATTGAATTGTCAATATATATATATTTAATATTCATAAATTCAATATACATTATAATATCAAGTAAAATGAATTACTATAATTTATATAGGCAATATTTTAACACATTTTAATTCTATGGTTAAGTTTAACAATCTAGATTAACTTACGTACGTCAACAAGTGTCCCAACACTAGCGCTCCTTACAACAAATATGGCAATAGGAATTCACTTTGGCCTAATTCACTAAAACTATATAAATATATATAGAAAAAAAAATACTTCCTTGCAATATTGTATTGCATAAGAATAACTAAATAATGTAATAGTACATAATGCCTTTCCAACTAAAATATACTTTACATCGAAGCTTTATAATTATTTTTGGCACAAAAGTTATTTTATATGACGGGAAGGTTATATATTACAGTGTTCCACATCATGTATAGTAAACTAATTAATCTTTGGTTTGTCTAGCCCACCGGTGATCCTTTCGAAATCACTTACTTATTACCTAAATATTAAAATTATAATAAAATATGAAAACATCTCAAACAGACTCGCTTAATTACAAATATAAATTATACAATATTTTTATTATAATAATGACAGATTTTAGTTATCTGTGGGACAATTTGAAGTAGTGGAATACTGACCGGGCTGTGGTTAAACTTTTTGAAGGAGTTTCCTAAAATTTTTAGATAATAAAATAATGTCAAAAATACACAAAAAAAATAATTAAAATACATCAGAACGTGAGTAGGTGGTTTTAGTAATAGTAGTTGATAGTTTTACAATAGATAGGCCGTCTTTTAAATAACTAATTATTTAAAAAAAATAAAATTATTTTAAGTATTATTTGGAGGAATTAAAAAAGCTTATACAGAAAATCGAACCCACAGCCCACATAATCAACAATATGCTATACAACTATATTATGTTATAATGTTCTCAAATACTGTCTCTACTACAAATTACGCTCACAATAATTTATGTAATTCGTTGATCAGAAACCTTCAGAAATTAATTATCTACTTATGATTATACAAAAGATGATATATATAGTAGGGTAGGTATCACTTAAAAAATATTATGCTTAGGAACTTTTTGCTCTGACTTACTGATGAACGTAAAATTATTTGAATGTAACTTAAACTTACGTACTTATTCATAAATAGTATACGAATTAAGTACACAAATAGTTTTTTTTTCCTTTCATTTGGTGCTTTTTCTAAAGTGTTGTCAGTGTACACCGACAGCGTTATAATATTCTATAAATCGAATAAACCTTCCAATTATTTAATTAAATAACAGAGCTCGCTGGTAACAACAATGTCTATTTTATTTTAAAGTTGCTAGCTATAATATTATATACGCCTTCAATAAACAGATGAACTTATTATTGTCACTTACTCTTTTGTTAACATACATTAAATACATTTAAAGCGGCTGTATTTACACAAATATTTATATATTTTTTAAAATATAATATAAGTATTATGTACAACAATATATACAATTGGCACAATATTTGGATTACACGAGAGTTTTTAAAACACAGCAGAGATCCCATAGTGTTATGGAATGCTTTAGACTTAATAGATGCTATTTAATCTTAACACTAAAATACGATATACATGTATGTATGTATGTCCCTAGTTATATATAACCAAAAGATAGAAGAAGACGGTAGAGGAAGTTTTTATGTGAGAACTTGTTTAAACAATAATTTTAACATAAATTTATTCATATTGTAAATGTTATCAGTTTAAATTATGTATAGAAAAATGCTGTAATTCATATTAATAGTTTTGCTTTCTATAAGTTTTCAACTCTATGGAGTTTCAAGCTCGCAAGATCACCGTTTTTAAATTTACATATTTATTTATTTATTAAATACCGATGTCGCTCTGAAAAGAACGATGTCGGCGCAGAGCGTGAAATTACAATGTCTAAATATGACGTGTACATTCTTGTAGGTACATATATTTTTGTAATGGCAACTCGCATAGAATGTTGTATCGAAAAAATATTTAATTTGTATTACTAAAAATAAGTATTTAATAATAAGTATTAAAGATGAATAATGAGCGGTATCTTGAATACTAGTCAATATTTGCTTCTCAGCTTATCTACATAATTATATTGTCATCACAATAGACACCCGAGTCTTCAATATGTTATATATTTTGGCACGTTCATTTGCAATTGCCTCTATTAAAGTAATCACACGCAACTACACTAAATAGGATCTATATGACGTATTAATAAGTATAAAAAATAATAAGAGCATTTATAAATGAGTATTATACTGCAGGTACTGGCCTTTGGGATTCAGTACGTAAATAACTAGATTCTTTAAGATATTGACTTTCGAGGTTACACATTCGGATGAAATTGAAAAAAAAAACACATTAAAAATGTACTCTTAATTAATACATTGGAAGACTGACTTATAGAAGAACCTAAGAATCGAGAACGAATCTATTCTATATATTTTTTAGTCAATAATATTACTTTAATACGAACGTTCATAAGACACCAGAATGTGTAAACTCAATTCTATTAAAATAATACTTAAATATAATGAAATATAAAAATTTTTGGCAAAAAAATTGGCACATGTTTTTCTTTGGTGCATTTTAGTTTGGCGTTAGCATTAGACGATGCTCAAACAAATCGAAGTTTTAACATACACAAGGACGTCGTTGAGCAAAACCTTAAATCATTATATTGAATAAATACTGGGCGAAGCTCAGCATATTTTGTAGATTTTTTGGTAAAACTAATATATTAGCTGGTGGTAAAAGTGTTTTTTTTTTCTAATAATATTATCCTGATGTTACGAAAAATGCATTATTTTGGAATTTATACGCAATGAATTTTAAATAGTACTTATCTAAATATCTCGAAATGTTAGCATTATTTTCTTTAATTTGGAAAAATATACATAGCTTAATTAATGAGCACGTTAATATTATAAAAAATAAATCTATAGTTAAGTAAAAAGATATTTTATGGCCGATTCAAATAAAATTTCTAATATTGAATGTTTAATAATATAAATAAAATTTAAGACTTAACTATGTTAAGACATATCACCAAGTAACAGTCTTCGTGACCTGCTGGTACGCAGATCGAAAGATTTAAAGACGAATGAAGTAAAGAGATTTGATTTGAAAAGTTTATATCATATGAAATATTTCGCATTCAAACTGCCTCAGCTTAACAATAGGATAGAAATATTGATTACAATTATATAAAATGCTTCTTGTGGTGTCATTATAGTATTTACAATTTATTTTAAATGACAAATCATAGTGAATTTTTTCTGAATTGAAGCGGAATTTTTGCTACAATATGTGATATAATCCAGTGTAATTTATTTAGCTACCAAAAGTGTTAATCCCTGTAGGGCTTGCAAATCGCGAACCTGTGGTTCATGTGTTGACTGTAAGAACCGGAGTGAGAGAATTTCTTCAAGCATTTGCAGCACTGAAAGGGTTTCTCACCAGTGTGCAGCCGCTTGTGCTCGGTCAAGTGGTGTTTGTGCTTGAAAGCTTTAGGGCACTCCAAGCATTTGTAAGGGCGTTGGCCTGAAATATAAAATTTAAGTTATAATATAAGAAAATTGATTCATAATAAAGTTAATTAACAGATTAGGCCTAAAACTCAGGGTTACAATTTTCATTTAACAAATTAAAAAGAATTAGCTACTTATTACAGATAAATTTTAAGGCGTTAATGTTATACAATGTAGAATTACCAACCTGAATGCTCGTATTTATGTCTCGCCAGGGAACTCTGTTTAACGAATGTCTTGTCGCATTGGTCGCAGACGAATTGACCTTCACTCTCCTTGAACTCATTTCCAATCTTTAATTTGCTTTTCTTAAGTACAGACGTTTCATCATCAAATTCGTTTTGAGCTTGCTCTTCACCCCAAGATGGACGATCGTAGGATGGACTGGAGTCTTGTCTAATTTCAGCGGCCTGCATGTTGAGAAGAGGGGGGCGACCGTTTGTCATGTCGTTGTAATGCAGCAGTTTATCCATTGGCATCATAGGGTTTAAAGGCATTTTTTGAGATAGCAATCTTTTTTGTCCACTAATGGATTCGCCCGGTGAGGGCGAAAGACGAAAATCAGTGAACGAAGACGAGGAACAATTGGAATGTGGATACGTATTCAGATAATTAGAACGGTGCGGTGTTGTGCTCCGTGAAGACTTTTGGCTTAAATTAACAGCCTCTTCTGAATCAGAATGTGTAACTGATATGCTGCATGGTGGGGATGGTGCAGGGCTTGATGTGAACGAAGCGTTAGATTTCTTTGTAGATAAGTCCAAAGGCTGATCCGACATTACTATAGCCTGAGTCATTCTGCGAACTCTAGCTCTATTATTTTGGAACCACACCTGTACCACTCTATTATCTAAACCGATCTGTTGGGCTATCTTTTTAAATTCTTCTCTGTTTGGACGAGGGTTGATAGCATAATGTTCTTTTAAAACAGTTTGTTGTTCTTCACTTAGTGCGGTTCGAACTCTAATTTTTCTATCACTGTCATGAAGAGATGCCTTATCATCGCGATCATCTTTGCCGAAGTCTTCATCCTCACTTGCACTTACGCCGCTCTGTATAGCTCGCATTTCAGCTTCTAATCTATTTAGCGCAACAGTTTCAGCAACTTGAGCCGCAAGGCCTTCATGTTTTCTAAAGATGTTTCCACAAAGCGTCTTTTCATGTTCTGATAGTCCATTTTTGTCGTTGAAAGTCAAATTACATTTCGAACAACGTTGGACATCTTCAGGCTCCTCCTTTATAGATACATGTGGCGTTAATGGCGATTCTATATTCGGATAGACACTTCCAGAAACAGGAGAGAGCTTGTCCATATTAGAACCAAAGAAATGTTTTGTCACAGATGCATTAACTGACTCTAGTATGGTATTGAAGCCAACTTGCTTGTTTTCGACACTGTTGTTAACAGAGACGGAATCGTAAATACGAGATGGCGATTTTTGTTCACAATCTCGCTCTTGTTCTTTTTTAATAGAAATGTTGTCTTCGTCTTCAATATCCATAACTAATTCTGCACTACCTTCCGATCTCTTATCGTCCTCCTCAGTGACTTCCTCTATCAAATCTTCTGGATCTGCTGAAGGAGGGCCCATATGCTTTGGACTTGGGTCCTCTAATTTTCTTTGTTGATATTGTTGGGAAGCCAATTCAAAAAGTTGACTCAACGATGTTGAGAAACTATAAGGTGCAATGCCGTTAGCTGGGCTCATGGGCATACCGGGCATGTAGAATGGATTTATACCCGGCTGACCTAGCGGCAGTCGATGTAAGTTACTTTCTTGATTAGACATCGTTGCGAAAAATGCAGCTGTCGCGTCATTGTATTTGGGTAATATAGGTAAGAAAGAGTTACCATTATGACCAATATTATTATTTAATTGTGATGCCACCATTGCATTCGCTCGCTTTCGTGACGGACTTCGATCGGGATTGAGTGCAGGGTTGTTGGGCTTTATCCGACCCATTTTTAAATTCATTACAAGACACTTTTTGGATGTCATATGTGAAGAATATGACCCAGAATGGGAAAATTTCTTCCCACAATTTGCGCATTCGAAGGGTTTCTCACCACTGTGTATCCTTAAATGCTCTTTTAAATGATGTTTAAACTTAAACGCTTTATCGCAATCGTTGCATTTGAACTTGCGAAGTTCTTTACTTTCATCATGGCTGATCATATGCCGCTGCAAGCGATACACATTCAGGAAGCTCTTGTGGCAGATCTTGCAAGTCTGTTGACAAAATATATTAATTAGTTATGCAATATTTATACCTAATACGACTATAGATACATAAGTATGGGCAATGTAAGTATGGGATTTAAGTTAACTAAATCATCTTTATAACTAGCAAGACTCAAGAACTACTAATATAAACAGTAATAGGCCCTATCCACCAAACGTGGGTGTATATTAAAATGGGCACTGACATATTTGATGTTATCCACCTGAGTGCTGGGCGTGTGCAGCGTTTCATGGCGTTCGAGCTGGTCGCGTGTGGGGTAGGCACCACGGCACTGGCTGCAGGAGAAGGGCCCGCCTGGCCCCAGCGGGGAGCCACCGCGGTCCTCCTCTTCCTCGCACGGCTTGCTGTCAGCGCCTCCACCAGCCACTGGCCGGACTGTTGACGATAAGAAGACATCTATAAAAACCTATTTTTTTTATATTTTTTAGTTTCTGTGTATCTTGTGTATCCCGTATATAGCGAGAAGGCAGAGGGAAACTAGAGATAAGACACTCCGTTCCCAATTTTCTGCCGAGATTTACAACACATTGCGTGATGAATGACGAAACTCGCCGCCGCACTTTGCCTCGTTACCAAATGAAATAAAAACATTATATAATTCGAACCCATAACCGTTGAGTTTAGGCAGTTTCCATGAGCTGCAAATTCAAATCCCGCTATGATCCATTGTTTGACCCACATTTCTTAGTGAATGTACAGGTAATGGTTATGGATTCGATTCGAATTTAAAAGAATTATCTACATTTAGATAATTTTCATTGCTACCTGTCAAATTTCATTAATTGTAGGTTAACCGAAAGTACCCAATTAATTTTGATTCCTTTAATAAGTTTATTATTTTACTTTATAATATAATTAATATTTTATTTATAAGTGTTTTTTAAGTAATATAAATTTAGAAATACGTTTGTTTATTTTCAGGAAATGATGGGGCCGTAGAGTTAGGTAAGTATATGGTTTGAATTTCAATTCGATATCTCCAAGCATTCTTGAGTTAAAAGGACTGTCTTGAAAGACAGGCAAACAGACAGACAACAGATTGATCTTAGAAAGGTTCCTTTTCCTCAAAGGGTACGGAACCCTAAAAAAATTATATCTATTACTTTAATAAATATATGTATATATCTAATCATGTATAATAAATTCCCAGTATAAAAACTATATCTAAACACGATATCAATAACAAATTATATGAGAAACGTAGTGGCGTGATGACGACGCTGCTTTAATTTTTATATAACAATTAACAATACTTTATCATATACACATTACTTATATTTTTAAGATAATTTCTTTACTTCAGAGATAAACTGATTGTTGGAGATCTGCGACCTCTCTTTATCGAACCTGGTTCGGGCGACGACCTCTACTCCGTATAAAGAATTAATGAATCTATTTTATATTCTTAAATACTAAAACTAAGTAATGTTTTGTTTAAACCTGCACAGTAAGATTTAAGTTAATTTTAATAATCGCCGCTCGCTCTATGTTATATCCAAAAGAAGATATGTCAATAATTAATTTCATCGTGTGGGAACCGAACCACCTACCGCCTTTTACACGACGGTGCTACGAGGATATCCAAATAATTATAACTTAGTTTGTTTGTACATAATGCAGGAGTTAGCAGTATAGGTAATTCGAGTAAAGATTTTTATTAATATTTCATTACAATATTTTTGCAAATTAAATTTCTGGTATGGACATTAGGCTATTCTGGGGTGGACACTGACCACCCGACCCCCGTATTCCTACACTCTTTTCCTCCACAAATAATACGTCTAACGCGTTGTAATGTATCGTACGTTCTAACGTATTGTAGTGCTATAGTTAAATTTTATTTTCAGCTTCACGCTGTATCCCGCACACAGCAGGGTAGGCAGAGAGAACCTCGGTGTTAAGACACTCCGGTCCCCACTATAGTTCAAAGTTACATAAATTATATCCATATGCTGAGGTATAGTAGAACACGGCGTCAACGTTAGCTATTTAACGCGAGATCAAGCGTAAAAATAAGAACAGATCCCACACCGCTATATAGAGCGATACGTCACGAAAACAAGAAACCCAGTTTTTAGAGAGCAATTATCACTAGAGAACAAAAAAAACAAACATTAAATTCTAAATCAATTGTCATAACACCGTTTTAAAAGCCATCTGTGAGTGGGCGAGTGGGCATAAATCAAACGGTAGGTAGGTGTAGGTAGGTTCACTTATTAATTAGGTTTCTACCCGGTAGTGCAAAGCGCTCGTCTCCCGCCGACGTGACGATTTGGCGCCAGTATCTTTTCTGTGCCTTTTTTATATTTTGTTTTCTAAACGTTTGTGTATATTTATATATTTGTATAACACTCTTACTAAGTGTGGCGGTATTTAAGCTATATACCTACATAGAGTCGTGGCGCAGGGGCACAGGCGTGCGACTGTTAACGCGACGGGTTGAGTTCGATTTCCACTCGAGGAAATGAAATATTTAATATTTTCATTTCAATACACAAAGGATTCAGAATTCAGCGCAAAGTGGGGAACCGATGTATCTTTTGCGATCCACTGGTCTCTATATACTAAACATTTGTTATTATGTAAACGGTAAACTTATGTCAAAGGAACAATTATATTGATAAATATAGCAGGTTTACGGTTTTTCTCACACAGCAGAGTGAGCAGCAATGTTAAATATAATCATTCCCCTGAAAAAGATTCAAGCCCACAACACCGGCAGCGGCACAGTATCTGAGTTCAAATCCGACTCGGAAGAATGAATTATTTTCTCTATCTCGCTCTGGTAACAAGACAAAGCGCGGCGTAGAGTTCCGCCACTTAACACTTAATGTCGTGAACGAACCGCCTAACCTGCTAAAAGCGGGATATAGCGTGAAGCTAAAAATATTGATACATAATATAATATAATAATTATATTATAATAATAAATCAAACACAGTTTTAAATATACGAATAAAATGTGGGTAATATTGCATATAAACGCAGGTAGGTATATTAATAGGTATGTAAAGAGATAACGAGTCCGAGGATAATAATAAAATTCCAATTTTCCTGTTATTAGTTAGTTGCTCTTAAAAATAAAATACTTTGAATTTCAAACAAAAGATACATTTATACGCATTGTGGTTATGTACATAATAATATAACGTTCTTTGCGGTAAAGAGATTTGTTATATATTAAACAAATTAAAATATCTGTTGCGCGGGGTTGAGTTCCGCCACTAAATGCACATTTTCTTAAGAAGTAGGTGGAAAGTGGATAACAGTAGGTTTTCAGGACCCTCCGGTATGTGAGGAATACATCGTGAAGCGAATAGA
This sequence comes from Heliconius aoede, assembly GCA_037355905.1. NCBI lineage: Eukaryota > Metazoa > Arthropoda > Insecta > Lepidoptera > Nymphalidae > Heliconius > Heliconius aoede. The sequence goes on along the minus strand of JBAIZZ010000091.1, from coordinate 384,606 downwards.
AACAGTTACGATATATAATATATTTATTTGATACGAAAAGTAATGACTTCTTATACTAATAAGTCACTTCATCTAACAAAAAAAAACACTTAGGTTTATCAACTCAAGTGTTTTTTTGTTAGCTTCACACTGTCTGTACCTATCCCGCATATAATGGAATAGGCGGAGAAAACCTGGGAATCTAGTGTTAAGACACTCCGTCTCTTAAGGAGACACTTCCGTTCCCCACTTTCCACCGAGTTATATTAAGTGTTGAGTGGCGGAACTCACACGCTTTGCTTCGCTCGGAAAAGAAAATGAATATTTTATTACTTCGAGTGATAATTTAACCCACAACTTGCCTATTTCAATAGAAAATATCTTAAATTCTTGTCCAATTTAAAATTTATCTTCTAACTGCTATAGTTAAGTATAGTAGTTAAATTTAACAATGAAAATTGGTTAGTTATTAACATGATCTTCAGCCATTTGCCGCCCGGTCGGTGCACCGGTATTGAAATTTAGAAAATACGATCTCGTTAACCGCGCTCAAATACAACGAACTCTGTTCGGCGATAACTGACTTGCCGTGTTACTACGTTATTCATATTACATTTACTATAGAAATAAGGTTGAAATTATTACAGTAGGTAGAAAGGTAGGTTATATAGTGGATTTATTTTAATTATTTATATGGTTTTTGGTTATACCAGAATAGCCTAGTCATGACTCTCGTTTTTAGTGACTGACAGATAACATAGAGATGTACTGAGTTAGAGAGTGTAGGGAGCGCTGAGAGATGATTCATATGGAAAAAGCACTATTATTAAGATATGTTCATCATATTGTAATAATGAAAATAAATTTACCTGTAGCCTTACTACAAATTTATTTAGGACCGTATCGCGTGTTCGTAGTATGTGAAATAACAATAATAAAATGCATTGGCTGTCTAGTTTTTTTTTACAATTTATATAGGATATTTATTTTTATTGAAAAAATGAGGGAAATGTTTGTATTACTTATTCTAAATGAAACATAATTTCAATTTATTTTTATACGACATCCAAATTATTCCACGTTATAAAAATATGAAGTGTTCGCTATTGGACAACAGATGGCGCTAGTGGTGTCTTTGCGAATCGTATGTTTTATATTTAAAAGTAATTTAAATTAATTACAATTTGTTAAACATATTTGTTAATATTAATAAAATGGTATTAATTGTCAATTATGTAAAATTCATTAAATCAATCATTGAGGCCAGTCGTAGCGTAGAGCCTTGTCTGTTTTTTATTAAAAGGTTACTACTAGTTCGGAACGTCCGTTTTTAATTATTGTATAAATAATTAAGTATAAGTAATAAAAAAAAGTATTAAATAATTAGTGACATTAAACAAAGTTAAAGTCTGTAAGATACATTCATTAATCCCCTTTATCTATAATCCTTAAAAAGTACTTATTTGAGTTTATAAATGTATATTTCTTCGAGTACATTCATCATTGGTAGAAATTATGTTGCAGTGCAAAGAATTTATTAATTCAAATTCTCTTTTTAGCCTGTATCTTGTCAATAAATATGAAGTTTTGTTCCGTATTTTATGCATAGTAAAGAAAGTTATCATTTTACTACTATAAGTGATATTCTTTATATATTCTTTTTAAATATGATAATATGTCATGTGATTAACCACTAAGAAGGAATTTTGAATAATTTAACTCAAAAAGGATGAAATAGGGGTTGAAAGTTTGTGTTGATTTTTTTTATATTTAATTAAACACATGTTTCAGAATTCACTCCCTAAATTGAAAATAATTTCATAAATATATATAATAAATATTGGTATAGTACAAGCGGGCGAAGCCGCCCAGGTCGACTACAAATTTGCTATTTCTTTAAGTTCAAAGTAATTAAAACAAAAATTTTCTTATACAAAACAAAGTAACACAACATAATGAGTAACAACAGTTCAGGAGTTAGTGCAGCTTATCACCGTCACTCCGGCCATACAACGAGGTAGAGCGGACGACACCTACGCGCCGGTATCGGAGCGCAGGCGCACGGGCAGGCGCGTCCGCTGATAGCGCACTCACACAAGTCGCCCGCGCTTCCTATTGCGTTAAAATAAATAATTACAGCACACAAGGAGTAGTTGACGATAAGGAGTAGAGACGGTCGCATCGCTGATTGGCTACACCTGTCGCTGAACACTGCCGCAGAAAAAACCCTCATACTCTATGTAGAGACGACTCGTAGGCTATTTGTTCAATTGAATCGGGTGCTCGCTCTCGTATTATTTAGTTCTCCACCATTTTAATAATGATTCATTGAATAACAATTCTCGGTGTCTCCGCCGTTACCTCGCTCGCCCTATGATTTAAGTTTGGTGCTGAAACTCACTCACATGTATTTATATGGAACGATCTATTTTTATGTTAAACTTGAGGTTTAAATATGCTTTCAATAAGCTTGTTGAGTCAATGTTTACGATATTTCTAAGACGCAATTGAACTGTATATTTGTAACGGCCTTATTGTTTACTGTTTCTACAATATGTGGTAGTTAGCGTTTCGAGTGCTGTCCCATAGTAATTCAGTCATTTGATTTTTTGTTGTTTTTATTAAAAATAACTTTTTTGTATTTATTATTTTGTAAAGACATTACAAATAATCGGTTAAGAAATCTATTATTTTAATAAATCATCATTAGTAGTACCGGCGATTTATTAAAATACCTTACTAACGGTAAACGCTAAAATTATTTTAGAAATTTGTTAACATAAGAATAGTACAAAAAGTATATTTAAGATAATCGTGGCAAATTTTGGAAGCATGTGACAAATATGAAATACTTAATGCTTTTTGGTATAAAATTAAATAAATCTTATCACACCGTAGCGTTTGGCGCTCCGTTCTCTCTCACTACCCCGCTAGGGATAAAGCGTGAAGCTAAGTTAAGTTAAAATAAATCTATAAAAATAAGCAATCACGTTATACGTTTGAATTTCCTGTTTTTTTTTGTTCTTATGGTTCGTTTGGACAATAGTTGTTTATTACCTATCAGTTTTTATATAAAAATAATAAGTAAAGAATGTATGAATAGATATTTTGTTTGTCTAAATAGAACAAAAAGTTTGTGATACATAATCAAATTTAAATATTTTTTAAACAAAATAATACTAATATTTATTCGATTCTTTGTTTAAGCTTTAAATATTGAAAAAGCGGTGGAGCTGTTCGCTATTTAACAAATATATTATAATTAAGTATATTATATTCGTCGTAAGTTATATCCATCCATGTTATTAAATTAACTTATTCCTTACTATGAACAAATCTACCGACACCTACCGGCTATCGAATTTAATAAAAAACATACTATGCAATTTAAAAAAAATGTTTCTTGCATAATTTATCTCAACGACACATACTATACATATACATATAATTACTAATATTAATAAAAAAATCAATATAAAATATTTATAGAAACGTAATTTGACATACTTAGCTGATATACAAATTTGACAAGCATACTTCCACAGAAATATAAAGTCGTGAAGGTAGAAGAGTTAAGATATCACCGGTAAAGACGCCCCAAACGCTGTTTATCAAGTAATTAAAGATTCCAAGTTTGTCGATATTAACGAAGCACTTAATATTGTGTATAAACAAGTAATTAGTGGAGAATGGCGCCTATCACTTCCACGAAATTTTCATTTGAGATACCTATTTGCATTTAAAATAAATATTATTCCTAAGTAAATAATGTAAAGTCCACGTTTCCTACAACGATATCTCGGTCATTACATACCAACAGTACTATAAAAAAACCTCGTTATTTTTAATTATCACCAATGTAAATAAACTGTAATCAATCAATTAAAGTTGTTACAATATTTAATTTTCACTTTGCATTTTCGCACTCACAATATCTCCATTTGTCCACACGTTTTTTTTAACAATTTTTTCATCTAACAACACAACACAAAGATATAGGTTTATCTTAAGTTAAGTTAAATATTTGCTTTAACTAATATAAACTTAAATATAGTATTAATATGTTCAGAGAGCAGTCCCCCAAAAATGATCTCGTTATGTAAATAACTAATTAACTGCACACCTCGCTCATTTACAAAACATATGAACGATAAACTACGCAGCGGCCGATGTTATCTGTAGTGCGCTATAATTGGACTTCATTGAGCAAATAATATCGAAATGACGAGCGTCACGCGGCTCTGAAGCGTCTGAAGCGTAGCGTCGATGAGAGAGAGATAAAACTCTATTTTCACTAATTTACGAACTTTTCTCTGTATGTAACACGCACTGACCACACCGTACGACTCGTCTCAACGTCAACGTAACAAACGTCCCTATTACATTACCCACTCCAGACAGGCGGCGCTCAAAGAAGAATAAAATAAAAAGTAAAGAGAAAAAGGCAAATGAATTAAAACAACATAATCATTTACGATTTAAGACGTTGAAAGAGAGCGGGGGTTCCCCTCGACAAATGCAACTTTCTTTTAAGTCTGTGTATACCTGTTCCCGGATCTCAAGTGGATGAATTATATCCCGGGGGAGCCGAGGGGAGATTACGAACACGAAGGTTATTTCTAATGAAGACGTGCTCGAGTTTTATTTTTAATGCGGCCGAGGTGATATCATTTTCACCTGTTTCAGTTTAACAGTTTAAGTTAACTTTTCGAGGAAAATTTTTCACTTTTATGTTTTTCCTCTTACCGCACTCTGAATATTTCAACTTTGTATGTCCCAACTTTATATCGGCACAGTGTTGAACTTAGGTGTTCATAAGGAAATAAAATAACATAAAGTTCAGGTATAACTAATTAATAATAGTGGAAGGCACAGAAACAGGAGTGAAATATAAAAATATAAAAAGCGCAAATAAACATAAAAGGAAAAGAAGCTTACTTAAGGCAGCGAGCCGCCTGGCCGAGGTGGTGGACGTGGGGACCTGCTTACTCCTCATGTCCGCAAGCCAACCGGCCGCCAAGGATTCGTACCAACCGCCAACTCCCATAAGCGAGCTGTGCACTTTCATCTAGCACCGTTCACACCACTAACGAGTTAACTAGTCACGCGACGCACTAGGAGAGCGGAGAGCGGAGAACGGAGAGAGGATACAGCGTAGAGCGTAGTGTCCTCGCGCTACTCACATCGGCAGGCGCCCCATACGTTGGCCAGGCTCCACAGGCGGTACGAGTAGCTGTCACCATAGCAGCCGAACATTTCATCGGTTCTCGCGACCATGGCCCGCACGTGTGGCTGGCGGCGCGGCGCGCGGCGGAGTGATGCCGGCCCGCCTCTCGCCCCGCCCTGCGCCCGCGCGCCGCGCCCCGCCGCCGCCCCCCCGCCTATACTTAATTAACCGAGTCCCGCCACGCACCGCGCCGTGGACGCGACGCGCGGCCTTAGACGTGTGACTACCTGTCTGTATATATTGTGTTTTACTTATCTTATATAAAGTCTTTTTAAGTTTACAACCCCATTATAATTTTGGGGTTGAAATATATATTTATTAATTTATCTTCACATTATAATACACACAAAAGATTTTCTATATAAATCAATATACTTCCTAAAAAAAAATTATTTAAAACACTTACAATGTACACATATTCTTCATATATAATAAATTTGTAATAAACCTGAAGACGTATCTAAAGTTCTCGTTTGTTTGCAACTTTAGTAATGCTTCTTCTCGCTAGATGGCGGTGAGCGTTCTGAGGCCTTTAAATATAGAAGTTACATTGCTTAGATTAAGAATGATCAAATGATTCGTCATTATTTTCTCTTAGTAGTAAATATAAGTAAAACACAAATTATATATATTGTAGTAGAATTTCTTATGTAAATAATATTTTGAAAATTTGAAAAGACCTTCACGCGTGGTCTGTACGACGGGGTAGACAGACCGCTATAGGAACCTAATGTTAAATACACTCCGTTTACGACACATTGATAAATTATTGACATTGTGTATTGAATTTTGGTTCTTGACATAAGGCGGAATTCAACGCCGCAACTTTCTATATTTTTTAAATAAAAATAATAATTCAGTAAGAAAAAATCATAAAAAACAGTATATTTTTTGAGAAACACGACAAAGCTACAATTCTCTTTGTTATAAAAAAATATAATTATAATAAATTTACAAGAAATTCTCGTACAATAACTTGTTTTCTCTCTTCACATACAGGTGTATGTTATACTTAACTTTATCCCTATTTTGTATCACTTATAAAACAAAGCTGTTATCTATTACAAAGGGATATATGGGTTAATTATTAAACGTCCATTAAGACACAGGCCTTAAAGACCATGCAACCGGTTCGAATCCAGGATATTTTATTTTAAGCTTTATTACTGGGATACAAAGTCTATATAATGTTGAAAGGCGTCAATTTTGATACATTGCCACCTTTTCACGTGTGCCGCACGTGTAGTGGTGGTTCATAGAAATAAAAGCGTGAATGGTTTTACTTATATTTTTTTTAACTTGACACTGTATCCCGCACGTAACAGTGCAGGCAGAAGGATAGAGTGTTAAGACCCTTCTGTCTCTACTTTTTGGTTATTTTATGGTAATGTGGGACTTGTACTCAGATAGGCGTGTTTAAAGTTAGATGTTATACCACTGTGGCACGATAGCATACATTTTTTTTTCATCTAAAATAAATCTAAAATAAAAGGCAGTTTGAAAGGCACACCTACGCATTGTCAGTGTAATTTATGATATTCTATTCTTTTTCGAGCTTTTGTCTTAATGAGTAAAGGCATGAAACACATCTGGTCACCTAAGATTGCTGGCTTGTGCAAATTGGTAACAAAATTTGTTTTTTTTGTACATTCAACTTACTGAGATAGAAATGATGTGAATTGAGTGCGAAGCATAAGGCTGCGTTTTGTCTTATGGAAAGGAAGAAATGCATTTATTTTATATATATATAATTATTCCACTTAAAGATTGTGCCTACAGCCATAGTGTGTATAGCTAGCGATGGTCCATGCTTATGATGGTCTCAATATACGAAGTTGTGGTTAAATAGAACAAAACTTCCTATAAAACATATTAGATGGATTTCATATTAACTGGCGGGCAGGTAAAAATAATAATTATTATTTCTCATTTCTTTAAGAACTTTATTGCCAATTTAAGTGTTTTACAGCGGCTTGACGCTCTTCACGAACAGTAGAGTGTTAAGACACTCCGATACCCACTTTGATATTGAGTGGCAGAACTCATCACCGCGATTAGTTTATTTATTAGTATTTTATTACTGTATTTTTATTAATGGTTTACAAACAAAATGATTGACACCCATATATAAATACGTAAAATAATACATATATCGTGTGTGCATCATTGCAATGTTTTTTTATATATTATATGAAATTAATTATAAATAAAATGTGATATTTTGAAGTGTTCTTTTGATAAAATAACTAACTCTACACTCTACACTCAACTACACTAGTTTCCCTCTGTCTTCCCTGCTCAGACACAGCAGGGTACAGCGTGAAGCTAATAAAAAGTAATCATATCAATAGAATTGGCATTTTTCTCAAACAAAAATCCCGCATCCCAAAATATCCGTTATACGTTAAAATTACATGAACAATAGGTAATGCGGGTTTATGTTACCTTGCGTTGAATACTATCGAAATTAGATCACTTTTATATAGATTTTTTATAATATATAATAGTCAATGTAACTAATAATGTAGAAAAAAGTAAATGCTGGCAGTATTTTAAGGGAATCAGTACCGTAAAATACGTTATGTAGAAAAGAATTTTTATTTAATTCTTTGTGTATAATATTTTTTTTAGAGAGTTAAAATTAAAAATAAAATTTCACGCTTTTTACCGCATAGGGGACATAGTGCGAAGACTCCATTTGGCCACTTCCATTTTATAGACATTAGAGACATGTGAGAGGCAGAATTTAAATATGTCAGAACGATGACAACAAAATACTTCATTTCTCTGGCTGGGAACTGAACCCACCAACGATGCGCTTACAGTCAGATGCTGTATGTATCGCTGCGCTATTACATCCTCATTGTGTTTGATTTTTTACTATCGATTTTTTTTTGACAACATGATTCAGTACATATATATGAAATTATATGTTCAAATTATAAGACTACTTCTAGATTTTTTTTATTCACATTCATAGAAGTACTTTGGTATAATTATTTTTTTACTCTCATCAATATAATCGAACCTAGAACTCTTCATTCAAAAACAAATAACTTTAAAATATAAACTAAGTTAATTACACAGCGAGGTTGTTTACCTGTTAGCGTTCGCGCCAGATGTTCCATCTTTATTGCACTCCATAAGAGAGGAGCGGTACCGAGAATTGTCTGTAACTACGATAATAAATGAATATACTGATAGTACAAAAGTTAATAGCTACAGTAGTCGGTAATGATGACACTGCTAACACGAAGGTTGGGGGTTCGATTTCTATAAGGCGGGTTTGTTTAGGTCATTGTCGCCTCGTCAAGTGTCGTCAATCTCTTCATACATGCCTTTCTCCTGAGATGCTTCTCACGTGGATCTTACCTCAAGCATCATCGAAACTGTGTTCTTGAAAGTTACCGCTCACTCTAGCTTTATAAAAGTTAAATAATAATATTTTTTCATAAAATTTATGAAAAATTAAATAAAACATATAAAATGAAAATATAAACAAAATCGACTCAACATTACAAAACAAACCGCACATATAAATTGTAGCTGTTTCGAACAAGTTATAAACGAATTTACTTTTCGGCGAGTCGAACGTGTTCGCGGGGGGCCACACGTGGCGTGGGGTCCGGCCGCCAGTGGCCACCCCTCGACAAATACCAAATACTAAGGTAAGTCACGTTGTTACACTTGTATTATACATGTTTTTTTCACAGTAGGCAAAGGGAACCTAAGATTAAGTCACACCGTTCTCCAGTTTTCAGTTTCAATTTTTGGTACATTGTGTGATGAATGGAGAAATTCAACGATGTGCTGGATTTTGTGACCAGAATAAAGAGAGAAATTCTTTCTTCCAAGTGTGAATCGAACCCACACTCGTCGCGAAGTGTGAACGTAAAAATAAACGCTCTGCCGCTGCGTCACGGCGAACTTTTTGTATTTAAGGTTCACGTTGATGAAAAAAAGATGCAAAAAGCACAGAAAAGTCTGTGTAACGTCGCTGCTACGTAATGTCGTTAATATTAATAGAAAGTGGACAGACGTATAACAAAGTGATCCTATAAGGATTCCCGTTTTCACATTTAAGATACGGAACCTTACAAAGGAGGATCGAACCCACAACCACACATGCTACATGGGTAGCTTAGTATTTATCATAATCGTCATACAACATACATAAAAAAAAAAAGGTTAATCGCAACTATAACTTCAACAAACCGCCATAAATACTCGTGTTATCTTAACTGTTCTAAACCAATACTGTAAATATCTATATATAATTATAATATACATTTGTTCATACAAAACGTACAAGAATAAATGATTTGTAAGTGAGAAGAAAAAAAATCTGTCAGTCAAGCTTATCGTAAAGGATACGAACCCGTAATATCCATTTAAAATTATCAGTATTATTTAAGTGGCGATAAACAACTGGTAGAAATAGTGTAATCAGCTTATTCGGGGGTTATCTTCGTCGACCTGCAGCCCTTTTTCAGAAAAAAATGTCGGTTTTGAATTTTGTATAAAACATATTATTTTTTTTTAGGAGAATCTATAACTTTTTACACTGTATTTTGCACATAGAGTTATAGGCAGAAGGAATCTGAAAAGCTAGTGTTAAAACACTCTTGTGCCCCTCCAACGCAGCCGGCCTCTCAGTAAGCATGCAATGCAAAAGCAGACTGTGTCCGTCACTCCGTTACTCCGTCCCCATTTTGCGAAATATTACGTGTTGTTTAGGATATATGAAAATAATTCACTACACTGAATGGGAATAAAACTGTGCCGACAGGTTCTGAAATTAAAATTATTACAAAAATAATCATATTGTCATCGGGCAGCTCTGCAGGTCAAATTTCAAAAAATAATAAGGTTATTTAAAACTGTATATTTTGTGACGACACTTAAAAATAATATATAATAATTTGAAAACCAGTGACACATTAAAAGCACAATGCCTCTTTTGCGCTGGTGTCCGGGATGCTGTCTGTAATCTGTACCACATGGATCTGTTTCACACGCGTCGGTGACAATTAAATAAGAGCCATTGTACTTTGTTATTCTAAACAAGAGATTATTTAGGCAAGTCCTTAGATGACACTGCGTCAGGAAGTGCTAGACCATCTGGCACCGGTCTGAGATGGCGGCGAGCGAATTTCGCCTTTATTTTTATATATTTTTGGGTGTTTTTAGTATTAAATTGAATATTGAAAGAAAACAATGAACAATTAGCGTTTGTTTGCAGGTTGAAGCTCGGATGGCCGCCACATGGCCGAAAGTTGAAGTGACACAAAAAATGTAAAGGTGTTAAGGCTTTTGTCTGAAATCCATTCAAGGTTTGGATAATTTATGATTATTTAATATATTTTTGTGTATTGTTTTTGAATAAGTTTCTATAGTGGATTGTATTAATTATTGTAATATAATTTAATAGTAAGTTATTTTATTTTATGATTCTTATGTGAGAAACGTTTAAATTACCAACCGACAACAAGTGATAATAGTAAATATTAAAAAAAATATAAATAGTAAATATAAATACTTTAGTGTATTAATAGTGAATAGTCGCAGGAAAATCTCGGGTAAATTATGTATTTTTTTTCTTTCAGTTTCACGCCGAAGAGCGAGAAAATTAAAATACTACGAGTGGGAACATAACGGACAGTCTGTCGTTTTTACGGTCTCAGTAATGTATATTTACTTACGCGGACTACGCGGGTAACTACAGGTGAAAAGACATACACTAATATTCGTGTTGTAAGAGACATGTCGCAGAGATGTTTATTTATTCGGTAATATGAATAACATTTGTAGCGACACGGAGCGGCGCTTGAATCGCTGCCAGTGCTAACGTGTAATTACAATAATTACGTTTTATAATTAACTTGTCTATTTGTATGTATTTTAATTTTAATTTTTGTATGTCAAGGTCGGTGGGTAAGGTGCAGCGGTCTAACTGTAACGCGATGGTTGTGGGTTCGATTGTTACTAGCGTGAACAAATTATTTGTATTTCCATGCACTGGTAACAACACGTAGCGAGACGTTGACTTCCGCCATTTATAACACGCTGTTTCGGAAATTGGAATGTGTATGGGAAACAGAGTGTCTTAACACTATATTCCCTCTGCCTATCTCTTTAAATATATTCGGGATACATTGTGAATATTATCAGAATTAGTTTTTCTTAGATAGTCTCGTGAGGCGAAGCGAATTTCAAAAGTTTGGCTTTGTCATAAAACTACCCTACTGTTGGTATTATTTGTTGATTAATTACCATACTTTATGGCGATGACGCGTCAAATATCAAAATAAGGGGATGGAGGGACGTGTACCTACGAGATCCTGTAAATTGCATAAAGTAACAGTATACTTTACATTTAAATTTTTCTAGTTAATTCAGAAAAGAGGCAATTAAAATATTATCTACAAAATATAAATTTCCCCGACTGGGAATCGAACCCTGAACGCTGCGCTTACGGTCAAATAACTTTATCGTATAAAATGATTTTATTTAGTTTTATAACAGAAATAACAGCAATTAATCTATTTTCATGATGTTTTCCCACAGGTAACAGCCGACGGGATGTGGTCGGCGGTGAACGATACCATTCATACATATTTTTACATTAGTACTTGCCTTCTAGTTTATAGCTAGTCTGTGTGTGCCAAAAGAGAACGAAAACACGTGGGTAATGGATTAATAACTTACAAATATAACGAAATTAGAAAAATTTTTTTAAATATTTATTTTAGTGTGATCTCTTTTATAGCTTAGCTGCTGGCAGGGAGGGAGGGCTCTCGGCAACATTTCGTGTTGAGTGGAAGTCAAGGCCTGGCTTTGTCTATGTTACAAAGCAAGAAAAGAAAAGAAAACGCTCTGAGTGGGAATAGAACTCACAAGTGACGCTGTCCCACTGCGCCACCACGGCCTCTCATCTTTATTTTTATGTTTATTTGTTATAATTTTGTCTTAGTCACAAAATATTTCAATGTAAAAGTGTATTTTTAAGTTAACTATAAGCGTAAAACCAAACCGCAATATCAGAAGATAACAGCACATACAAACGTACACACATAGGAGCTTTTTTTAAACAGAAAAAAATATATTTGAGTGCACGATATACTCAACAGTACTTAGATTGATATGAGGTATACGTGTAACTATGAAGTCAGCCCAGTGATTGAATTTACAGATGCACGATCACGCCCACAACCCTCACATACATTACTGCTGTAATGATCAAACGCGGCCCATATGAGCGTTTTGGTTAAACCAATCCAAGTTAGTTAGTTAGTGTTGTAGAACTAGTGACGTCTTTCTTTTAATTTCCTACAAATTCGTTTCCATGTTTCCGTTGCTCTTGGAATTTCGATGCTTTATTGATGCTCGTCTACACTTCTAAAGCCAAGAGAAGTTTCTTAAGTTAGGTTAAACCTATAAACTTAAAATATCGGTATAAGTAAGGCAGGTGCAGTCAAGATGTAACTCACTATAAATAATAGAGTTTTATTGGATTTATATATAGGTAAGGCATTCATATTTCAAACAAGATCAAAATATATTTAATAAAGAACAAGATTAAAATATATTTATGATATACTAATATATCTACATGCCTCTAAAACGCTGTAAAAAAACAAAAATAAAAGAACTTACAAAAATATACGTCTACATAAAAAAAAATCTGTAAATCTTAAGAAAAAAAATCCAAGATAAAGAATTCTAACTAGACCAAAGACTAATTAAAGCCACCACTCGACTGCATAGCGACAATGCATTCGCATCTCAACTCTTTATGTGGCGTGAGATATTGTTTTTGTTTCATTGTTTTTTCATTTCCGGTGCTTGAGAACTAATGGCGGGAATTTGGCGGAGAGCCTCTTGGTTAAAAGTATTCTCTTGTGTCGCCTCCGGCCGCGACGGGCTTTTTAATAAACTACCTACTACAATTTAATGTAGGTATACCTATATTGTTAAAAATGATTTTTGAAAAATACATAACCTATATGTATCTAAATATAGGTTATTAACTACTACTACATATACTAATATAGGTTGGTGTAACGGGACAGTGTTTGATTTAAACTATCGATAACTATAGGCTCGTTTTCTGAGAACCATTTTGGGCAAAAATAACTATTAAGTAATTTTTATTACCTCAATATGGTAAGAGAAAACGGTATAAGTTTCTGCTATTAAGCACGGAAAGACTAAGTTTTACAAACTGTATACCAAAGGGACAGAGGGAACCTGTCCTGAAGACACTCTGTTCCCCATTTTTCATCTAGTTTTCGAGACATTGCGTGTTGAGTAACGGTGGCTGTGAGTTCGATCCCTACTTGAGAGAATAATTATATTTAGGTAAGTACTAACTTAATTTTCCCATCCTGATAGACAAAGGAGAGCTGCCGACCCTGCTATGCAGGAATCGCGTAACCCTCAACCTTCGGAACCCGTGCTTGCTTGTATTATGTTTATTAAGGATTCAATAGTGATTGTTCGGAAAGAAGTAAAGAAAGTATTTAATATTACATGCCTATTGAGGTTTACTCGGAGATATTATAAAGAAGTCTGGGCAACCCTCGCGCCCGTGGCACAGTTGGCGCGGCGCCGACAAGCCACACCTCGTTTACTTTCCATTACGGCGTACACGCGTGCCAGTGTACCAAGCCAAAGGTGAGCTCCTCGCTCCTTGCTCTTACGAATTGTTATATATTAAATTTAAATTATTTTAAAAATAAATAGCTGTAAATTTGAAGACGTTGTAGAGTAGAAACAAAAGCTATAGACGCAAAGTGGTTATGGGTTTTAATTCGGTTTCCCACTTAGAGAACGAAATATTTTTTTCCTTATTTTGGTAACAAGGCAGAGCTTTTCATCTCTTCTCTGGTAACAAGGCAAATCGCGGCGTTGAGTTTCGCTGCTGTTTTTTTGGGAACGAAATAAAAGCAGCCGTTTTACACTATCTGTAATATAATTTTAATTTCGCTATAATTGTACTTTTCTCATAAGATATTTCCCTAAGTTTGTTACATATAAATACCCACAGTGACTCGTCAATGTAATATGTAAATTCCCCACGTAAAAATGTATTATCTAAGAAAATTTTAATTGTCGCTCATATCACATATGTAAGCACTTATATTATTAATCTTGCGAGTTTATTAGGTTAAACACGCAAATTTCAAGAAGTATTTGTGTGACTTTATCATGAGTCTTCATTTAGTAAAAAATCTTTAAGAAATATCTTAGAACATCATTATTATAAACCATTTATTAGCGGCTTCACCTTCATCATCAAGCAGAAAGAAGTAAAGACACATGTCATGTTCTGAGTACCAAAGGTAACCCAGACCACCGTTAACAGTGGGTTACATCGAGAAGACATTATGTAATATGGCCGTATAATGAAAAGACTTTTGTTCCTGTTACAAGCAGTTCCTGAGATCAGAGTGGTCAACCAAACAAATGAAACATTATAATTGAATCATCCCATAAGACAATAATCAGGTAGCCAATATACCTACCTACATAATATAACAAAGAGTAATCAATCAGCCTATCGTCTTCCCAGAAGTGTTCACCACAACGTGAGTAGCGTCGATCCTTCACCTCCGCCCTGAGATAGCACGCACACAAATAATCATTGACGTCACACAACGGTAAATATTACTGTAAGAACTTATTATTAGGGATTAAAGTTCATTTTTGCGTGGCCTGATATATCTTTTCACCTACGACACAGCCTCGACGCCCTAATTTGAGAAATAAACTACGCAATATTGTGAAAAAGTCAATAAAATTCTAGTGGTAAGACACTCCGTTCCATTTGCCGCTCCATTTTCGAGACATTGAGCTTTAAGTGGCGGAACTCAACGTCGCGCTTTGCCACCAGAGCGGAGAAATGAAAATTATTTTAACATAGACTTAATATGACATTAATACGACAATTTTTATACTACTACTAATAAGAACATATTTAAGTCTCGAAACATGAAAGTGCCTTCTTATTAGTTTTTGCACTGCTTGCTTTTTTGCGTTGCTTGGGTTTTTAGGGTTCGTAATCTAAATGGTATAATGATAAGACCTTATTACTAAGACTGCTTATCCGTCCGTCCGTCTGTCTGTTTGTCTGTTTCCGTCTGTCACCAGGTTGTATCTCATGAACCGTGATATAACAGTTGAAAATTTCACAGATGACGTTTACATACGGACAGAAATAGAATAAATTTATTACTCAAGGGGACTCCCATATAACAGATCTGATTTCTTCACTTAGTTTCATACATAATGGTACGGAACTCTTCGTGGTGTACTTGATGGGTCGTTAGGATTACGTACCTCTAGAGGTAAAACAGAATACTTACAGGATCACATTGTTATCTGTGTGTCCGTCTGTCAAGACTTTAGGGATTTATCTCAAGAAATAATTACGTAAGCCTCCAAACCATTTTTTTATATTGTGTTCAGAGGTACAATATTTATAAATATAAGAATAACAGCGTATGTTAAACGTCAGAAAATATATTTAAAAAATATTTTTAACGGTTAATGTCTATCGATAATGTCTTCGTATTATGATGTACCTATATTTGTAAGTATATATATATATATATATATATACATACATATTTAAGAGTTTATCAACGTAATTAAAAATGGTGAAGTAGAACTACGCAACGCCGTGAAATAAGGCGTTAACCTTCTAAAATTATTGATAAAACTTTTATTACATTCGTGGTTCGTTCTGATTTAGCTATCTGAGGTCACGAGGAGCAAGACTTCCTGCTATCGTGACATATAAATATGTGTCACCTGGCACTGTCTGAATTAAATGTGGAAAATTAATTTAAATTAAATAGAAAAGAATTGGGAGGTATGTATTTTGCTTCACGCTGTATCCCGCTCATAGCAATAGGCAGACCGAATTTAGCGTTGAATTTCTTAAATTCGAGTCTAATTTGCACATTGTAAACTGCACTCAACTGTGACATAATCTTGAGATACCGTTTTTATTTATAGATATACCGTTATTATTTATAGATAATAATTTATGAATAAAATCGGCATTTGAACGTCGCTCTCAAGATCGTTAACCTAAGAGCGGTTTATAAATACGGGCCGAAGATACGACTATTGTAAGTTGCTAGTGTTATGCAAACCTATACTCTTTCACAATTTTTTGATGAATGTTTAATAAAATAATTTTAAATTTGCCTAGACTAAAATTAAAAAGCAAATAATATGCAAATTATTGCGAAAATCTGAACATAAGAAATAAGCACTAATATTATAAACCAGAAGAATATGTTTGGTTGTACGCGCCAATCGCAGGAACTATTATTACAAAATGTCAAAATATTTAATTTATGTAATAGTCTAATGAGTGTAGTCCATTTATTTAGTTCGAAAGGCTATAATCTATATTTCGCTTTAACTCACTTTACCTGTCGTCTGAGTTCCATTTGGCAACGGACGAAGTCATACGTGGAAGCTAGTGTAAATAAATTAGAAATATATATCTTTACTTGTTTACTTGTATATTACAAATCGTCTTAATAATGTTGTCGAGGGTTATCAGATGGACGGTCGTATGTCGTCAATAGTGACGTATGTATGAGTGCTACGGTTTTTTGTCGTACAATTTTATTGGGTTTCAAATAGAGACGTGTTGATGATGATATTCTTTTTATTTAATTAAATTTCTATTTTAGGATTTTTTTCTTTGTTTGTACTGTAAGTTCTCACATCTTGCTTTTGCGGGTGTACGCCTTCATGTTGTATGAAATGAACTATACATGTATATTTTTGTAATTAATTTTAGTGTCTTTTCGAGCAAAAAATACCGATTTTTGCATTTCATTCTACCTCAAATTAGGGCATGTATAAAAATAATCTAGTGGTAATTTGCTTCTAAATCTTTTAAAAGTTTTGGAAGTCCAAAGAGCAATTATTGTCTTTCTAAATAGGTCATAAACGCAATTGTAGGTTTCATCTACAGACAAATCTTGGCGTTTACTTACGACACTTAACAAGCAAAGATTAAAATTTTGGCAGAAACTGGGGCGCATAGTGACTTGACACTGTTTGAGAAAGCTGCTTCACCCTGCTGTCCGGAAAAAATATGAAAATAAAATAAAATCGTCCACTGTCATCAACCTCTTCATGCATGCCAATAAAATAAAATTAATATATATTTTTTTAAAAACTCTTGATTTTTGTTGGTGTATCGTATTTTACAAATCACCTTTATTTGATATCCACATCAGGTAGACTGTGCAAAAATTATTAGTCTACTATTATAATACGACGGCTATTTTGGATTAACACGAATATTAATGTTCATCGGCGTTGAGTTCTGCCACTTAACACTCAATGCCTCCATAATTCGGCGGAAAGTGGGGAACGGAGTTTCTTAACACTAGTTTCCCTCTTCATTTTAAAAGATTGAACCTACATTCTCCGGTTTAATAATCAAATTAAGTAACTAACAAACTTATATGTATAGAATGGTGTAAAGTATTATATTATAGGTCCATTGATACAAGATGGCCGAATGAATGACAAGTGGCGGAGATAACGCGCGCGCGTGTGAGTGCGATAAGCGGTACGATTTTTACCTCATGTTAGATAAACTATAAATATAAATATGTGAAGTTCTGTACTGATTTATATACAATTTCTATCTAATCTTTAGTAGTTTCAGACTTCAAATTTATATTAGGGGCATCATGTAAACGTGATTATGACAGGTTCATTTATTAAATGTTTTATTTAGGGGGAATTAATTATTTACATTTCACCTCTATGGTAATATTATTAAAAACGGCGTTTAGTTTCGCCGCCCGATACGAAATGGCTCAAAAATATGGCGTATAATTTGTCACGGAGTGTACTAAATTTGCTTTACATCTGTCAATTTACCCTGATATATGCGGTAAATAACTATCGGTAATATTTGTGTATTGAATAACTATATATAATGAGTGTAAATAAATAAAAATACAATATTCGCTTAAAATAATACAGCCGAGAGTAATGTATTTATATATATAAATATAATACACCAGTTGTAAACACGACGGTTGTAGTATTTTCATTTTATGCTCCAGTGATAAGGCAAAACGCGGAGTTGAGCTCCGCCATCCGATACGTAACGCCTCGAGAATTCGGCGGAAAGTGTCTTAATGGATACCGAGTGTCTTAACATTAGGTTCCCAGGTTCCCTCTGCCTACCCTGCTATGTACGGGTTAGAGCTAAAAAAATAATAAGAAATGGAATCTATACACTTAGAGACAAAACAATACAATAAATACAACATCATCAATATCATCAGCCTTTTGACGCCCACTGTCGGATATACGCTGCCCCCAAGGATCCCCATGACCATAAGTAAATATAAACAAAGTAATATAAAATAAATAGTATGTATATACATATATTATTCAGTTTATCTCGCCTTGGCCTGCGCCTGCCCGTCCACTCGTGTACGTACCCCGTAGGTACCTCACCGGCCTTTGATAACGTGTTGTAATCAGCGCATTTCCTCTGACACGGTTTATTGTGGCACGATTGTAATTATCTATATATACATATATGTATGTATGTATGTACGTATGAGATACTGTCAGTTGAAATGTGTTTTTAGTATGAGGATAATTTTATTTAAAGTTTTATTAGATTTTAGTTAGTTATTTACATTTTTTTAGTTTCACGCTGTTTCTCGCATGTAGGCAGAGGGAATCTTATTTTAGGACTCTCTTATTCCGTTCCCCACTTTCTGTTCAATATTCGAGAAAATTGAGTGCAGGATTTTAGAGGCGCGTTTTGTCTTGTACCAGAGCGAGGAAATTAAATAATTCATTCCCCATGAATAGGAATCAAACCTACGATTGACGAGATTAAGTTCAGACGTTATGCCGCTGCGCCACGACGTTCTTAACAATATTTACTTCTAGATTACATCACACAAACATAGCTACACTTTACATTGTTTAGAAATATTTATAGTATCCAGAATTTTGGCAAATAAAAAATATAAAATACCTCACACTGAAATCGCAACTTAAAACTAAAGTCAAGCCCTAAGTTCATGCCCTTAGATCCTATTTGGGCCAACATTGGCCCAAATAAGTCGTAGCGCAGTGGAAAAACATCTGACAGTAATCTTTCTCCGAAAAAAAAACCTCTATAAATAAACATAAGACACAAAAATGACGAAAATATCCGCTTCTCTATGGGGATATTGATGTACAAAAATCGATTTTGCAAACAAATAATAAACAAAAGGACCAATAATTGGTTCAAATTACAGGAAAAATAAGGAGAACTCAGTCAGTGCTCGGTGGGGATATTAAATTGTACAGAAATAAAAGTTGTGTGACGTCACGCCACTGATTACACGCTATCGTTGTAGGCCTACAATCCAATGTTCCAAAACGCACTGACGTTTTACACGGGGTCGTTTTTTTAAAAGATATACTTACTTTATTTGTGAAGGCGTATATCGTTTTAAGCCGTTGTAGCATAGTCAACATGTAACCTGACACTGTTCTGTGTGGGTTCGATTAACAAGATTAAGAATAAGCATAAGATAATTCACTTTATTGAAAGTTACAAATTATTTTTAAATTATTTTATTTTTCCATCTTAGTGGAAAACGTAATATTAAGTGTCACCACTCTACACTCTGTTAATACGTGAGAATGAGATGTTCTAAGACTAGGTATGAAATGCCTACCCTGCTATGCAGGAAAAAGCGTGAAAACGTCAAGATATTAATCAAGCTATTCCTCATGCTTATTTTGCGACTTTCCTCCACTATCATAGTTAAATATTAAATAATTTACCAAAAGAGAAAACCCCCACCGTGTGCGCCGCGTTGGCTGTCAGCGAATTCTTCCAATCTGTATAACGTCTGGTGATTCGCGTTCCACTTATTATCGTACAGGGCATTTGCATAAGAATAACAAGGAGGATTATTGATGTCCCTCCCGCCGTGCCTCCCTTGGAGGTGCTCGGAGGTGGAGCGGTGTAGACGTGCACATTGAATTTACGGAACTTTTAAAAAGATCATTTGTATAATTTTTTTTTTATTAGAAAACGTACGAATGTTTACAGGACTCGGACCTGTCCTCTTAGATATTAAACTGTCTTCTTACATATTTAATGGAGATGGTTTTATTATTTAATATTTAGTTTTCCTTGAAAATATATTTTCTTACGTCCTTTAAGTGTGGAATAATAAATAATTTAAAACATTTGGAAATCATTTTCTAGTTCTTTTACCATATCTAGGCAGAGAGAATTTAGGGTTAAGACACTCCCTTGAAATTATATATATTTTTAAATTTTATGAAAAGCATTAACATCGTGAGGAGTTATAGGTGCGTTGCCGGCCGCCAAGATGGAGATAGACGCGCTTTCTGAATATCCATGTCGTATCGACCTGGAAACACTGCCGCGGGAAGGTCATTCCACAATGCCGTAGCGCGTGGAAGAAAGTTCCTATGAAACCGCACAGTAGTGAAGTGTCACGTATCCAGGTGGTGAGGATGATATTTTAGCTAGTGACGTATTTACTTAATGCCGAGTTTACAGAAATTTATTGACCCGTTTCTTGAAAAGCCCAATATTGTAATTATCTGGGAACACGTTTGGTGGTACCCATGTAGTTCCGCAATTAGCATGTCCGTTTGTCAATCTGTCTCAATATAAATATATATTTTATCATATAATATAATAAAATTGTATTGCTATAGTTAATTTTAACTAAATTAAAGGCAAGAATTAGAAGTTCGCCAAGACCTAAGAGCAATAATAACTACCTAGCAACGGGTCAAGCCTCGTACGAGTGCCAAGTTAGAGCAACTTGTAGAGATTGACTTCGCAGTATAAACAGTAAACACTTTACGGCCATTTTCAATTAGTGTGTGGAATTAATAATATGTTAGGTTACGAATTTGTTAGTTAATTTATAATGATGTGTATGCAATAAAAATATACTTTAATGTGGAATAATACAAAAAAATATCGTAAATCTTTGTATTATTTTGTGTATACTGTATTGACTATGTTAAATATTTAATCTTTAATGTAATATTTTATTGTCTTTTTCTTAATGAAGTATTCGTTCTCCACTTTTCACCGAATTCTTGAGGCATTGCATATTGCGAGGAGCAATTCAAAGATACGCTTTGCCTCGTAACCAGAGCGAGGAAATGAAAATATTTCTTTTCCTCGGATGCGAATAGAACCCACAACCTGTGCACCTCATTTACAATCGCACGACTGATCTCTTATAAATATTTCATTAAATAATACAATAACTTAACGTAAAACAGTTTACTTAAATGAATACATAAAACGACATAAATCATCATCAATTCAATTATCACAACAAGGGTCAACTTAAATGAATTATTGAAGTGCAAAGTTAGTTAGTTGAAGCACTTTTCATCGCGAAAGTTCATTTAAATATCTTGGGCACGTGCTTCTAGTGAATTTTGTTAGACACCTCAAGATAGAATTATGTACAGCCATATGTTGTAATACTTTTTCTTTCGGGATACAGCGTGAAGCTGACTTCACGCTCTTTCCCACATATAACAGGGTGGGCAGAGTGAACCTAATGTTGAGACACATCCGTTCCCCATTTTCCGTTATCCATTAATATACCTTAGAATATTCATTCTGGAACAGTGTAATGTTTTTTTTTGTTTATATATTATATTTATTAGTTTTGTTTTTTAAATGCTTCAAATATCTCTAGTAACAAATTAAGAATAGGTTGCGATTTATTTTCTGTGGTAAGAACGGTCATATCGGAGTGGGACAACGCTTGACTGTAGTGTAGATTCAATTCTTACTCGAGGAAGTAATTATTTTATCTAAATAAATTATTTTCATCTTATTATCTTAGTATGATAAAGCTTCTGTTCTGGTCCTGAAGTCTTACCCACCTTACACCGGAGATGCGTTAAACTATATGGAAAGTATAATAAATTCAGGATTCCTAAAACTAAAATGTAACTAAAGACTAGAATAATAAATAAGCGTTCATTGTAAAACTGAGTCCTGTAAAACTATTATTCGGGGCAAAAGTTAGAGATAGTTGAAGCAGTTCAAACTACCCACGAGGTCGAGCATCGGTGATAAATAAACAAATCCGTGATCGGCCCCAAATCAGTTCCGGTGAAGTAAGACTGACCGAATGAAATTACCCTTAAATAAACGTCGAACAGCCGCACGTTCCCATCATTAAAATTCTGAATTTCCTTTTTCGATCGGTTCGTCCTTTATACGAGATCTAAATCACTGTGAATTCTTATTAGAATCACGCTGTTTCCTGCTTACACTCAGATTACAGGCAGAAGGAACCTAGTGTTAAGACATTCGATTGATTATTTTAAACTCCACATTATATGTTGAGTGCTGGAACCCAACGCCACGATAATATGTCATATTTATTAGAGCGAAGAAATTAACATACTCTCCCCGAGTCAGAACTGAACCCACAACCGTCGCGTTTACAAGCAGACACTATGCCGCTGCGCCAGAACGGCCTTTAGAGTACTTAATTTAATCATTAATATATTATCAAGAAGGTTGGCCAATGACCGGTCAGGTAGGGATGTCTTCAATGGATTGCCGATTTTAAGATTCGAGTACTGCTACGTTAAAATTTTTGTTTCATTAAACATTTTTTTTCTGAAGTGTGTTTATTCAAGATTAGTTCACAAAGAAGTATACATTTATTTATATTATTATATATTAATTAGAAATATGATAAGCGCAAACATTAAAATACAAGATAATGTATGAAAAGTCGGGTCTCCGCAGCGGTTATTTGAACTATGAACTAATCAAAATATAAAAAAAAAAACAATCTATTACCGTTTGACCAGAATAATTCAATAAATTCAACCAAACTCTATCTCAAAAGAAAGGTCCATGCGATACCTGCGAGAGCGACCTTGCAGCGGCAGATAACAATTGGGAGTTGTTCCCAGCAAATTCAATATACCGAGGTCCACCCCACACCCAACTATAACCCCCTGACACCTCGTGTTTAGTGTCCACTGTCCCCTCTCCTGTTAGGGGATATAACCACTTAACGCGAAGTCTAGCTGCAATTGAGTTTGGCTACCTCCAGCCAGTGTCCGAAATATAATTGAATCTGAAAGGACAATCTCGTTCACCGTTCCAGCGATTACTTTCGCAAGTTAAACGTGGTTTGTGAAATATCGTTGGCTTTTGTATAATTTAGATATTTAACACGTATTAGGAACAGATTTTGGGAATATTGTGAATGAAAACATTGATTTTTATAGTAATCTAAATTTGTTTTTAAAGTTCACCTTTGCAAGTTACCAACTAGAGTTTTTTTCAAGAGTTACCTACTCCATGTAAAGTAATATAGTCCTATGTATTTTTTAAATACTAAATTGTATTTCAACGAAATAACAGACTTAAACTATTATTGAATTGTACATAGAAAAAAAGAGGGTATATCTTGGAATTCACGTATCGTGCTTTATCTAGGATTGGCGAGTAATATATTGTTAGAAGATAGTTCGAGGCCGATCCGGAGTCCGGCATATTAAACGACGATTAACCCACCGGCCGCTGTTCTGATTTATGCGAACTATTAAAATCTACGAAGGCATAGAATTAATTGCGCTACTTCAGTTCGCTGCTTTATTAATTGGGACCGAGTCTCGTTGTTTATGAACATTTCCCTTTCGCCCTTATCTTGACCCGGCCGGTCCAATTTGTCCACTCACGTTCTGTTCAATTCGGACGGCTATTAAGGACCCTACCTAAGAACTACCTAAAGACGTAATCAATGGACGACGATTGTAATTCTAATTCGGAAACGAATTAAAATTCAAATGAGATGTCCAAAATAATATGTCGGACAAGAGAAAATGATGTGCGTAGGTGGTGGGAAGTTTGAGCATTTATATTTAAATGTGGGTAGGATAAAATATCACCTTGTGGCGGTGGACGCTCAAAACAAATTATGAACAACAATTAGTGCGGTTGACAGGGAGGCGACGTGGCGGCGCTCGCGGCGACCCCGCCATATGTCGGTATATTCTTAATTTTATGTTGAACCAAGTCTGTTTGACCTACTTTTTAATACTGCCCGATGTTTATAGTTATAAAAGCAAAAAATATAAATAATTTTAATTATTAAACTTTGGCTTTGCTCTTGATGTAATTAAAATGTGGTTGAAACAGCAAATGAAGCCTCTGCTGAAAATCATTGTAGCGTGAGAAGTACAGTTGAAGTATTTATACAATAAATTACTAAATACTATAACAATATCATAAATGTCGAGGCCGTCGCGCTGGATCCCGCACACAGCAGAGTAGGCAGAGGGAACTCGGTGTTAAGACACTCCGATCCCCACTTTCTGCCGAATTCTTGAGGCATTGCGTGTTGAGTGACAGAACTCAACAGCGCGCTTTGCCTCGATACCAGAGCGAAGAAAAATGGAAATATAAACGTAAAGAAATATTTTACTTCCTCGAGTGTACTTCATCGAACCCACAACCGTCGCGTTTACGGGCGGCACCTTTATGCCACTGCGCCACGACCGGCCTCGCCTTACGACTTGTCAGAATATTTCTTAAATTTCAATAATTACGAGTATATATCAGCTACGAGCGGTAATTTTAACATTCATTGCCACCAACACGACACACGTCCATCTCAGTTGAACTCTGTCTACTCTCGATTCTACGTTTGGGATCGAGATTACTCATGACTCAAATAAAAAACTAGAAATTACTAATAAAAATAAAAATAAAAATCAAAGGCCGATTTGAACTCGGATCGCGACTACTAAATACGCACGGACGGCGGCTGTTATTAATTATAAGCAATTGTAAAGTAAAATTTCCTATTTGATAATAATATATAAGCTTTATATCTAAATAACACATAGGCTATAATTTATATCAGTATTTTGTATAATTTGGCCCGAATGTTAAATAATATAAATGAAAGTTAAATGACTAGAATTATACCAAATGGGCGAAACCGCGGATGGGTAACTAGTATAATTTAATTTCAAATTCAGATATTTCTATTAGAACACAGAGGGCTGGGGCTGCAGAGGCCGGCGGAGGCCCGATGTAGATGAGATAGGTGGCGGCCGCACGCACCTGCGCCCCCACATGCATTTATCTTGGAGCACACTCCGTTGAACCCTCACGCCGCATGAGATTTCAAACAATAATTAAATCCTTTATCAATGCAGACATGCAAACGCGAGATTGTTTAATATAAAATCAATGGTCATTTTGTATTTGGGTAGCTGTGAGAGAATTTAGTCTTGTTAATACATCATTTAATTCTGTTGCAATTTTTGTATCTTTTTAAAATTAATTAAAATATAATAATGTTTAAAATGCTATATTGAAGAATCAAAAGTTTATTAAAAGAACAAATTGAGGCCGTTATGTGACGGTACGACAGCGTCTTTTGGATTTGATCCCCATTTAGGAGAAAGAGGATTTTGAACTATTGTCATTTCCATGTTCTTGTAATAATAAGATAAAGTGCGACGATAGAGTTCTCTCACTCACCACCCAATGTATTTTTACACTAATTAGCTGTCCGGGAAAAAACACCCAATTTATACAATATTTGGAAATATTCATAATAATAATGGGGAACGAAATGTCTTAACACTAGGTTCCCTCTGCCTACCCTGCTGTGTGCGAGATACAGCGTGAAGCTGTTTTTTTCATTTCATTACTAATAATATATCGTAATGACTCCTCCACTCATTTTAGAATTCAACGTGAATTTTTTGCATAGACGGAGTATGAGGGGAGCGTTGCTATTTGCTATGCTTTAAAAACATATTTAATTTCGTTTATTGTATGCACGAGTCCAAAGGCCGTCGTGGCGCAGAGGCACATTGTGACTGTAACGTGACTGTTTTGGGTTTAGTCCCCACTCGCAGGAATGAATTATTATTTCTTAATAAATATTAATTTAAATAAATTAATATTTATTAAGAAAAATAATTTAAATAAACTTCTTCGCTCTGTTACGAAGGCCCGGCGTTGAGTTCCACCACTCAACAAGCAATGTCTCGAAAATTTCGGTGAAAGTCCCTCTGCCTTGAGTATCTTGTATGCGGTATACAGCGTGCGCTAATGTATTTATTTGTGAAAAAGCCACTTTTATTAAATTGCTAAAAAAAGATTAGAGATATGGACATCTCTTGCTAAATGTTCTAACCAAACTGCAGCTTCGGCTATCTGTAACGTTACCTTGATATGTCCCTAGAGCGATGTCACGTCAGGCCGACGTAACCGCGATCAGCTATAAAACCGGCCCTATTTAGATCATCTCAGCTGTCTTCGCTTTTTATATCCCATTCTTTCCAAATTTCCATGGTAAGGGAAAGTAGGCCATATGTCCTTGTGATAAGGGTGGAGAAATCTTATGGGGAATTACTCGACACGTATCAGTAAGGTAAGAAAGAACTGATAAATTTTATTGGCAACCGTGTTTTGGTGGTCGGTAGTTGGAAAGGATGGTGGTACTTCAATTGCGTTATTCAAGAATTTCTTGTATTTCTACATTGACATCAAGAACGTATAATTTCGTCGGTTATATAGAGGGAACCTAGAGTTAAGTCACTCCGTTCCCCATTTTAATTCAATTTTCAGTTTAATTAGAAATTCTAATACCTATAGAGATATCGATACCAGTAATAGGTAATTCAACGAATAATATAAACATTTTCCTCGTTCACGGCAGTTATTGTGTAAACATGTTTACTCACGTCGATACTTACATTGAATGTGGACCTCGGTTTATCTATTACGCGCTTCATCTTATAATATCTGTGTATATTATTAAAATAATATGAATTTCACATCAGAAATATTTGTTTTGATGGGTGGGGAGTTCTATTGTTTTTAGTTTAAAGTTGCTTCATATGATTTTGTTTATTTTATCTTATTGTGGTTTACAACGCAAAAAATTGAAGAAAATAATTTTGTAAGACTAAATTCTCTTTGCTTACCGAGTGACGTTTGTCTTGAAATTTCTAGAATTCATATTTTTGTCTGATTAACAGAAAACATTTTGGAATGTTTGATAAATGTATTGAAATGATTTTATTTATCTATTCATCTGTATAGGAAATTCATTATAGAAAAGTGTAAAAAGAAATATATTTAATTATATTTTTTGTCAATAACTATTTAAGTGTACAATATTATATTGAATAGTTATAATCAAAACGTAAATTAAAACTAAATGTTATTTTTGTGTTAAATAGTCCATCTATCGAAAATCTAGAGAATGTTATAGATGTCGCCACCGCTTTCAAAAGCTTAATTCTTATTTATTACCATTTGAGCACGGGGCCGAAGTCACAGAAAAAATGTATTATTTTATTTTATTTATTTAAAATACAAAAATAATAATATTTTTATTTAATTTAATATTTTCATTATTTTATTTAATTAAATAATTATATTTATTTAAATGTTTTTTTCCATTTTCTCGCTCTGGTCGAGGTAAATCGCAGTGTAGAGATCCGCCAACACCGTGCGGAACAGTGTCTGAACACTAGGTTCCCTCCGCTGTGAGCGGGGTACAGTGTGAAGCGGATTTAATTTAATTTGATTTAAATATTATTATAAGCAATTATTATTTTTACTGCAACACACGTTCTGAGAAGAGGCACCACAGGTCATTGTCAATAGTGAGTGATGTTAGATAAGATGTTATGAGCGCGTCGCTCGACGTCTAATTGCGTTACATTTTACACGTGTTATTTATCTATTTAATTGTTGGCCTGATGAACTAAGTAATAAGTCAGTAGATGGGTAAGTTTGTCTAAAGCACGTTCAATTACAACAGCAGCAGAAAAACCCTTATAAGATCACTAAAACCATTTATCTCGAGATCATGTATTAAGCTTAAATTAATGTCAAATATATTATTATAGACTACTGTTTCTTACAACGTCAAGATTCTAAGTCAATGCAATCAAAGAATATGAGCGTTTATGCATCTTTATAACTGCATTTTGTATGAAAACTATAGTCCTTCAGGCGGAGTGAGTGAGGTGAGACTTGCAGTAAAAATTAGTTATTTTTTGTCGTATCGATTTATTTCAAATAATATATAATAATAAAGACAGAAATGAGATATATTTTAAATATAAAGGTGAGGTTGTATTGTCAAATTTCACGAAATATTACCATTGAAAAAAAACTTTTATAATATTAATAATTGAATATTTATTATTATTTTAAAGATTCGCTCAGTAAGCACGTAACGTGAAAAACTTATTTACTTTTATTGCCACTTATATTTGAAGATTTGATGTCTAGAAAAGCCGGTGACAGCGCAATCCTGAAATCTATTGGTAGCCATCGGCGAACATAAAGGGAGGTTCGGGTGCGCCGCGAGGTGTTCTTACATAAAAACTCAATCTCGACAAATACGATAAAGATATGGTGTGATTTGGAGATAATACGCTCCTGGATGTAATGTTATAGGAAAATTTATAGTATACTAAGCTTAACTTCTTGTGATTTTTTATTCTTTTTGGTTAATTGGAGTATCTATATTTTTTTCGTTTCGCGCTGTATTCCACGTAGACTGTAATCGAACCCAAAACTGTCGCATTTATAGACAGAAGCTGGGGCCGCGCTGTTCCTCATTGAGAAACTTCCGTTCCCCAGTTTCCGACGAGTTTTTGAGGCATAGTGTGCCGTATTTACAGACGCTCGCATATGCCTCTGGGCCATGACGACCTCAGTTTATAATTAAAAGAAATCAAAATATTAGGGATAACAAGAACATAAAAATAATAAACATATGTACGAAATATATATACATAATATAAACCTAAGTTCTCCAAATGCATCAAGATTGTACGCTAGCGAATATAAAATATATGGCGTGGGTGTGGGTACCGCGCCGCGGGCGGCTGCAATGATACCTCGTCCCGCTGGGGCGCGGGTTGTCGAACCCATACCTAAGTAATTTGATTGTCCACGCTCTTATGACATTGAAATAACTTTTTATATGACTTTTCTTATAATATGTTTAAAAGACATTTTGTTTTTTCTTTAGTTTCATACTGTATCTCGCACATAGCAGGGTAGGATGAGGGTACCTGGGAACCTAATGTTAAGATATTCTGTTGCGTTTAAGAAACTAGACTATTCTGGCGTAGATAAATGAAAATAAAACTTAAAATTAAAATCTAATGCACAATAGAGTATAACTACATTTAAAACAGAAACAACTTTACACAGAACAAAAAAGCGAAGCGAGCACGAGCGACCAAAGAAGCGGGATCCGATTGAACGGGACTTCTGCTAATCTAATTACTTCTTTGTATCCCGCCTGTTTTTTTTAACAGTCGCTGATATATTTTTTAATATTCTTCCTCTCTTCAGAGCTCAAAGGCGAAGTCGAGTTATGAAATTGTTCGAGCGTTAATTGTAGACGGCCAGTGGCGAATATTAAAGGCTCGTGTGCCTTATATAACTAGTTAACCTCGCAACGCGAGCTGGACTGAACGGGAAAAAATAATATTTAATTTGGAAACTTGGATATCTTCACTTTGAATGTAATCACGATGCTTTCCGGCTGTATATTTTGTAACTCGATTGAAACAACTTTGTGGACGTCAGTCATGGAACTTTTATTTATTCTGGAGTAGCTAAGCTAAAGCGTTTTTTTATATTTGTTTATGTGATTTTGTAGAGAATTTTAATTTTAAATGATATACGCTTTTAGTGAATTTTACTGTACATATATACAGTATACTTTACATAGATAGTATTTACTGCTGTGTGGAAAAAGTAGCTTACTAATGTTATTTACTTAGTTTCTAGTTAGATACATTATGCTTTTGATTGAGATATTTAAAATTCTGTATTTTGTTCTAGAGTTAAATTATTTGTTGGATTTGGATCTCAGTTTCCATGTACAGTGGTTTTTCTTCAACAAATGATACATTAATTTGAAGTAACAACCGAGAAACTGGTATTGAAAATATTTAGATGTTTATTTTCTGCTCATTTTTAGATAGATCTGCAAACACATTTCCAATATTTTTTTTTCAAAAGTTTTAAGGTAATTTGTAATCGGCTGTACATTTTCTCTAAGCCTGTAGCTCTTAAATAAAGAAACAAATATCAATCACGCTCACACACTTTACCATAATGGTGCATTAAAGTCGACTATAAAAGTGAAGATATAAAAACCGTCACCTGGACTCGTCTGTCGTCTTAACGACACTGTACGCTTCATTACCCGCAGATAAAAAAACAACGCTAATGAGTTCTCCGATTACCGATCACTAGGAAAAAATCAAATCTTAGTCATTCACCAGAATTACTATAGAAAATGTCGGTGAATCTTATTTTGGCTTCGAGCAAAAATTTGTGAAATTTAACAGGTTATTTAGTTTCATCTTTCTCTTTCTTATAACTCGAAAATTCTAAAGAACTTGAATTATAACACGCTACAGATAATATAACTTACATTAGTAACAGCTATAGTTCGCACCAATAAAAGTAATATACAGAAACAATCAAATAAGAGTCAAAATATGAAATTGGACCTTCGAAGTTTCAACATTACGCACAGACCACACCGCCCCGCCTATGGAAGCTGAAACGTAAACTTCCAAGTTCCAAGTAATAAAATAGGTCTGGTACTGCAGGTCCAGGGACCGTTATTTCATTACTGGCCCCAATAAAACCAATTAAAACCTAATTAGAGGCCGCGATTTTTGAACATTAAAAGAGGGTAGAATTAATTTGTAGGCAATGATTCTTATTGCTTTGCCGAATGATTGCTGTATTTAATATAATCTTTGTATCAGATCTTGAACCTGGTGAGACATTTTTTTAAACGTTCCTTATATGAGAGATTAAGCTGGATGCTTCATACAGTAAGGGATTTTAGAATTTATCAGATGGTATTTTTAGTAAGGACACTCTTTAAACAAATATTTTAGTTTACTTTATATATGTTATAATGGATTTTGTGAATACATGCTTATCCTATCCTTATTTTACTTGGAGAATCTTACTTTAAAATTTGCTTAATAAGAGCATAGATACGAAAAACATTAAATATTTTCGAATTTCATATAGAAATTTGAGTGTTTAAAACTCTGTTTCTAACAGAACTTGAACATGTTCGACTTGAAAACCGCCCAACCCTTTAGAGACAAAATAAATTTATTCAGGTCGGTGACAATCACTATAAAATTAGACCGCTCCTCTCCTACCACTTACTACCCAGCAAAGTCAGAAAAAAAATCTTGGACCAAGTCAGCCTCCAGATCCACTTTGAGGTTCCACTGAGTTCCACTGAATTATTCTGTTTGTCCGACTTACCAAACATTTGCCGTCTTAATTTTAGATTTCCCTCTATTGTTTAGATTGGAGAATTCTTTACTTCATTGTTCTTGCGGTCTGTTAGAATAAATCTTCGTCTCTTAATAATGTAATTAAATACTTATATAGAAGGATGGCGATGTAGGGGATTTTTAACTAGTTAAGAATGAACGGAACGTTTATCGGTGAATTTTGTTTCTTTTTGTCAAAGGAAAGCACAAAAACGGCTGAGCTGATGGAGTTGTATTTCTGCTTTATTTAGGTATATAACGTTTCATATTCATTTTATATAAATGAGTCTACGTGGGATAATGTTTTCATTTTTTAGCTCTTATAGCAAAACACTCTATTTACCCTGCTATATATATATACCATCCATTTTATATATTTATATATATAAATATAAACAATATAAATTAAATTTATATAGAAAACTTAAATACAGGCAATTGGGTAGGTTCAAAAGTTAGAAACAAGGCGGCCATTTCCGAATACGATAAATTTCAAGTCGACGGCGACCGGCGGAGTCGCAGCCGTCATTAATTCATTAATAACCAAAATGAAATCAACTTTCCTTCCATTATCGCCCTTTCCATAAACACCTTAATTCTCATTAAGGGCCGGTCATTTGGAGGCAAACAAATTAACTGGAATGCTCTCAGGGTCCCGCCCTGGTGCCCACTGCGGTATAGCTTCGCGATATGTACTGTATTTGGTGAACAATAATCGAATTGATTGAATTTGAGGCCGCCTAGAGGCACGAGGAGCAGGCTGTAAGGTGACGGCTGTGGGTTCGATTTCCACTTAGGAGAATGAATTGTTAATATTTTCATTTCTTCGCTTTGGTACTAAGGGAAAAGGCGTTGAGTTTTCGCCATTTAGCATGCAATGCTTCCAAAAAGTGGGAAACAGAGTGTCTTCACAATTCACAGGTTCCGTCTGCTCCCCTGCTATATACGGGAAACATGCGTGAAGCTGATAATGGAATTGTAATGATAATGATAATTAGTGCTATATTATTTAATATTCATTGGTGATATATATTTTTATAAGCCTGCTTGGAAACGCGATAGGTTTGGGTTAAATTCCAACTCAGCTATATCTTCTCGGCAAGAAGACAAAGCAGGGCGTTAAGTTTCACGTAGCCCTAATCTGCTAGACGGGAGAAAGTAAAGCTATTAAAATATATAGAATTACGTTTCTATGGACAACAATCTTTATTATTCCAGGAAAGTTTGATAGCGAACGAAATGCCGCGCGATTTTTGTTAATTATGGGACGATCGACGTTACGACGACTTCGCGCTTGAGGGCTGGAGGGAAGGGGTTACTGTGACTTAAAACTCATTTTAATTCTTATTGTTTTGATATTAGTTTGGAAAGGAGTATAAGTTATATTAATGAATTCTGTGTATAAAAGAAGTATATAAATAAAATACGCTTAAATTAAAATGAAGCTGATAGAATATAAAAATCTATGTGATATAAGAAGCCGTCGTGGCGCAGTAGCACAAGGGTGCCACCCGCCAACGCGACAGTAATGGGTTCGATTCCCACTCAAGGAAGTAAAATATTTCTTTACGTTTATATTTCCATTTTTCTTCGCTCGTTGAGTTCTGCCACTCAGCAATGCCTCCAGAATTCGGCAGAAAGTGGGGAACGGATTGTCTTAACACCGAGGTTCCCTCTGCCTACCCTGCTGTGTGCGGGATACAGCGTGAAGCTGAAAAAAAAAGAAAAGAAATGTGATATCATTAATTTGGTGAAAGAATGACAATATCACAGGAGCCGGAATCAAAGTTTGTAAATAGGCTTTCCACATACATTAAAATAAAAATTTTTTTCACTACAAGGTGATATATTTTTTATTATTTCCTGTGTATTTTTATATTATTTTTATTTATTATCCTGTGTATTTTTTCTAGGCATTGTACAGATTTATATCCACAAAACTATAAGTTAATGCCGTAACTTAGATGTTCATGTTTATTCTACCAAGACCGTGAAAGAAATAAAAAAAATAAATAATGAATTTTTATATTAACATGTTATTTATGAAAAAGCATGAAAATAATCCACAAATGGTGCGGAAAATGTCTATATATTAAATAAAATGTAGCATTCAACAGCAGTAGATCACTCAACCCTTTCTTGCAATCGTAATTTTTCTCCGACCCGCGCCACCTAATTCAGCAATCAAAGTGCGCCACTCGCTAAATTAGTTTTGATATTTAAATTACTACCGCGCACCGCGTCGTGCCGGCTGTACCTCCCTGGATCTATTCTTAAGTTCGTGAATTCGTTTATAAGGCACGATGTAAATGGAACCTATAAAACAAATCGAAATATTGCTTCACGATTTTTTCTTTCAAATTTTCACTTAGTTGTCAAGATTTTCCGAGAGGAGTGGTGGATCTCAACGCCGCGCTTTGTTTTGTCATCATAGCGAGAAAATGACAATAATCCATTCTCCCGAATCGAACCCACACCCCTCACATTTACTGAGATGGAGAACGAAGTGTTTTAATACTTGATGGACGGGAATACGGGAAGCTACCAAGTTTGAGAAATAAAATAAAATTATATGTTCTGAAAGACTGTTAAGTTATTCAGATTAATTTCGTTACGTAAAGTTAGTTAGGATCTGCCACTGTCACTAATTGTAATTTCTTTAAATCATATAGAAAAATTATAAAGGACTATGTTAACATTACGTAACAGGTAGGTATCGCAATAAAGTCGAATATATTTATATTTTGGCTTACATTATATTTAACGGTTACTTTAATATTGATCGGCGATGTCGTATCGCAACCCCTAAAAATCATTTGTCCAGTCCAACCTGCCAGAAGATTGATTCCTTCGACCTCGCCCCCCTCCCTATATTTGATCGCGTTATTTCGAGAGATAAGTCTGTTAATTGGCCTTACAGGCAGGTCCATATTATCGATCCAAAAACTTTTTGTATGTCTTCAGAGGGCTCACCCGTTAAATGGTTTTTGTTTCTTTGGAATTCCTTAATAACCCTTTTGTACTTTTGGATGAGGCAGAATTAGTTTATCTATTTAGGTAAAGTATTGATTTTTGTTTAATAGGGGGTGTTTTTTGAGAGGTTTGTCGTTATAATTTATATTTAAGCTTTTAATTAATGTTCTAAGTTATTAATTTATTTTTAATTTATATATTCGAGCCAGTAGTAGTTCTCTCTATCTGATATGCGAACTAAAAATAATTCGTAGACATTTCTAGACTTTCTTCATATTTTTTTCTTATATACGATAACATATAAAAAGTACATATAAAAAGTATGTACTATATTAAACGATACATACATTAAATATTCCCTTGAAGAAGATATCAAGAATTCTCAAGTTAATATTAAAATAGAGTCAAGTT
The DNA here is from genome assembly GCA_037355905.1 of Heliconius aoede. Classification (NCBI taxonomy): domain Eukaryota; kingdom Metazoa; phylum Arthropoda; class Insecta; order Lepidoptera; family Nymphalidae; genus Heliconius; species Heliconius aoede. The sequence continues at coordinate 349,595 of JBAIZZ010000091.1, read as the reverse complement.
AAAATTTCATTGTATCCTAAGACAAAGCCCCTTTGTTGGGAAGAAAGAAAGGTATCCAGACGAAATTTACTAGATGTAGCGGATTTTTTATTTTGTCAGATAAATTATATGAACTACTCTTAACAATGTTAAAAAATAACTAAATTACTGCTTTTCTCAAATTCGTTCTACACTTTCCGTTCAAATTTCGAAATATGTAAGTTTAGTTTCGTCACTCAATACCGCTCTTTTTATTCTTCTGAAAAAATTTAATATACTTCGTTCCCCTGAGTTCTCACTCAGGGTGTGTCACAATATCACATTTACTAGTATTCTGGTGACAGTGAAAAAATGAAAATAATTAATTTGCTTATACAAGAATCAAACCCATATCTATCCCATTCTCAAATTTTCCACTATGGTAGGTTTCTACACAACAAACTTCTAAATGTTTTTATAAGAATATAATATTAGTTCTTTCGTACTATTGTCCTAAATAACAAAAGCATCGATTAATCGATGCTGTTATAATAACGATATCTCGAACAATTCACTTAAAATCGAAAACCAAGACTAATTCTACATCAGATCAGGATCTTGTCTTTGTATTGCAGATTGAAAAAGTTTTCTCGTTTTCACACAATTATATCGAAGCCATTTCGTATATTTATCTGATGGGTCGTCAAAATGCAACTAAGTTGTTCCTTCTCTGTCGCTCTAATCCAATTTTTTCCAAGAGCGAGCGAGACAACATGTAAAATCCACAAGGATTTTAAAACTGCGCCGCGTTGTTTTTAATTAATTAATTTTATTATTAGAGGACCGTCTTGCCTTTATCGAGGAAGGAATTTTGTGCAATTAGTGTTTTATTATGATATAATATTAGAAGGGTTGAGGTGATCGCCAGATGCTCGAAATTAAAGGAGTTGCTCGAGGTGCGCGGCCTCTTTTAAATGTTCCAACGATTCTTCCATTTGATTTACGTTTTTGTTGTTTTTTAATGGATTTTTTTACAATTTTCTTGATGGTGGATAGATGAATGAAGGAAATTAGTTTATTTATTGTTCCGAATCAGCGTGTTATATAAATATTGTAGAAAAATGTTTGGAAAATTACGCCTTAAAATATTTAAAAAATAATACAAATCCAAACTATTCATAAAATCCAAATTATTTAATCATTATTAATTAGCTTAACATTAAAACTCTCCGTTCTTCACGCCATAAATCATTATAATTCTTTACACGATGACGAAAAAATACCACAAAATCAAACTACCTAAGCCTACATTACAAAAAAAAAAACAAAAGCGATACGAAGCCATCCGCCATTAAGGTAATTACATTGTGATCTAATTAACGATAGAAGTTGTTTATAAAACTGCGCCACTACTCATTAAGTTAAGTGGCTTTTTACCTTTATGTAGAGTAGTTAGTGACTGCTTTTTTTTAAGTGATAATTATTATTATGATATGATAAAAGTGTTGGTGGCGCAACGCGGTTATGGGTTCGATTCTGATTCGGAAGAATAATTTATATAGATTTATTCGCTCTGGTAACGAACGATAAAGGCGTTAACTTATTAAGTTTTGCCACTCAACACACAATGCCTTCACAATTCGGCGGAATGAGGTGGTGGATGGAGTGTTTCAATATTAGGTTCCCAGGTTCCCTCTGCCTACCTTGTTATGTGTAAGATACAGCGTGGATGTTAAAAAAAAGCGTTTATTTCCGTCACAACAAATCTAGAGTTTTTCTGCCTATATAGGCAGATATATCATTTATATAAATGATACAAAAAAGTACAAATTCGTATGCGGGACACAGAGTACAAAAAATATTAAGAAAATTAGCCTGTCTTGGAATTAACGTTTTATTAAACGTTACATATATATATTTAAGTATTTTTATTAGTATAGTTAAGTACTTAAGCACTTACTACTTAGATACTTAATATCTAATACATATTTTGATAGTTTTACGGGTTGCGCAATTTGCAAGGTATTCATAATTATTATTCCCTAGGAAACGAAGGTTCTCATATTGTTTATAGATACTTTTTTTAAAAACATGAAAATTCTTTACATAAGTGAAATAGTAAGTATTTTAAAAATAACATATAGAAGTATAGTTTTTTAAATAATTTAAATAATAGAACTACTATAAACTTAACTTGAAATAATCTCTAAAATACATAATATATAAAGACAACAGTACACACAATATAAGCCTCACGTCACGTAAACAACGTATCGCAGGTGGGCGTGGGGCGTAACAGGTAAGTACCTGCCAGGTGACCACGCCCTAAGGCGGCACCTGGGCACACCTGCGCCGTGAGACTACCGAGACAGTGAGAAATATAAATGTAAACCTTATTTATATCTAGTGGTGTTTTTTTTTTATATTTTAAATGTAAATGTTAGGTTTGAATGTAGATTTTTTTTACATATATTTATTGTTCTGTTTTGTATAAATGAAATGCACGTTGCTTAGTATATCTTATATAGTTTTCTTAAAGAGATGGCGGTGGTTACTTTAGAAAAATTTTAAATTTTGTATCAATTACTATATTTATTAAAAACACAGCTTCATGCTTTTCCCATATTTCTTTTTGAGCTAGTATTAAGATATTTCAATCTCTGTATGGTTTATCTCAGCAATATATAGTTTTTTTTTGTGTTTTTGCGTAGGCTACACCTAGGCAATATTATAATTTCACGGTAATCGGTTCAATGATATTCCATTTTACTTACAATCCGAGTTACTTTGGGAACTATGAGTGTCTTATAGTAAATTCCACGACCAAGCACAGAGAGAAGTATAAAACAAAAAAAAACAGCTTTACGCTGAATTCTTTAATAGCAGGGTAGACAGAGAGAACCTGAAGTTAAGACATTTCGTTGGTTCATTTTCCGCTGAATTCTCGAGACTTTTGCCTTGGTGCCAGAGCGAAGAAATGAAAATATAAAAAAAAAATGAATTCCACCGAGTGTGGATCACAACCTGTCGCGTTCCCCTTTCCACAACTGGCTTCAAAACTAGTTGCCTTAATAAAAAATGTTAACTATATTTTATTAATAATCGACCTTTTTATTTTCTCAATCTTCACTTTAAACACTTGGAGCTCCTCAAACACAGTCCATCTACATCATAATGGCTCTCGACTAGAATCGACACTTTAGCACGAATTTTATAGGTAATCTGCCATCTATTCAACTGAAGTCTTTTCTAGTTTTTCCTACAGCCCTTGACCTGTAACTTTTGTTTTTAATGGGTTATCTTAAATGAGAAAATAAGTTGATTTATACTAGCTTTTAGAGGCTAGTCGTGGTGTAGAGGTATAACCGACATTAAACGTGGCATGTTCTGGGTTCGATTCCTACTCGGAGAAATGAAATATTTAATATTTTCATTTTCTCGCTCTGGTAACGAGGTAAAGTGTATAGATCAGATCCGCCACAGACGGAAATATACTTTGCATTTATCATGAGGAGTGAAAAGCGGATTGTCTTAACACTTGATTCTCTGTCTACCGTGCTATATGGGGAATACAGCGGGAAGCTAAAAAAAAAACTTTCTTATTTTGATATTTACAAATTCATGGAAATATATCATATTGTATGTTTAATATTTTTTTCAAAGCATCTTGTTTAGATAAACTGATGCAAGACGGAAACTAACGCCTCGTCTATCTAAATAGAAAAGGAAAATGTAACCTAACCTACCACTAAAGTCTTTTAAGCCTATAAAAACAAAAGGAAAAAGATAAACAAAGAGAAATTTTCAAGGGATCCCTTACCTATCGGAAAAGTTATTGCTATCACACTTACGCCACTTACCAGCCACGCCGCGGTATGAGGGGGGTTTCTGTTTTTTGCACTTAGTACGCGACACGGAAAGGGAGGTGCCGTCTTACACGAAGGGTTGACCTCTTTGCGATGACCGAGAGAATATGGTTTCGGCCACGTTCGACTGTATTTTTTTATTTTTAGAAATTTAAAATATAACATGACCGAAGATCCTAGTGGTTGAATGGTTTCAATTTCAACTCGATATCTCCAAGCATTCCGGAGATAAAGGCTCTTCACAGACAGACAGGCAGACAGACAAAAAAATGGACAGACAGAAAAGCGATCTTATTAGAGTTCCTTTTTTTCTTAAAAAGTACGGAACCCTAAAATTGAGGTTGTTATCTACGTGTTACCTTAATACTAACACGAAGATTTATGATATGATTTTTCTCTTCTCTTTTTAAAAAGATATTTCTTGCTAAAAGGGCTGGCTGGAAGAGAATGTTCTTTAACGTTAAGTCCGCCTATTGTTCATTTTTTGATGTATTAACTTTACTTTATTCCTTAAGACTGAAAAACAAAATATCCATTCATATCATCAACTGAAATAGAACCCTTGACAAGATTCCATTCCTTTTTTTTAAATTTCTTGCTTTATCCCTAAGATATCTATATATCTCTTTCACCTCGTTCACTGTCATCAACCAGCATCAATTTCCTAAACCTCAAGCACCACATCAATTTCCTCAACTAAAGATATAGTAAATATATTTTTAAATGAAAATAAAAAATAATAATTATTTTCTAATATAAAGCTTAAAAGCTCTTCTAAGGCGGAAAGCAGGACACGCCGTGCATGTTTTGTACACAGTACTTTTGAACGTGGGTTATTCAATGAGGAGTTTTTGCCGATGTCGGCCGCCCGCTCCGCCCGCTCGCTGGTCGCTACTTAACATAATTTCTGAAGTAAGGCCTCTATTTAGCTAGCTTAGTGTGTGTTTTTGCCGGGATAGAGTCAGTTTTGTATGTTTTCAATTTTGTATGTTCCGCAAATCAACACGTAATGCCTTAAAAAATCAAACAAGAAACAAAATTGTCTTAATCGGAAAGGAGTTCTTAACGTTTTATATGCGGGTAAATATTTTTAAATTCTAAATATTTTTCAAAGTGAGAAGGCACTTTAAAATAGAATAAAACTTATACAAAAACTAACGTAGTGGAATTGGAACCCGCGCCCCTTGATTTTCAAAGACATTAGCCATTGAGCCGTACGTTCTTATTGAACTACATCGAAATTCTTATACGCTTGTTACAATGTATTTTTCTTGTTAGCATTTCTGTGGGGGAGAATTTTACGAATTTCTAATTATTATATATATGGGCACTACACATATGGGAATTAGTTAATACTTTAAGAATCTCTTTTCGCACCCAATTTTCAAGACTCAACGCCTCATTTAATCTTGTTACCAGAACGAGAAAATGATAACAACTAGTACCCTGATGGAGAACCGAACCGACCACTTCACCACTGACGTTAAGGAATATATTATATTATATTACACAAACACAAACCGTATAGCTTCATCCCAAAGCATTTCTTGTGAAAATTAAAGCGAAACTAGAAAGTCAACGTCGCGCGGTGGGAACCTACTGTTGTGAGAACAAACAGGAGAGCAAATACTGTTTACTATTTACTCACTAATACCAGCGAGTGGCGTGTAATTGAAATTTTAATGGTGGCAGGTGGCGAATGGAGGTGTCTGGTAACGTGTTACGTTTATATAAATATATATAGTCATTTTCTAATGTTAATTTTGGAATATTTAGTGTTTAAATGTGTTTAAGGCTGTTGTGGTGCGGTGCGACAGTATGACTCTAAACGCGATCGTGGGTTTGATATAAGCTTTTTTACGGACAGCTTTATGCTGTCTTCCAAGAGAGCCTAGTGTAAAGACACTCTTTTCCACGAATTTTCAAGACATTATCTATTTTTTATTATCTATCTATTCAGTGCGCGTGGCAGAATTTAATCTTTGTCTTGTTTTCAGAGCAGGGAAATAAAAACTCATTCCTCCGAGTGGAAATCGAACCCACGACACATTCAGACGATGTTCCGCTGCGCCACGACCGTCTATATTATTATTTCAGCTGTATTTTTCCAAAAATCACCCCAAATTTACAAAAGATTCTTTACACCGTCACAGCTCCCGTACAATAATTTAATCGACATAAAGCACAGTGTTTGCTCGACGGCATGTTGCCGCGTTTCAATCAACGAGACGCGCGGTAGTATTGTCGGGAAAAATGGCCGGCAGGCAAGCGACCTGGATTGAAGTGTAAATGGAGTAATTTCAACCCCCCCACCTCCCCCCACAGTTGCCGTGGGGGTGATAAAATAACCCCCCGGTGTTCTCAAGACGAACAAACATAAATTTGATTAGGGCAGGTTCGTTCAATCAACAAGCTATACTTTGTTTGCACGTGGGAACGCTTGATTGAAAAGTGAGTGACGTAAAGATATCGCAAGCTTCATTAAGCGATGTTTGGTGTAATGTAAGCCTACTTGTGTTTAGATTTGGTATGTGTGGAATGGATGGAGGTGACTGTGTTTCACGATGATAGTGGGTTTTGTGCTTGTTGAGGTAAATTTAGTGGAATTTATATATATAGATATGAATAGGAGCGCAGGAGCACAGCGTCTAACTACAAATGCGATGCTTGTGGATTTCATTCTCACTCGGGTGAATTAATACATCAGCGAGGCCATGATATCCTTCGTAGTGCAGCGGCACAAACCTGTGACTGTAACGCGACGGTTGTGGGTTCGATCCCCACTCGATAAATGAAATATTTATTAATAATTTTTTTTGCTCTAGTGTTGAGAAAAAAGCAGCAGAATTCGGCAGAAAGTGGGGAACGGAGTTTCTTAACAAAAGGTTCCTTCTGCCTACTCTGCTGTGTGCGGGGTCTGATTTATTCTATAAATCTATAAGATAAAGATATTACTCCGCTAAATGATTACATTGCCGTTTACAAAACATGACGGGGGTGCTCGCTGTTCGCCAATAAAGCTCGCAGGTACGATATGATTATATTATATTACTCCTTGCCAATATTTATTCCTTCACTTTTCAGATCAAAATTTGTAAATATATCTTTTGATTTTTTTCTTTTTATTAATATTAGAATTTGACAGAGTAAGTACAGGGAACCTGGGAAACTAATGTTAATTAATATACAAGAGTCATTGCGTCTTAAGTAGCGAAACTCAATGACGCGCTTTTGAGTGAGGATATTATAATATAATAAACTTTTTGCCACTGAAGCAGGTATTATATATGAGTTTATATATTTATGTATATGAGTTTATATATTAAAGATATTGTACTTTGTCTAGGTATATCATATTGTACTGCATTTTTTTAATTTGTAAAATGTGTGCAATAAAGAATAGATAAATAAATAAAAGATATTAAAATATTAAATATTTCGTATGCTTGAGTGAGAATCGAACTGGAAAACATTTTTATTCTCATATGAAATTTTTAAACGTAGTGGGCCTTGAACCTCCACCATCGAAGCGCTCTGACCACTAAGTCATATTAGCAAATATCGGCAAATACCTATTAATACCCACAGATGAGGGTTTTCCAACATTTTAAGTACAATTCCTATACGAACTAGAACTATCATACGACGCCACGTTCAACCAACAAAATGTAAAAGTACACTTGAAGCTGTAACGCGTTTACAGCACGGAAGGGAATACGTGTTTGTTTAGAATTGTTTTTCTGATTTCCTTTATTTATTAAGAAAACTCACACCAAGTTTGTTTAGTGTTTTACAATGTTTACTTTGGGGGTGAGCTTACGCAATTTTAAGCTCATTTTTCCTCTAGGTATATTATTAGATAGATTTCTGTTATAGAAACTTTTTTAAATAAAAATCAAGTTCAAGCTGTATCCCACACACAGCAGGGTAGGCAGAGGGAGCCCAGTGTTAAAACACTCATATATAGCTAACTTGGCATTAACATCGGATTAATGGGATTTTTTTTCTTTTCTTTTTTTGCGCTGTATCCCGCTCATAGCAGGATAGGCAGAGGAAACATGGGAACTTAGTGTTGAGGTACTCCGTTCCCAATAAGACACTACCATTCTCCACTTTCCATTTATATAATAGTAAAGTAATTTTACAATGACATGTTTCACACATTGAATTCCACGATAACTGTCTGCATTGTAATAAATCCTCACGTGGGTAAAGTGAAAAGTTGCCGCTAATGCCGGCCCGGGCTGGATTAAAAACGGCTGCGTCTAACGTTACCCCCCCTGCCCTGTCACCTTGTTGTTTAGGGGGCGGGTGAGGTATTGTGCACCTATAGGCTATTTTTAGATTTGTAAGTAATTTGGCGAAGAATTAATGTTTGAATTATGTTTCTTTTTTTATATGCATATAGATAGGGGACCTAGTGTTAAGATACTCTATTCCCAACTTTTTGTTTCTCCACGCCGAAACATCAAGTCATTACGAGGATATTAATATAAAACTTAACTATCAATAAGTTTGTAATTACATATAGTTTATTGCTCCAGTTTTTAAGATAAAAGGAAAGTAATAGATTTCCCCAACGTCCCCTGAGCCTATATCCCATAGCGGGGCGAATTAAAAAGTTTCTCGAGTGTCGCGCGGTGTGGGGGATTAAACCGCAACGCTCGCCTCCCGACGTCTCTTGCTCTTGATTGCGTCCAGCTTTTGATGCAATTATTTATTATATTGTTTATACTAACATTATTTTACATGATAATAATTTGTAATTTTAAGGAATAATTTATATTAAGTGATAATCCTTTTTAACTTTTTCTAAATATTTCTTTACTTTTAAGCGGTAGAAGTTTAACTTTATGATTTAGAGTTTAGACGAAAAACGTTACACGGTACTTTAAATCTTTATAAAGTTATATAAAGAAGGCAAGATAAATCGTATTTTTTTTTAGTTTCACGCTGCGTCCCGTACATATCAGGGCACAGGGAACCTGGGAACCTTATATTGAATGGTATAACCGAACAAAGTCTTTATCATTATAATATTAGTACACATAATGAATATGTAAATAATAATAATGATGTTAGCTTTAGCCGTCAGTATAACGTGAACACGTTTGGTACTCATTAAAGTTTGTGATCGGACTTCATTCATATGTATTACTGGACATCCAACTACCGAGCTCCGCGTATTTGCATAATTTTAATATAATATTTACTAAATGAGGCCGTCGTGACACAGTGGGATAACGTTTGCGGCTCTAAGCTCCGCTAATGAATTAGAAATATTTCAAATCTAGGTGGAAAGTGTACGGAAGTTTCTTGACAACAAAGTTATGTCACTTTTCATTTGTAAAATATTTAAAGTAACTTAAATATTAGTTTTCGTGAACTTATAATTGTTTATAGCTGTATTAGCAAGTCAAGTTTTGCCCAAGTCCAATTTATTCTCAGCTTTATGCGGGTTGGTTTGAGCTCTGCTCTTGGAAGTTGTAGGTCAATTTGCTAAATTGACGAAGGTTCTCTTCAAACAGTTCGTTGATTCATTCGCTTTTAGTAGGTTTCGGGTGACCACCTGCCCTTAAGTTGTTCTCTGGCGGTTAATATTCATTGATTTCTACTCAAACTCCAGAAAAATTTTTTACGAAATGTTTTATATGGACAAAGTCGCCGACAATAAACTATGTTAGGCAAAGTCTAGACATCCATCTGTCTATTTTAGATATATCATTCTGAGAACATCGTGACGTAGTGCAGGAGCGTATGATTGTAAACTTGACGATTGTGGGTTTGATTTCACTCACAGGATAAAAAAGTTTTTATTTATCCACCATGGTGACAAAACAAATCTAGTCTAGATAAGTACCTTCATATTTAAAAAAAATACACCTTGAACCAACAATAACTGTAGGTGTAACATATCTAGACCGAGTGTGGGCGGGCAATACGATTTACAGCCGCGCTAATTTATCGCCAGCTCTGAAGCGCCGCGATTAATGAACACTTACCAACATCGACTTGGAATGGCTTTGTAAAGATTTTGCACCGGTTTGTGGTTTTCAAATCACTACGTGGTCATAAAGTTTTCGGACACTAAGAATAAAATTATAATTTAAATATATTCTTTTTAATTAGAACAAAAAACATAATATTGTTTTCTTTCGAGTTGTGACCACCGTCTTCAAATCATGTCAAATTTATTAATACAAAAATCGATGTAATAAAGCGGATTCGATTTTTTCACGCATTGGATAGTAAGTACAGAGACTCGAGAGTTTTGTTTACGAGAGCAAAGAGAAAGAGAGAGAGAGAGGGTGGGATACGAACACACAACCATCACCATAGTGTCACTGTGTATATAAACGAGTATATAGACAACAGAGAGCACTATATATTCAGTAGGTATATAAATTGTCGAGGTATGCGACTAAGATGTCAGCTGCAGTCGCTAAATGAGACACTCCATTAAATATGCTCAAGAACAAAGTTACATACGTAAATTAAACGGTAGAAAATTTATTGTTGGAACGGGTAGTTCGTTCTCACCGATAAGAGAGTCTCGTAAATGTTTCTTATAATACAAATGATACAGGATGATGAAAAAAGTTAATTTGGTTAATTTTTTTTTACATATACCAAGGTACGCAGAGGGAAGACCATATCTTGGCCTGGAGAAGTGACAACACTCTTACTATAGTCATTTCTTCTATTATGGATTGAAGCAACAACCGTATTTCCAGTCAGACAATGTCCCTCGAATCAAATACGTAATTGTGTGTGTGTGTACGAAAATGTACATTTATAAAAAAAATGCTTTTTTAGTATAATATTTCCTTTTTAATACAATTATTATATTATTGCGATGCTTAATTGAAATATACTGCCAGAAGATAAATTAAAGTACTAAAATAAATAGTACCTTCACCCTGTATTTCACACACAGCAGAATACCTAGTTTTAAGACACTCCGTTACCTACTTTGCGCACCAGTTTAGTGTTGGAACTCAACGCCGCGCGTTGTCTTGTATTCAGGACGAAAATGAACCACAAAATACAATTTCTCATATAGAGAAAAGTGTTGTGGAAAATCGTTTAATCACTGATTTCTATCCAACATCTAAGAGATAAAAAATTATATAAATTATTTCAAGCATTCTGCAACTTATATAATTTATAAATTTGAAAAGAAAAATAACTTCCAAGTGACTCATGTAAAACACAACTAATCAGAAAACCCACAACTATTGTCCGCGACTTGCATATAATAAATGTAAATATACTACATATATTTATTATGTAAATAAACATAATACTAGGATTTATATAACCATTATTCATATTAGAGAGACCACTTGATAATTCCATTTAACCCGCCGCTATTGTCCTAATAACATAAGAATATCTTTACTTGTATCTTTTTATTACTAGTCTACATATACGTTTTTTTGTCTGTATAATAAGTAAGAAAAACTGAAATTCGCGAAGGACGGTCTGTACAGCTTGCAAATAAAGTGTTCAGTTTTAAGGCAAACATAAAGAAAATTAATTATTGAAGAAAAAGTATTTAAATTTGAAAGTAGCGGGATTCGAACCAACGCTCCTTGGAAACTATCCAAGCGCTTCGTTCATTAAACTATATATTATTATAAAGGTATGATATTTTAAAATATTTTTCTATCCTTAGTGTGGAATAAAATAAAAAAAAACTTAAAGAAAAGAAAAATTAGAAATTTGAAGACAATAGCTATTGTCTATCAATAGTATTTTCTAAAGTAACAATTTTTCTTATTAACAGTACAGCATTAAAAACGCGGCAAAGTATATACCGTAATTCTATTGATAAAAAACCTATACGTTTTTATATCTTTCTTAATTTATCTTTCTTTAACAAATGAAAAAAATAAAGACAAATGAAAATGAGTAAAATGTTTTTCTGTAAATGCAATGATATTCTAAATGTTTTCCTTTGACCAGTCACATTTTTAATTTTTTTTTATGGTAAAGGACACGGCAAACGAGCGTTCGGGTTACATGATGGTAAGTGATCACCGCCGCCCACGACCCCATGCGAAACCAGAGGAGCTACAGTTGCGTTGCTGGCATATAAGGTGGAGTTGGGCGCCAGAGCCCGGCATTACCTAATGCGAAACGCAGCGGCAAAAGCCACTACTTCACGCTAGTTTTAAATGCCGGGGGTGGTATTAATCCGGTCGAGTCTGCCCATGCGTGTTGCCATTACTGGCGACGTGACTCTACCACACGTACTTTAGTCGCCTCTTACGACACCGATAGTACCAAGGTGATCCTATTCTAGGTCGGAAGCACACGGCTTTAAGTCCTGATATGTTTATTGTGGTAAGTCATGACACTAAGCTTATTCCTAAATGGAAAGGAGTACGGAGAATCTTTAGAGTAGATTCTCCGAGCTTCTGTGATAACAAAATAATGGTAGATTTTTTTTCTAGCCGTACTCTAGTAAAGAAGGTCGTATGCGGTGATCGTACCTATTGGGGCAGATAAGGTCCATTCTATTTGCATAGAGAACAATCGCGGCCAAATATTTATTAGTATATTACTCGTCTCCAAGTACCATTAGCAAGTCTGTTTGTTCATCTCTTATCTTAGTTTAGAATCTAATCTGACTAGAAAAAAAAATACCTATTAACTATTTCGGTTAAAATGAGACGCCATAGGTAAACTTTATATAAAATAAATAATAGATAAAAACTATTTGAAATAAGGCAGTCATGGCGCAGTGGCACAAGGGTGTGACTGTAACGCGATGGTTGTGGGTTCGATTCCCACTCGAGGAAGTGAAATATTTATTTACGTTTAAATTTCCATTTCCTTCGCTCTGGTGTCGAGGCAAAGCGCGGCGTTGAGTTCTGCCATTCAACACGCAATGCCTCCAGAATTCGGTAGAAAGTGGGGAACGGAGTGTCTTAATACCGAGGTGCCCTCTGCCTACCCTGCTGTGTGCGGGATACAGCGTGAAGCTGAATTGAATTGAATTATTTCAAATTATTACAGACAAAAAGTTACTATAAAAAAAGCTGCTTACATGTAACCAAATGAAAGTATATCTCTTAAACAATAATAGCCGGGGGGCCAGTGGATATGTTACCTATAAACATGTTAGGTTAACAGTTTTATTATACATGGTGTTATCGTAATGGACGTTGGTATTTCCAATATGAGTAGGTTAATTTTTTGTTTTCATTACTTTTATTATAACAGAATATTGTACTTAGTAATACTATATTAGACAATATCTTAATACGTCTGTATGAAGTCAATTTACAATTTGATTTATTATACTTTTAATATTAATTGTATCAAATTGAAACATGGCAGCTATATACAGCTAATGTGACTCTCTGATGTCTGATGATGGATCTAAGACCTGTACTGGAACTCAGATGGTTAAAGACTCTTTATATATACAATATACAGCTTATAGCTCCGAGTACACTCTATACCGCAATTATAGTATATAAAAAGGAATAAAAAGAACAAAAACGAAACCCATAAATGCAAAAGTCGATATTACCTATACTCAAACAACATGAAAGCAAGCAGATGCAAATGACATCGGGATCGAATCATATCATACCAACTTGTAGGTGATTGCTCAATAAGATGAGTGAATCAGATGAAATCAGGCGCAATCAGGTGCTCTTATAATATGCAGTATGAGTCACGTGAGACACCCCCGTGGGGGGTGGATGCGTTATGAGGCTATAGAACTGGCGTTCGGTTGAGAAAACTCCTCGCCAATTTTTGAGATATTGAGTAACGAATGGTGGAACTCAACGACGCACTTTGTCTTGTCATCAGCTAAGAATTGAAAATATTATTATAAATTACTCATTTCTCTAAGTGGGACTTGAATTAACAAGGGCGCGCTTACAGGTTTTGCTTATTATTATATTAGCTATGGCTGAAAAACAATATTTGTTTTAATCTTAATATTTATTAGAACTAGGTATTGATATTTTATTAATTTAGGTAATTTTTAAGCCCTCTAAGTGCGAAGCCCCACATTTTGTCGGCACGCGTCACGCGCCATTCCGTCAGCAATATTGTGTAAAGCAATTTGTATGTAAATCAATTGTTGTTAATACTATTTATGTCGATGGTTATTGAGCTTTTACGAATTCAACATACATCCTTGCGAAAAGAGGCTTTAAGACGATTATTCGAAAGCTTCTTTCAGTTTCTGCTTTTTGGAGCACATAGGTTAAGTGTAAAAAAACATAAGGTTAGTACGTGCCGTGTGTAGAATTGTTAAGACGCTATATGGATCCGTTATAAATTTTATTATATTATAAATAGCGGTTTATGATGAAGATAAATAGACGGTGTCGTATAATACGTAGAAATTTGTAACATTTTTAGTTAACTAATGTAACCATCTAGGGCCGGCTTATCATGCATAAATATTTTATTATTAGATGCGAATTTTTTTCGATGAAAATATGCTTCAAAATCTCTACTCCAAAATTGTATATTCGTTTTTGTTATTCTCATATTTAAACACATAAATATAAATAAATTCTACAGAAACATTTGTCCAAACGCCTTAAAAAAATTATATGCTTATAAAGTGAAGTTTGTTTAAAAAATTTTGATTTGTTATAGATTTTGTATACATATGTTTCTTTTTTTTTAACGTCACACAGATCTCACAATCTCCATTATTTAATTATACCAGGAAACGATAACGGTGGTAAATTTGTAAAAATGCCTAAAATTAAAGATAATAAAAACAATGTCTCTTAGAAAGGGAACTTCTAGCTGTTTCTTGTACGAGCAGATACTGTATGTAATTTAGTCATGTCAAGTGAAGGGCGGTGGTGTACCGCTATGACAGTATCAGCGAGTTAAGTAAATGAGGCAACAAATCACTAAGATCCGATCAGCCCATACGTTATTTATGTGCTTCTTATTGGATGTGAGAATGTTTCAAGGTGGTATTATCTAAGTGTGAAGACACTTGCGTTGCCCACTTTTGGTCGAATTCTTGAGGTATTGAGTGTTGAGTAGCAGAACTCAACGCTGCGCTTGGACTCGTTACCTGAGCGAGGATACAAAAATATTACATATTTCATTTCTCCAGTTAGGAATCGAACCTACAACCGTCGCGTTTATAATCAAATGCATGTACCCATACGCCACGGCGGTCTCTAAATAGCAAATGTATTAATTAAATATTTGAATATTTAACTATAAAAAATAACAAAAATCATGTTAATTTTGCATATAAACTTTACAGAAAAAACCTCTTATTAAGACACTCCATTCTCCAATTTCTGTCGAATTTTGAATGAACTTGAGGGATAATATCCAAAATTCGTTACTCTGCGTAAAAGACCACGGCTTGTATTCAAGTTGTCTTAACGCTGGGTCTCGACATATCCGATAGGCCACCAATTAACCCACTCGCCTACCCGCATATACACGGAGACTGAGTTTAGAAACATATTCATTACCTATATGTCAGAATAATAGTGAAAATACTATTTATTTTTTAATTTAATAGGCTAATACAGCCAAGCACAACGTCTGATTGAAATCGCGACGGTTGTGGGTTTGATACGAAATCTGGGGAATGAATAATTTTCATTACCTTGCTCTGGTAAGAAGACAAAAGGCGTCGTTGAGTTCCGCCTATGAGCCGAAGTATAACGATAATTCATAAAAACCAGTGCAGGGTACAGGGGAACTCAGTATGAAATATTCCCAGTATGAAGTTGTGTGACGTTACTTAACGCCGCGTTTAGTAGTTCAAGGATATGAAAATAACTCATTTCCACAAACGGTAATCAAACCCACAACCATCACGTCGACAGTCAGTCAACCTCCGCCAAAATCAAGCCACTAGTCCGCCTGACAACGTGTATAATATAAACTATATGTACATGTGTGTAATAAATCAGGGCACTACATCGCGGACGGCTGCCTCCAACGCTGCTAATTTATGTTTCGATTCCATTATTACTTTTGTGAATTACGTATATAAATAAGTACATATCTAAATTTAAATAATGATATTTGTCAATTCTTACGTCTTTTCAGTATAATTACAAGTATAGTAAAGTATATATATAAAATAAATTTTATATATAATATTTTATATCTAAAATATAAAGTATAGTTACTGTTTTGAGATCAATCAAAGAGGGACATACAAGAAAAACAGTGTCAGTTTGCCTTGTCCCCGGTTGTGTTTCGAACCCATAATCATCGAATTTGCATGACGCTGCGATATTTTCAATAAAAAATAACCTTAATGCAATAATTCTATACATTAAAAGAATTTCTGGATTTCAAATAAATAGATATTAAATTTATATCATATTATGTGCTAATATATATTTTTTATAGCTTTTATTGCTGTTTGTAAATGAATATATATTTTTTTTTGTTCAGCCGGAGTCACGTGTGTTCACTAGTGACTGTTAACATTGTAAAGATGTTATTGTAGTGAAATATAAATATAAATAATAAACCCAATAAGCCTAACAGATAGACACCAAAGAGTTATGTGTTGAGATTAATAGAATTAATATAATATGGCGTTGGCTTTGGTCTAAAACATATTATTTATGTAGTGCGATATGTATTTGTTACGAAATTAGACTAGTCTCAGCCTATGGAATTTAATATGTTAAATTGTAAAAATGGTTTTAATCCGTTTCTGCTGAAAATTCGACCAGACACTTCGTTCACCATAAGGACATTTCCGTTCTTCTCTTACCCCTGAATTACTGAGGGCAATTCCTCACCTGAAGTTGTATTGAGTGGCGGACATTAATGACTTGCTTTGCCTCGTTATGAGTGCGAGAAAATGAAAATATTAAATATTTCACTACGCCGAGTGGAAATCGAACTCACTACCGTTGCGTTTACAGTCACACACTTGTGCTCTCGCACCGGTCACGATATAAAGCTTTAAACAAGAAATAATTAAGGTAGTCTTGCCAGCTTAGCGTACTAAGACATTCAATTCTCACTCTCCGTCTAAACTCTTATTAAATATTTAATATCTCATTTTCGCGCTCTGGTGGCAAGGCAAAGCGCGGCGTTGAGTTCCACCACTTAATACGTAATACCTCCAGGGTTCCTGGGAAAGTGAGGAATTGTCTACTCTGGTATATAAAGCTAAAATACCAACAACTAACGAAGGTTTTATATTCAATATATATAGAAATACATTGCTATTTCGGTCCGCTGTGGTGCGGTCTTGAAAACTTAGAACAACGCTACTGTACTGCAATTAAATGAATATATTCTCGTGTACCGATGTCTCCGTATCTCCGTATCGGGTGAACGCAATAGCTGTATAGAAACGCTTTATACGATTTAAACTTTACCAAATTGTATGTGGAAATGTTCTAGTGTAACAATTTCGTCAAATTTTATTTGTAAAACATTTGGATTTTTTTGTTTGATATTGTTATTTGAAATAAATAATAAATATATATTCGTTTTACTCTGTATCTCACACTTAATAGAGTAGGCAGAGGGAACCAGGTGTAGTGTCTGACACACTTTACGTCTCAATTTTTGAGACATTGCGTGTTGAATTAATTTTACATTTTTCCTTTATTTGTACTACAAGTTCTTACTTTTTGGCCAAATTTCATAATTGTACATCCACGGTCCAAATATCACATAGTTTTTGATTACGCGGCCAATATCATATAAAATGCAGCAAAAATGATGCATATGTTTGAAATGCGTTGACTTAGACTTCAAGGGACCGATGATATATTTGATATTTTTTTGATGAAATATTTGATATTTATTACAGATTGGTATATCCACGTGATCTTAAGATTAATAGTCTTGACAGACGTACAGACGGACGACAAAGTGATATAAGGGTGTCGTTTTTCTTTTCAAGGTACGGAGTAGGGCTCCGTAAAAGAATTTACAATATGCTTACTCATTTTAACTAACGCATAATAAAACTCAACAAAATGTAACTGAACAAAATTACACAAACACAATAAGAATATATATATATATATATATTTGTTTATTTTATATTTGAATATATATCGAAATTGTTTGAGTCCCGCCTTTTCCAAGTCCAAATAAACGGTTAAAGAAAGACGGCCATAAAGGCAGGTCATTCCATTGGTTTCAATCGGCCGCGCATAAACAAAGTACGAAGTTTACGTGCGACCCGTAAAAGGACAACGCGTCAGCGGCTTTGGGGACTGGCTTCTATGCTAATTTTTCTCATATTTATTTTCAGTTCCATTGTTTTTTTTTTTTTTTGGATTTAACCCGTGTGGTTTCCCCGGATTTGTACGGACATAACGAAGCGTTGGTTTGACGGTGTAATCCGTTAACAGAAATATCGATTGAAGAAAGCAGATAATGTAAATAATTTTGAATTAATTATTTCATTAATATGAACGTAAGAACTGGGACACAATAACTACTATAAGAATATTTCGTGGGTCAGAAGAGAAATATATATAATTCTCAATAGACAATTATTTAAAGAGCAGTCACAGATCTCCAAAACGTAACTAAATCGTTTAATGGACAAGCTATGTGCATTTGTAGCGATCATAATTGTCATTTGGAAAAATTTAATAAAACATTTACTTTATTTTATTAGACAAAGCATACTATTTTGTTCAAGGCTACTATAACATTATACTTAAAAAAGAGCAACTGGTAGCTTTTTTGTCGGTTCTGTTCAGCGGTATTTGCCTTCCAAGCCGGTGGAAGTGCCAAATAAAACTGACATTACTGACATCTGTGTGTAAGTAACTTGATGATTCCAAAAGAACTAATTGAGAAAAGTAAATAATTTTTATTTTGATTTTAATTAGATGCCAACGACAAACAATGTAAGCGTGATGGTTGCGGGTTCGTTCTTAATTTTACGAATAAAGCAATGAAATCTTTTACACTTTGCAAAAGATTTTATAGATAGAAACATTTTTGTATTGATAATAAAACACAGTGTCGAGTGGCGGAACCCAACGCCGCACTTTGTATTGCCAGAGCGGCGTTGAGTTCTGCCACTCAACACGGAATGCCTCCAGAATTCCACAGAAAGTGGGGAACGGAGTGTCTTAGCACTAGGTTCCCTCTGCCTACCCTGCTGTGTGCTGGATACAGCTTGAAGCTGAAAAAAAATAACATTGTCCCACTTTATTTATTGTGAAATAAAAAAAAGAATTGTAAACATTTTTCTTAAAAATCTAAAAAAAAAACAATATAATTCAATATACAATCCCAAATCAAGACTAATTTAAGAAAAATAAACCAATAAAACAAAACAAGAAAAAAAACACATAAAACAGTGCGCAGTAAAAGTGTAACAATTTTGATTAAATTTTACACTCGACAGACAACGAGCATCTAACAAGAAATTATTCACTCAAATGTATCATCCCTCTAGAAGAGAACTGAAGCCGGGCGACGGATATTTGCATTTCATTTGCCCCGGGCCGTCCTTTGCCCGTCTTTATATATTTCAGGTAATAACATCTTTGATAGACAGCACCTACCATACTCAAGCTTTATTTAGTTGATCGAAAGTCATCCTTGATCGCCGAGCTTTAAGGGTGCTTTTATAAGAAATTGAGGGTTGGTCAGATGGACAAAGGGGTTGCGATAAAAGTAAACGGATTATTGCTAGTATATCGTCTTGGATCTCAACGCTCGTTTAAACTTTATAATATAAACACATATGTTCATATATATTTTATTACCATTATGTCATTATACTGTTGGTTATAAATTATAATATTATAGACATTTCGACTCTATATAATATAGGGTATCATAGAATAAGCGCAGGATTAAGAACAACTATTGCACTATGATATGGCGGCTGTAAATATTTTTTTTAATATAAACTCAATTGCTGATATGATTTAATAATATAACTTTATATATTTATTCTTATTATTTGTATACAAAAATAATAGATCATAGTCCATGCTGTACAGGAATAGTAGACATAAATAGTAATATCGTGTGTGGTTAAGCCGTACAGTAAAACAGATTTAGTGTTGATACCACTCTAAATGTCGGTGAGGAGAACGAATAAACGTGAGCTCGAGGACTCCACTGTTGGCTCTGTCCGGCTTAGAAAACTGTAGAGATGGTATACAACTATATTTTTTCTGAATTTATATATAAGTTTATGATATTTCTTGCATATATCATACACAAAAAAGAATTTGAGCTAAGACACTTCGTTCTCAATTTTCATATAATATAATTAAAAAAAAAATCTATTCAGCTCCGATTCTGACTCGGAAAAATGTAATATTTAGCATTTTTTTATTTCCACGCTTTGGTAGAGCAACTTGGGAAAGCGCAGCGTTGTGTTCCTTCACTCAACGCGCAATGCCTCCGGAATTTGGTGAAAAATAGGGAACGGAAGTATATAAATGATGAACAGAGTGTCTTTACACTAAGTTACCAGGTTTACTATGCCTATCCTGCTACGTACGGAATACAGCATGAACTATAAAACAACTATAATCATTTCTCGATTAAAAATCGAACCCACAACCATCACGCCAACACTAAGTCCCAGAATCCTTGTCCCAGAAATATACATACATATATTGAATTGATTTAAATTATCTTCTATTGATAATAATTATACAGACAGCTCATAGATGTGTGCGTGTGGTATACTGGCGGCGGCGGCGTCGGTAGAGTGCTCGCGAGCGCACCTTGTCAGCTTACAAATTGACGTGAATTGTTGGCGATCTTTGTCCCGCAGTGATGGCGTTTCACTAAAAATATAGATGCTGGAACGGTGCTGGAATTGTGCTTGGAATTTAGATATTCATTCCAGAAATGTGCGTGTGACTGGAGATATGAAGGTTGTGGGTTCGATTCTGATTTGGAGGAATGTATTTATTTTCATTTTGTCGTTCTGGTAATAAGATAAAATTGGACGTTTATTTCTATTCGGCGGGAAGTGGAAACAGTGAGAATTAACAATAGATTACCTGTGTCTCTGCTTTATATTGAATATAGTGTGAATAAAAAGAAAAACTGGGTATATAGAAGATACGCTGAAGTAGCCAAAAAGTATATTTTTTATATTTTTCTCTTAAAATATCAAATTTCTGAGTCCAATAGTTTTTGCGTTGTTAGTCAGTTACCAAGCAGCGAAAGTAGTTTAATGTATAAATTAAAATGGCTATTTTAGTAATGACGACATCCGTGACAAATATTTTACTACCGCAGCGCAGTCATCAATGGGTGCTCGATCTAGCCCGCACCTATCCTGCAATGATTGTTCTATTATTCGTTAACTCATCACTTTAATGTGTACATAGACTATAGTGGCACAGCAGCACAGTGTCTGATTGTAAACGCGACGATTGCGGATTCGATTTTCATTCCAAGAAATATGCATACACCATAGTTAACTTCGTTATAAAGCATTATAACTAATGTAAAGTATTTATTACTAAAAAGCTAACATCTTCTCATACTATGTTAGAATATTAAAAAAATACTAGATTAAACTATTTTCCAATGCAATTTATACCTATCTACTATTAAGACGTGTAACGTCTAAAACGTGTAAAGTCTAAAAAAAAACAAGAATAGGGACTGCAGTAAACGAGATATGCATACATTCATAATAGACTGTTACACACATTCTCCCTTTGCCTCATGCAGTCGCTTAAAAAGGAATTAATATTTAATAATTAAGAAAAATATTTAGTTTTTTCTTTATTATTTTTCTATGAAAATATAATCGTTTCGAACAATACAAACAATATTGTAGGTGTTATCTGTCCGAGCTTCAGAGGCAATTAGCGATATCTCTTGATTGTTCCTTATTATCTCGTAGAGCTCGAAATGAGCACGTAGCCGTCTTCCGGTGGCAGAAATAGGTGCTGCACGTTGTAAATAATGTATTTATCATAAGGTTTTAGTTTCTATTTTAGTTCAAAATATATTATTTTATTCCTTTTAATTTCGTATATTAAACGCGATGGATATAGATAACAGTATATCTTAAGGCTAGGTCTTCTTTGTCCATAGTGTGACGTGCGGAATTAAGCATGAAATTTTTAAAAAGAAAAATATTCAAATACCGACATAAATAATAAAACGAAAAGAGTTTCATTTAAAATGTATAAAAACTGTTAAGTCGAAAAGATTCTATTACTTTACAAAACTTTCTTTTAGGTTCCTCTTAAATTCTCGTGCAGTAATATTTGTAAGACAGTATAATTAAGATAAAAGAATCATTTACCTAAAAATTAAAAAATAAGAGCCAAATCCATACTAAATCAAAGCTTACTCACTCCATTCCAAACATTTTGAAAATTTTAACGACATAAAAAATGTAATCCAATAATAGGTACACCCATTTCAGTCAATTCATAACAATCGCTGTAAAACGAATGATAATAAACGTCTAAAGCACTCGACTCGTAAAAACATAATTTCCCACCCCCGCCCCGGACCCGAACCCGCTAACACCCCGTACGTAATTACAGCTACAATCAACGCTTGTAATAATGATTTCGTATTGTAACCTTAATATTAAGATACTGGCGAATTTATAGCGATTATTTCTGTATTTTTTCAACACTTTTAAGGGGTTTCGATTTTTTGGTAGATTTTGTTTTGTATTTTGTGTTACATTTTTTTTGCTTCAATAATTACCATTAATTATGTTTGTTTCCAAAATGTCATTATCAATTCATTCATTTTTATATTAACTTATTTCCATTTCTACTTATTAAAAGATCTCTTTTAATTAATCCCACGCTAGATAATGGAATTTACAAACCAGTATGTGCGTGTTGGTGAATTCTCTCTTAGCCTCTTAAATTCCTTAAGTATAACACTTGTTTTAGATTCACGCTGTATCCCGCACATATCAGCGTAGGCAGCGTCTTGAGGCTTTGCGAGTTTAGTGGCGGAACATGTCACATACATTTCAATTTTTTTTGCGTTGTCTGTCAGTAACTCATTAACGCAGAAGTGTTATAATTATAACTATAATTTATTTAACAAATTATCATTAAATTATACTTATGCATCACTATAACATCACTATAAAATATATTTATAATTTTTACCTTGTTTTAATATTATGACAAAATCGCTGTATGTCCGTCTGCGGGTTTACCCGTAACCCGCGGTCTACTCCAGTAGCCGAGTGTCATTAGAATATTGCCCGATCGCTCCCTGCGGCGTATTTTTAAGCGTACGGAAAGTTAATGTGAAAAGTTCCAAATGAAATTTGATCTGCGGCCATTTCGACAAATTTTAAACGACTTTAATTAAAATGAGTAAAAAATTTGTAATTGTTTTAATTTTATTCGATCTCTAGTTAATTATTGTAATTGGTCTACGGAGGAAAATTAATGGTACTTTTTTTTGATTAAATTACTTTATGGCTTATGAGTGCTATATGGCGTGGATTACTTGGGATTCTTTTATTATATTATTATTTATTAAAATTATTACGTTTTCAAAAAAAATATAGAAAACTTTTTAGTCTTGGTTAGTTGTACTTTTCATTCTTCTTGAATGAATTATTATCATTTTCCCTTTTTCGAAAGACAAAGTGCACCGTTGAGGCAACACGTTAAGTCTCTTATTAGAACGAAAAGTTAAGATCAGAGTGTCTTGATACTTAGTTTTCTCCATCAAGTGTGCTGTGTATAGGAGACAGAGTGAAGCTGAAATAAAATTACAAAATAATTAAAATCTAGAAGGACGTATACAAAAACAAACTGTCATATGATTCCTCGAAAAAAAAATACATTTATCCTTAATTAACTCTACAAGTAATCAAATATGAACAAACAAACATATCGAGTAGCATAAATTAAAGGTATTATCGATAGCTGAACTAAACAAGCCGCTTTATCTTACCCATTACGTGTTGACTCCGCTCTAATCAGACATTGTTCGAGTAAACTGAGGTTATGTACCACCGTTGAGGTTAATTAAGCTTTGATAGTGTTGAAATATGTATTTGAGAAATATTTTTAGTCTCTACAGGACAATATAATGATTCCTAGAGGGCGCGGCGTTGAGTTACAAATAATGTCTCGAAAATTTGGGGGGAAAGTAGGGAACGGAATATCTCCGGTATCTTCTGCACACCAGAAGCGTGATTTTTTTTTTATTTCCATCGAATAGGATATAGCGCGGCTTTAATTTCAACAACACAGCTTGCATTGTCGATGGATGGATTACTTCAATATTTGTGATTATACATACGAGTATGTGAGATAAAACATGGCGTTCGAAAAATGTCTTTCATTTCCTTTGTCTAATAATGCAGAATCAGCTTACATATACTTACATAGCTTACAAATATTTATTTACGTTTATATTTCCATGTTCTTCGCTCTGGTGTCGAGGCAAAGCGCGGAGTTGAGCTCTGCTACCCAACACGCAATGCCTCCAGAATTCGGCAGAAAATGGGGAACGGAGTGTCTTAACACTGAGGTTCCCTCTGCCTACCCTGCTGTGTGCGGGATACACCGTGAAAGCGAAAAAAAAAAACTTAAGTTACCTTAACTTTTTCCTTAATAACTGCTACTAATGAAAAAATCTCTATTATTTTTTTTATATTTTTTATATTATTTTTATATAAGAAATATTTTTGATAGTAATTTAACAAAAAAAAAATTATTAAAAAAATATAGCTATCGAGACCTTTAACAAAATAAATGATACACCATTCATAACACTGTTAACATTTAAAGTGCATAATCCCTAAGTATGGCGCGTCACCCGTCGACATGTTCTGAACGCGTGCGCACAATCGCCCACATGTCCGCGCGCCAACATTTACATAATTGAATATTCTATTGTGCGTATCTATTGTGCGTATCTAATGCACTTACCTGACCGCTTAAGCGTACCCCGCTTGGCACATCTAGTATAGTATTCTAGTATACAGTATAAAGTTACCTGCGAGGGTGCCGTAATGCGCCATCTGTCGACAAAGGGACATACAGAGATTTATTGTCGCGAATACAGGGGCTTGTGGGGATTCAGTTTTTTGTTAGCTATCAAGTTTCCATTACCTAATTTCATATCGATCTCGACGCGCCGGTGAAAGTTCCTACATTCGCACGATTCCGATTTGATGGATCGTTTTTATTCATTTCCAATTGTAAAAGCCAACTTTGGAACTGGTTTTATGAACGGAATTGGATTGCCCGCGTAATTTAATCGCGAAAACAAAAGGAAAGTGCGTTCGCCTACAGAAACGAGCATTTGATAGCGCGATGCTGCTACTGTTAAAGCCTCCCATTTTTCAAGTGGAAATAACACTTTGCTGTCTATTAGATTTATGTTGGACCCACGCGCCTGTTGAGCGCTTATATTAATTGAAAACGTTAAACAGAATTGCTGCAGTCATCAATATCGTTCGTATGAGGGGTCACCTTGAACCCTCCGAAACATCTGCAGTGTCTTACCTCTGTCGCGTCCCTCCGAATCACTTGCATGGGTATCGAGTAAAGTGCACGTCGTCCCCGCCGTCAAACCTTGCAATTATATTTGGCATAAAACAGCCGAAAATGGCGTTTGATGGCTTCGTTTTATAGTTTGTATTTAACTGTCACTAAAGTACATCGGTGAGTGAGAATAAGTTGTGCGAATATCAATCTAAACGTATCTGTAATTGTATGAGTAAGAGAGATTCCTTTTAACCGGCACAGCGGCCCGATTAGATGCGAGGGTAGGGGGTTCGTTTTGGCAAGACTATTTATCAAATTTAATATATAGTAGGGTAACGACATGTGTGAGGACAGAGCGGACAGTGGCAGGGGTACGGGAATTAAATATGGAACGAGGTAGCTAATGGATTAAAGGCAGATGAGGCGAGCCACCTTATGGCAAGCAATCAGAATACCCAGATGCGCCTCTTCAAACCTTATTGAATCCGTGCGATATTGCATGTGGTATTGACTCTGTGTGGGAAATTGTTGAAAGTAGGTTTCTGTTTAGAGATAGATTGAAGATTTATATCTATATATGTTATGTATTGGCGGGTGTAACAGTCTTATATAGATATTAGGTTATTGATAATATAGATATACTAATTTTATATTTGTTTCAAAAACGTATACTTAAAAATATATAAACAGTCATCTGTTCTCAGGAATGTTGAAATTCCTTTTTTTTTTTTATTAAAAGTCTGTTAACATCGTTCCGTACTTTTCTATTCATTTTATAATCATGACTCTTATTATTATTTTGTTTCACCATATCTCTCTCAAATTAAAGCTAAGTGATATCTTCGCGTGTTTATTCTATTACAATTTTTTCTTTTTTCTAATTATAAGGAAGAATATGCCAAGCCTAAGTACCAAATTAAATTAAAAACTCGCCTGTCATACAAAACACTAATATAAGATATTAAAAAAATACAAAATCATATTAAAATGACATTTCAAATGTTCTTATATTAGAACATACAAGTAGTATACAACGTTGCCAGTACAATGGCTGTGATGGATCGAGCGACACCGCGGCGTCATTACAAGCGCCACGTGTGTCGGCGAAATTGCAGGACAGTGGAGTACGGATAGCAAAAAAGTTCACAAACTCGTAATGGGATTATATTTGGGAAAAAAATGTAAAATTATTTGTATTAGAATGAAATGAGCTTTTTCGTGTTAGATATTTCCAAATATTTCTCAGTCGTTATTGCTTTCCATTGGTTTTGGCGCTCCGTTCTCTCTGACTACCCCGCTAGGAATAAAACGTGAAGTTAGTAAGTAAGTTGCTTTCAATATAGATGTCACTTTTAAAAGGCTCTGTGGAGAAGAATCGGCTAGAAAAAGACAAAATGAAAAGACACTATGACGTAAAATGTAAAATTTTCCTTTTTTCAGTAAAAAATATTTTGTTTCCCAAAAAATCTTTATGATGAATTTAAAAATACTACGCCGCGTAGTATGAGAATAGTTTTTTTTAACTCAGAGTCACGAAAGAGTTTTATTATTTTTGTTTTATAAAATAAAAAATGACACAAAATAAATAGTAATACTGCTGATATCACAAATTGTACTGCCTGCCCTCCATTTTTTCCTGTTGAAACAAAGTTAGAAACTAAATGTTCATAATTTCACATTAAGAATCATATTTTCCAATGCTGTCATCAAAAATAGTCACAACTATAGAACATGTAGCATATAAAAGCCAATGTTCTCCACCATCCCTACAAACACACCTATTCACGTGGGTGATGGATGGCGGCGTCGATTAGGGCTACCGCTGACCTGTACTTTCATATCTCGCTAATGGCCGACACCTCACATTGATTGCTGGATGCGTTCCTGGTAGCTTGTACGTATTATTAGTTTCATTATATCCAGTTTATAATATATAATTCTAATAATATTTATGCATATACAGTGTGATTCAATTTTGCATTATAACTTCGTTGTATTAAATTTGAACAATGTAGTCTCTATTGTATTTGGATATTTTTGATATTTGATTATATTATCAATGTTTTTTTATTTAGGCTTTGTGAAATTATAATCTGTATTGTTAAATACGCGTCTTTTGTCAACCTATAATTAAAACCTAGCCTAAAATTATCACTATGTAGGCATGCCAATAAAAGAGGCAGTACCATATTCACTCATGCTTATACAATTTAAGGTCATTATAGAACACCGATTTACTAATATTATATTCTGATTTCTATGCTTTCCAAAAAAAAAAACTGTATAAATGTAAACTGTGTAAATGTAAAAAATTTCCAATAAAATGAAAATAAAATACCAAAAAACAAAATATAATAATCAAAACAGCATCGTATCCAGGCATACATACATAGTCGTACATCACGGCGTCAGCACCTGTCGGTGTTGGCTGTCAAACGTACAAGGGTCATTACTTAACCGATTACAGCCCGATCGTAATTAATACAGGACCGGATGCCCACTTGCCTTTTTGCCTCAGGCCTGCGGTACTCGTAGGTGCGAACATGGTATCATGGAAATTTGCTGGTTTAGCCAAATTAAACGAGGCTTGTGTTTAAATTGATAGATTATATTTTATGTTTTTAGGGTAATATAACACCTTCACGCTGTATCCTGCTCACAGCAGGGTAGGCAGAGGGAACCTCGGTATTAAGACGTTCCCCACTTTCTGCCGAATTTTGGAGGTATAGCGTGTTGAGTGGCAGAACTCAACGACGCGCTTTGCCTCGACACCAGAGAGAAGAAAAATGGAAAAATAAACGTAAAGAAATATTTCACTTCCTCGAGTGGGAATCGAACCCACAACCGTCGCGTTTACGGGCGGCACCCTTGTGCCACTGCGCCACGACGGCCTCACTTGCTATTGTTTGCAATTGCTATTGTTGTAGTTAGTAATTCTACCATATCTTAAGATAGTAATGCTTTTAATAAGCTTTACCATCACCTCTACCATCCTAAAATATTCTATATTCAATACTACAAGTACACTAATAATTATAAACACAATCACAATATACTTGAAACTGGCAAGTAACAATCTGTCAATTGTTGCAACAGCCTACGCTCCTAGGATACAGACATAGTATACAGGATATAGGATATCGTAGCCCAGGCACTAAATCAGTGAGTGACAGGAACCGCGTAATGTCCATGTCAGGAGGTACCTGGGGTACAGTTGGATCAAACAGTAATTAATCTCTCCCCGACCTCCCCTAGCGACATCACGGCGCCGAGTTCAGGTGACCGATGCTGCCAAATTAAGTTTTGCTCGAGTGGATTGTCGAGTGGTGAATAATACTGTATTTTATATGTATATAAAGTATTTAGTTGGCGTTTCATTAAGTACAACTTATTAATTACTTAGTATTGAATTTTAATGAAATAGAATATAAATTTTATTTTTGATGAAATTTAGAGTCATCAGGGTGTGCAGGCAGAGAGAAACTTGTCTTACTCTCTTGTACTACTCTAGACACTCTCTATTCTACTCTACTTTACTTTATTTCCGTGAGTGAGGAACGAACCCACAACCAGTCGCGTTTACAGTCACACTATGTGCCCCTACACCACGACTGGCCTCAAATACATATAGAAACATCTATTATTTAAAATATCCACAACATTTTAGTATAGGTTTGTTCATTTGATGGGAGGTGCATCAGGCTCTAGTGGCAATTAATCTGGTGTTCCCGACCGGTGTTCGCACATTATTACACTATAACTTACCACTAGTGCTCTGATTTCCATATCACGAGTTCACAGTGTGGAAGACTGGTTTAATACTTGTAGTACGTATTGTGTGAAGATGGACACTGTGACTTTATATGTGATGGTTGTAGGTTCATTCCTCACAATGGAGAGGAAAATATTTTCGTTTTCCTGCCAATTACGTTATTTAGCAGATATTGTCTCGAATCCTGACGAAAAGCAGATAGCGGAGACTCTTGACGCTAGGTTGCCTCTGTCTACCCAGCTATGCTATGTTTTATTTATTTAATATGGAAATATTGTGAAAGTATTGTAGTTTTTTAAACATGTGAAATTTTTTTTAATATGAAAATATTGTAAAGTGATTTTGAGCCACGTATATCTCTCTACATTTCTCGTTTAAACCACACGTCTCTTCCAGAAATAGCTCGTTGTGTAATTGTAAAGCTCCTTTAATTTCTATATTATATTTAATCCTTGGCTTTAGTTTTTCTATAATACAGAAATTCACAATTTAAAACAGTTAAACCAGCAAGTACGTGTTTTACAGCAAATGTCTATATTCCAGAAGACATAGTGTTTCATATTGTGGAACTTTAACGGCGATATTGAGTTATCAATAGCGGCTGCACTCGCGACGCCGCGTGGCCACACTGTTAGATAGCTGGTATAGCATGCTTTTACACTGAAAGTATGTTATATGTTAGATTTCATGTACTTTTATATTTAAAATATATATAACTTAATATTTTAAATATATATTTTTGTTGTATTTTGGTTAGTACCTTAAGGGAATTTAGTGTTCGTTCCTTAATTACCGCCGAATTTTCGAGACACTGCATTGAGTGGCAGAGCTCAGCACCGCGCTTTGCCTTGTTTCCAAAGTGAAGAAAATGAAAGAAAAAAACACATTGATGATAATTAATACAAAAAGAAACGAAAAATAATTCATCATAATCTGCTTGTAGCTCATTTTTTAGCTATTTAAAAAAAAAACATAATCCTATCTCTAGTACAACAAATATTAATAGCAACATAAAAAATTATACAGCTTATTACCGCTTTCACTGTGTCACAAGCACAATGCAATAAAGCAATTTTCATATCGCATGTCGCGACGGTGGATGATTTACAGCGACTCGAACATATGGACACGCTCACCGCGGAGATCGCGCTATATCTGCAGAAAACTCTGTTCATTTCCTTTGGAATATTCTTTTTAAAAAGATTATAGCCGTTATAATGATATATTTAAATAAATTCTACATATAAACGCGATTGTCGTGGGTTCGATTTAGTGAGGTGAAATAAAAACTTATCTATTGATTAAAAAAATACATTATTATCTTATACACCTACCTGAGTAAAATAACTAAACTTTATTATATGATACAGTATTCGGAAGTATTCTCAAGCGAGTGATACTAAAGTATTACGACGCATTCGTATGCAAGTCTGTTAGAAAGAGTTCATTTGAATATCTTATAATACTTTATTTTTTTAATAGAGTTTTATAATAGAGTTATGACACTATTATAAAACCCTGTACTCCGGGAGTATAATCAATTGTATGTCATTATTATTTTTTTTGCTACTTCACGCTAGATCCCGCACAGAACAGGTAGGCAAAAGAAAGCTTCCTTTCCACTAGGTGTAATATGAGAATCAATGTTGGGATTGTACAGTATACAAAATGTAAAGTAATATTGTTGACTACTCTACTATCTCTATCTACATAGGCTCGATACTCTTTGCGGCTGGTCAAGCATACGTGGCATTAAGCAGGGAAAAATATTAGAAGGTCTCCTTATTGAAGAGCTGGGCTGTTCGAAATTAACCGGCAAACGACCTTGCGACAATGATACGTTGAATGAGGTGAAGAGACTAAGAAACCTTCCCAGTCTAACAAGTAAAAACTTTTTGAGTTCGTTTACTACTTAGGGAATGAAATATTAATTTCTATATTTTCATTTCATCATTTTGGTAAAAAGGAAAGCGCGGCGGTGATGTGATGGACGTCAATACGCTTTGACTCGGAGATTCGGCGAAATCTTGCAAGTGTCTTAACACAGAAGAAGATTAAATTATCATAACATGCTCCACCCAGCCTTTATCAAAAAGCCAACATTTACCAAATCTCATTAGAAGGATGACACATCATATCACCAGACATATCTCCTAAACTCACGTCATATGTTATTATAAAAGAGCAGAACTAATCTACTGAAAGTGAAATAGATAATTGCGTAGGTCGCTGGACGCGCGCGCGGACCGGGGCCGCCTGCGATATACATCACCGGAGTGACTGATAACTCTCCTTAGATACTTGTGTGGTTTGATTTAAAGGTAAAAGCGTGTTAGTGTAACAATTACTTCTCCTTTTTTTATTGATTAACCAAATTTAATAAATAAATAGTTTAAAAGTAAAGAAAGATTTATTGAGCACAATATATGTATTTTATTAATGTCATGTAATGTCAATGTAAAATGTGAATGTATACAATAAATTTGGTATCAATTTTTATAAAGTATTATAAAATAATCTGTAACCATTAATTTCATAACCAAAACTAATAGGATATTATTTGAAACAATACTCCTATGTAAATTTATCTATATTTTGTAATGATATGTTGCTTATTCATTATTGATTAAATACAAAATATATAATATAATATATGAAAAATATAATATATAATGAATTTTCCCTGCCCTGTAAGCTTGATCTGCCCTGTAAGCTTGTCGTATATGGGTTTGACGCCTGAACAGATTTTCCATAAAATAATATATTATAATATATTAATTGCTAAAAGCTATTGGGTTAAATTATTTTCCATTCAAGACACAAAGTCTGGAAAATTAGTAAGAGTCTGAAAGAAACAATAAAAATTAGATAATCTTAAATAAAAAAAAACGAAATCGCCTTTTGTGCTTTAAACAGTTTTTGTAATTAATTATTCGGTGTATAATAAAGAGTATTTTACTTTACTTTTTTACTTTACTTTAATTTTAAATCGCTTTTAGTTCACTACTCAAATTCACCTATTTCAGCCCGAAGGCTACCGGAAAAAGGCCCTCTTTACCTTCTACTAAAACTAGTAAATAGTCGGATTAACTGAACGCATAAATCAGGAGGAGTCTCTGAACAAGTTGTGAGATACTATCTCCGATATGGACCTGGGAGGCGAGTCCTGACCACTTCTGTACTCTTTGATTGAAGACCCGATATATTCATTGAGTTTGTATAGTCATTTGTTATCATATTCTAATATATTTACTCGGTTGAAAAATGGGTGTAGTCAACAATAACGTAGTATGTATATATAATCAAAGTATGTATAATCTACACATATATATATATGTAGATTTATAATTATAAAAGTAAGACATATGTTTATTTTCATAACGTACACATTGACTAAGAAGGGATTTTGAGAAATTTTAACCCTAAAGGGTAGAAAACCAACTAAACATATATATCCTTATACACGTGTTTCATGTTATTTCAGAATTCACTCTTTAAACTGAAAATAATTTCATAATTATTCCTATGGCTCAAGCGAGCGAAGCCAGCAAGGTCTGCTAGTATATAAAGTTGTGGTATATAGTCTGCTATTATATAAATGTATGCATCACTAAGTTGTTTGCAGCAATGACGTATTTGCACTTTTTGATATAGCAGATGATATAATCAAAGTTAATAATTAGTCTTTTTGCAAAAAGTAAATATTATTACGTGGTTTTAAAATACGAGTGAGCGTTTACATATTAGTATGAAAATTATTGAAACATTCGAAATATGATAACTGCTTTGAGGAAAGATCAAATTTACAACAAACAATTATCCAGTATTACAGCGTACTTAGCCACGATGAATGTATAAAGCTTGAAATAAATATCTTAAGCTTATTATTTTATTCGATAGTTTTAGAAGGCAAAGTTGACTTCCGTTGACTTCCGCTATTCAAACTAATAAACAAATATTTGAGAATACTAATATAATAAAGCTTATGTTTTATGCTTTACTTAAAAAAAAAAACAGAATAATTTTATTTATACCATACAATTATATTAAAATAAATTCAACATTCTATCCAAATATCTTTTTTAACAAAATAATGTTTAAACTCTGGAGTAAACCTATTACTAATAAAATTTTCCAAGTAATTTTTTAAATTACGTCTCACAAAACCTCTGAAGCTGGCACAGCATCCCCCCACTCGCAATTAAGGACAGATCACTTCCCATCTAAGAAGGTGATTCTTATTATTTTTCCCCTGCTTCGTTAATTGGCCAAGTATTTTATTAAGGCCAATTTGTAGCGAATACCTGGAGATTACTTAGATTCTGTTTGAGCGATTTGTTTGCTTTCTTTGTGGGGGATATTTTGTTACGGTAGTTAAGTTTTCATCAAAATTTCCTGAGGATATTACTTGAAGTGATTAAAACGTTTGAGTTTATATAATAATATGAAAAATCACAGTAATTTGTGGTTTTTTAGCATCGTGCTGTGTCTCGCATCTATCAGGATAGGTAAATAGAAACTGGGAACCGAGTGTTAAGGCACTCCGTTATGTCACTTTATAATTAATTATATAACTTAATTAAATATGTAGATAATATATTTTCCTGGTTTCATTAGATTAAGTGCGTCCTATGATTCATTAAGAAGTGACTCATATTTAGTTTTTATACAAATACAGATGGAGAATGCGGATAAAAAATAACTTCTTTACGTGAGTTAGCTTGTAGTGATGTTGAATTACACTTTTACTAAAATTGTGTGGTCGTGGGGAACGGAGTGTCTTAGCACTAGGTTCTCTCTGCCTGTCCTGCTGTATATAGCATAGAAACATAATTCATTAAATGGTAAAATTTTATTTAGTTTCATTTTCATTAGTCGTTAAGCAATATTTCTTCAAATATCTTTCAATCATATAAAAAAGTTTTGAATAAGATATTTTATAATTTCCTTAGAATCGTAAAACATGA
Organism: Heliconius aoede; assembly: GCA_037355905.1. Lineage (NCBI taxonomy): Eukaryota > Metazoa > Arthropoda > Insecta > Lepidoptera > Nymphalidae > Heliconius > Heliconius aoede. Next base: position 315,589 of record JBAIZZ010000091.1, on the reverse strand, counting down.
AAAACATTTTTCTAAATTAATATCCCCTTCTGTTTTAAATAATATTAATTTATAAAGTTAGTGTATTAAAAATATTATATTTTAATATAACTTTTAACTTGACAGTTCTTTATATTTTTTTCTGTCCTCACACCGTATCCTGCACAAAACAAGATGTGCAAAGAGAACCTGAGAACCTAGTGACACTCTGTTTCCATTAAGATATTTCTATTTTCCACTTTCTGCAGAATCCTGGAGGAAATGTAAATATTTCATTGCCACGACAGAATTGGATCCACAATCTGTCGAGTTTTTACCACGATTGGCCTCCATTTTTTATAATTAGATCCATTATACTCAAGCCAGCGCTAGTTTTTATTACTTTCCTAATTCTACCTAAATAGAAGTACTTCAAGTACGCATGGTCTAAAAAATCAACTCAGCACAAACGCAAATAACCATTCAAACTAAAATTGGTTGCCGTACTCGAAAAACTAAACTTGATAGCCGCAAGTTGGAACTAATTCTAGAGTTTTCTCGGTACACGCTACGAGTATATTTTTGGCAACTTTAAATTTTCAACTTTTTAGTTGGTCCATACAAACATGTAGAAGCGTAGAGTCCTGTAAAATTTGAAATTCCTTTATTGTAAATATTTTTTTATATAAAATATTTAAAATTCTTTTTTTCTCTTGTTACCTTTATGATATCTTTAATTAATTAAGTAATTTAATAAAGTATATTAAATTACTACGAGACCTAAGTGACGCAGCGGTTTAGTGTGTCACTGTAAACACGACTTCGAGTTCGATTCCCACTCAAAGAAATGATCTGTTTTAAGACAAAGACAAAGACTCAAAGAAAAACTTTAATAATTTCTGTATCGTATTAAGTAACAAGTAATTTATCTCCAAATTAAACAGTAACATCTGATGTAGGGCATCAGTAAAAATAAAAGTAAGCTAAATAGATTTTTTCAATGGGCTCGATGGCCGTCGTGGCGCATTTGAATAAGTGTGTGACCTTAAAAGTGACGGTCGTGGGTCCAAATCCCGGTCGGGGAAATAAAATATAGTGAGGTAACAAGGCAAAGCGCGTAGAGCTATAATTATTATTTTTATGAACATTCTACAAAAAGATGAACAGTAGGTATCTTCTATATAAATACATATTAAAAAGCTATTTCATATCCACGTGCCACAAAGATATACATGTATATACACGTATAGAGAGCTTCAATGAATATATATCACAGTTTAAGCTCAGGACGTTAGTCACGGCGGTTCCCACGTCGGCAATTGTATGAGTTGACCGGTACGCGTCGCTGTTGACCCCCGCTACTCCGTTAATTGTCTCCTACCTAAGGACAAAGTTTTGATGGGAGCGATTTGTATGTATGAATGTTTTAATTTATTCGGTATGTATGTATAGAATAAATGGAATTATTGTCGCGAATTTGGTATGTTGAAGTTGTAGTCATTTTTTACATGTGAGGCTGTCGACTCAAAGGTTTTACATTTTGACGCTGTTCGGCACAGTCTGATGGTTGTGGGTCGATATTTATTCGGAGAAATGAATAATTTTCGTTTACCTGTTCTGGTAACAAGACGAAGCACGGCGTTGAATTCCGCCATTCAAAGCGCAATGTCTCGTAAAACGGGCGCAAAGTGAAGAGAAAGAAGTATAATTCTAAAAAAAAATTAAACAGATTTCAAATATTTATCAGCTAGATATTTACCTATATTATATACGCCCCAATTGAAACGCGTAGATGTCCACGTATCTTTGTGCCGGTAGCGTGACGTTAAAATAAAAGGTTTTGTACTGTCACGTGAAGAAATGTGAGTTTAAAATAATAAAAAAGGAGCCAAAAGCAATCGTCTCCACGGTTTTCCACACATGAGAAGTGAACGTTCATCATGCAATGCTACATGCTTCATACAATAACGGACTGAGTCACGCCGTTTCATCAAACGAGTTTAGAGGCCGCTATACCATTAAACGGTGAGTTTTAGGTGTTTCGTATTTAATTTTTAACAATTTAATTAGTGTCATTATACACTTAGGAAAAAAAAAATGATTCAATGAAAGTATTAAAAGAAAACTAGGATTTTGCTTATGAGTATTTATGGATAACATAAATTTCGAAAGTGTTGAAAATTTGGTTATAACATTATAGCACTCCGTTTTTACCGTCAGCTATGATTATAATAATATAAATAAATTAAGTAATTATATAAATAAAGTAACATAATATTGTAAACTATCTAATTACTAAATATTCAGTTTTTACTTTAAAATATTTATTATATTATATAGTTAGACAGAATTTAGTGTCAAGGCACTCATTTCATCATCTTCCCAAAACCGAGACTCTACGTGTTGAGTGGACTGCCACAAAACGTATCTTTGATTACTGAATCAAAGACACATTTTATCACACAAAGTGAAAACAATTCAACCTACCAATAGCATCGTATCGTGTCGTAATCGAACCTAATGGGTTCGATTACGACACGATACGATGCTCACATACATACTCACATACAAGCAGTAGACCAATATTTTTAAAACATAACAAAAATTATAACTGCCCCATCACTTAAACTATCATCCAAGTGTAAGTTTGTCAAAAAGAGGTGCGCGTGCGACGGTCATTGTCCTTTGGCTCTGAACTCAATTAACACGAGTGCTTGAAAGCTTCGAGTGGTTGTCGCTGTAAACATTCCTTGTAATTTATTGGGCTTCGAGATCAACACATTGCTACATTACCTCAGAGATATCAGTTCAGTGGGATTTAATGTACTCAAGTTGGTTACTTGTTAATGAATCATAAATCCTTTATTTATACGCGCATAGTCTTGATTCGAACTGGAAAGTGGCTAAGATATTTTCTAAAATTTAGATTTTTTCTAAGCTACCTCTAAGCTACTAACTTGGAAGGTATCTAATTAAGTTTTATATAATTCAGTTAGGTAGTTTTGGATATATGGCATTCACGCATTTTGATGAGTGCACGTGTAATATATACTTAGCTAGAAAATATTTGAAATCGATTTCTTTTAAAAAAAATGTTCTCGTTTATTTTACATACTAGAGGCCCCCGGCTCCGCTTGCTTTCTTTAGCTTCACGCTGTCGAAGGGAACCTGGGAACCTAGTGTTAAGACATAACGTTCTCATTAAATACTTCTGTTCACCACTTTCCGCCGAATTCTGGAGGTATTGTGTATAAAGCAGCGGCGCTCACCAAAATCTGGAAATAAAAATATTAAATATTAGTTTTTTATCAAACCCACAACCATAGTGCTTACTCAAAAAAAAAGTAAAAGGTCTCAAAAAATATTACTATCAATCACAAAAGTACATTCAGACTTTGCTCAAATTAAAATAAGGAAAACACATGTATTCAGTACATTAGGTACCTATATAATATATGTTTAATATGTCAACACCTTGTGGCTTCGCGATAAGTGGTGCACAGAGTATGGCCGCGGCTAATGAACGATGTGAATCGCAGGCACACATGCGGCCTCGATTTACCGGTCACCAGTCAAAGAATATTGAGGCACGTTGAAAAAAATATTCAGATTTTTAAATTTAATTATATGCAATTTAATATATATATATTTTATGTTCTGTTCTTTGAGTATAGCATTCTGAATGTCATTTTTCTTTTTATTTATATTGTATAATAATATAATTTGTTGATTGATAAATAATACGCTTCAATGTACCTCCAAAATAAACTAAAAGATTATAAAAAACCCCGATTACATAAACTTAAAAGAAAAAGGAAACATAATATTACATATGATTAACATTAGGGACCATTCGACTGATTACATCTTCACATGGAGCCGTGGTAGCTGTAGTGGTGTAGCTTCATGACTATTGTTGAGTCCAGAGTCACTATAATTTGTTATCCATATAAAATACAGAAGTATTTTTTTGCACCAAGTACAGTGGTCACGTAGTCACCATGTTTTTTTTTAAATGTCACATATTTATGAACAGCTGTGGAAAATAATATATGACGACACCTCAACTATGTAAATCCGTTCAGATACGCGCGAAAAACATAGCTTAACAAGTAGCAAACAGTGTCATTTAGAAAGCTTCCTTCTTTACTGATACGCGGTTAATCAGGCTTAAGAATTACATTTAAAATGTGAAAGGATTGAAACTTCAGGTGCTTTATAACTCTGACATCTGTCTCCTCCCCATAATCTATGACAAACTACGTGGTAGGTATAGTATCGTGAGAAATGCTCGCATGTGTCGGGTCCACACTCCACGCTTCTCCTTTTATTGGCGACGTACAACATACTTTTTAATTATCCTAGCGGCGCCCGCGCAGGAGTGATGCAATTGGGTCGTGTAGAGTGACAACGGGACTTGTTTGATGTTTTAGATATTAGGTAGAAGTACTTAATAATTATTAACATATGAAATAACGATCTTTATAGAAGACTGTTTCTATTTTTTTTTTAGACAAATATTTAGTGGCTCAAGGCATAAATAAACAAATAAAATTATTCAATGAGTATTTCAAAATAATAAAAATTTATTAAATAAATGAAAATATTACATATTTTATTTTAGAAGAAAGAATTGAGAAACTTAATATTGAAGCCATAAGTTAATAAAAGTAATCTATTTATTTTCCTTGAACATAGAGAAAAAGAAGAGAAGAGAATGTTAAATATTAGTAAAATAATTTTCTAGTCATTTACTTATTTTTGTTATTTACTGAATAATACCGCGAAAAACCACTTACGTATACCTATAACCGTAATTTATATAATAAATAAATAATTGTATAACAGCTATATATTCACCTTCAGTTGTATATATGAGTTATTCTTTGAATCATTTTGCAGTTATATATATATTAGATTATAAAATTTGTGGCGGCCTGTCCTCGCTTTGATGGTTTTTCCAAATTAATATCACAAATACGAGTAAGTGGTATTAAATAAAATTGATATGTCTGTTTGCAATTCCAAACTAGCTGTGTATTTCTAGTGTATATATATTTATTTATAGTCACGATACCAATATACAAACAATTAAATTTTTTCGTCTGTTTCTGCCTGCTTGTTCCGGCTAGTCTCCGGAACAGCTGAACCAATTTTTATGCAACGTTCAATGAAATATTTTACGTATCACGTGTAATCCCGGAATTCCCGTGAGATAAGATTCTACGCTGGAGAAACCGCGTTTTACGTGCGAGGAGGAGAAAATGAACATCTAAATGATTTAAATTATGATTTATTATTAAGTGCATGATAATGGAGATAGATACCCATATTAAAATCATCAAAATATGATTACCTCTAAATACACTTAAATAATATAAAATAATTTTTCGTATAATTTAACAGAACTCAACGCCTTCACGCGCTTGCACCACTGCAACACCTTGGGCTCAGTTATTATTTAGATCAGTTAAAAAAAAATTAAAGGTTTCCTAAAATGCCTTAGCTTGGATTTTACTAAGTAACTTTTTTATACGTTTCTAAATGTTGTGTTACAGGAAATAAAAATAATCATATATTTACAAAGTTTGACTAATAAAACTAAAGTAAAACGAGTGAGTGAGTATTTCGTGTTCCAACAACTATAAATGGAAAAACAATTTACAATTCCGACGACGCCTCTTTATAATATATTCTTCCACACTATTCATTTTCTAACGATAACTTCGTGGCGCAGTTCAGCAGGAACGGCTTCTGGTTGTAAGCGCGATGGTTATGGGTTTGATGTTCACACAGAAAAATTATTATATATCAATTATTTTTATTTTCCCACAGTGGTAGATTAGGGCAAAACGTTAAATGCCTCCACTTAACATACTATATCACGAAATTTGGCAGAATATTTTAATACTCAATTCCCTCTGTATCAGCTATGGGGGTCTGCCTTCCCTACTATATGAAGGGTACTGATAAAAATTAAAAAGAAATAAAAAATATTGTCACGAAATTTTTGATAAAAAATGTTTTTTTTTTGTCAATTATAATAAAAACAGAGTAAACCAGCTAGACGTGGACTAAACTAAAACTCAATAAATTATCAGAAAACCACAACAACACAGTATATTCTCAACTAAACAGAAGGTAAATTCGTCATCGCACCGCGTCCACCTAAATCTAAGCGGTTAATGTCTATATTTGTATGTGTGACATCATGGGCTACCTAACAAAGAGGCTGTTCAATTCGGCGCCGTGGCGACGCACCGTCATACTACCATTTGTTTTGGTCATTAGTTTAAGAAATTATTAATACATTTTAACTATAACTGTATACTTAAAACTGTTGTAGCGATTGACTATAATCATGATGATTGTGGGTTCGATCTCCGCTTGCGGGAATGATGATATTTATTTTATTTTCATTTCTATGCTCTGGTAGACGAAACGCGGCGTTGACTTCCACCATTCAATGCACAATGTTTCAAAAATAAGCTGTAAGTGGATAACGGAGTGTCTTAACATTAGGCAGCCCTTACTTACCATACAGAAAATAACGTGAAGCTGTTTAATTACTTAATTTAACTATGATAGTTTTTTGCCAGTTGACACACTTTTGAGGTAATTTAATGGTAGTGCATTCAAATATGATTGAGGAAATATTTATATATATTTGTTTGTACTGTATTTTATACTATATAGTTAATAGCCTGATCCACAAAGGATAAAATTTTGTTAGATTAGGCTAACCTTAAATATAACTTCCTATTACCCTAGATATGTTATAATAGTAATAAATGCTAATAAATATGACACATGACTCAATATAAAATTGCAATTTGCTAAAAATGGTTGAGGAAACATTTGTATCTAAAAAAGACACTATAAAATTGTAGATATGTCATGGTATGAAAATTACATGTTATTCAGTTATCAGTTTTTGCACGATAAGGTGTCATCATTTCATTGGAAGAATAATACTTACTGATATACGTATAATATAATTCTGTTTCCACTTTCAAAAATATACTGACCATATGATATGAAATATCACTATTTAATACAATTTACCTATTTGAATTACAGAAGACTCACCTCTGTAGGTGAGTCTTCTGTTATTCAATTCCGTCACCCACGAACCAACTAGGTCTGTACCTAGTTGGTTCGTGGGTGACGGAAACACTACATTACCTTTAATCTCCTTGTAAATCTGTTTATTGAGACTGACACAAAGGTTAATGAAGCTAATGACTGTTGTTACGCATGTCCAGTATGGCATGGTCCACTTAGAGCTTATAGACTTGTCGAAAGTTAAAACGTCGATAGTATTTTTTGTATATTCAACTTGAGGATTTGAATACACACAGTATGCGTGTGTTTCTAAGAAATATCAGGATAATATACTTTATGCTACTATTGATATCGTATCGTGAGTCTAGTGGACATACTGAATTATTATATGTCTGCATAATACGATTCGTAATTACGCACTTTGTGAGATTGTAAGAAAAGCACTAAAGCCATATTTGATAAGACGCTAACATAAGTACTAATGTAAGTGCTTTATGTAAAATTTAAGCCGCAAAAAACTATTTACACCAAAACATCACCATACGCCGTTCAAACAACCATAAACAACCGTTCGTCTCTTTTATTTCCCTTTTGAGGACACATTTAAGTGATTTCTTTTAATCTTATATTTAAATATATAGATTTAAAAAAATGTTTAAACATTCCTATATATTTTATATCATTATATAATATGCATATATACATTTTATTACCGAAAGTCAATCATATAGCTCAACTTTGGTAACGGTCTGTACGACGGATTAAGCTCGGATTGAAGCGACCAATCAAACTTTGAGCTTTTCAGTAATCAATTACGTCTTGCAAGACGAGCAGATGTGCAGGGCAAAGGGGACTGTTCTTGACAACTTTACGTTAATTTGTCTTACATGTCATTAAAATTATTAATTGTATGCTAAATTTATTATTGTTTATTTTGTAATAAGAAAATAAGCAAAAACATACGTATTTTGGTCTTAAAAATATATATTTTATTGACATTAAGCTAATATATAAATGCGTTGAGTTCTGCCACTGAACATGTAATGCCTCCAGAATTCGGCAGAAAGTGGGGAACAGAGTGTCTTAACACAGCGCGAAGCTGATTTTTTTTATTTTTAATATATAAATACTTAATAACTACAACTGTGATAATATATATATTCTTTTGGCATTTCTTATATGTGGTATTAGATCTTTCTTGTAATTTGATTCATTCCTTTATTAGAAATATGTAAAATTTCAAAATGATATATATGAGACATACATAAGAACTCAATAGGTAAAGAGAGTTGTACTGTAGAAAAACTGAATAATCTTTTACTTAATAACAAAAGTATAACGATTTTTACCTAGCTTTATGCAGCTTAGTAGACAGAGTCCTCAGACAGTTCCCGATCAAATGCTGTTTCAAATCCGCTATGTCTTAGTAAGTTTTATCAGATAATATTTTTCTTTCATTAATGTATATTAAAACAACATTTTTAAAATGCTAAAATTATTTACCACTGTTTATAGTACATTTAAAGAAATAAATGATAGTTTAACTAAATCGTTATTAGGAACATGTACCCTACGCAAGGTAGCCGCATTGGCTGTGGCCGCTGGGCCGTGGCTAAAGCCAACTATTCGCAGGATTAATTAAATTCTGAACTCGCAACTCCGTTACGTTAACTTAACCTGCTGAATTACTTGGAACTAGCTTAAGGAATCACACAACGAGCGTTTTAATTACTAACTTACTAAACTATAATATATACTATTATGTTGCATCTTGAACTGTATCTCGGTCAATTGTAGTACATCAAACACAGTATCGATGATACTAGAGTACGTTAAGTTTTGTATATAAAAATCAGCATCTCGTTGTGCGGTATATGTAGGTAGATAGATAGAACCTAGTGCTGAGACACTCCATTTCACATTTTTATTGGTTTTCTGAAAATAATATAATAAATATAAATTTTCATATATATTGTGTATTTTGATATAACAAAAATTACTTAAGAATAAGTGCTATTAAAAAATTCAATGATTGGTTTATTTCCACCTATTATATTTATATATAATGTCCGACCATTCTAAAACACATTAATATATTTAGCTCATCTCATGTAGAAGTCGAAGGGCAAACATAGACACCGCAGCCTCCTTGTTCGCAACAACTTGCAGACAACTTGCCGACAACTCGTCGCAACTCGCCGACAACTCTCCTACAACTTGCCGACAACTTGCCGATCTATTTGCGTTCTAATCCGATTACTATATCAGTTTAGAATTCTCTATTTAGATACCTTTAAGTTCGATTAATTACTAAGTTTCTGAATGTATGGATACAGTCTCTGTGAATGTGCTTTTATTGAACCTGAAACTAATATCTAATATACGAATTGCTTCTCCTTATGTAATAATATATGTATAACGACTTACATAAGTCCATTACAGAAGCGGCTGTCATAGCACAACGTTTGACCGTAAATGCGACGATTGTAAGTTCGATTTCTACTTAGAAAAATGTATTATTTTCATGGCTTCGCTCTGGTAACAAGACAAAGCGCGGCGCTTAGATCCGTGCCAAAAATTGCAATTATTATAAGATATAAATAAATACAAACACTTATAAAAGTACAGTGTTATCTTTAACAGGGAGAGAGCAGGGGTCAAGCAGTTTACCTAAGACGCCGCAGGGTTTAAACACCTCGTACACTCCCCCCAAACTCCCCCTCTGATTGCCGACTTCACTTCCTGTGCACTTATAACTTGTATACAGAGTGTTGAAATATGTTTGTATGGTTTTTTAATAATATTATCATATATTTATAAAATTCATACAAACATATTTTCTGATTTATTGATATAAAAATGTGTCTTCTTCTCTCTTTCTCTTTTGTCAGGATTGAGAGAGTAGGAGAACTTAGTAATAAGTCATTATGATGGCTCATTTAAACGTACTGAGAGCATAATAGCGTTATTGTACGCCAAGATTACTTTAGCCAGGATTAACCAATCTTGGGAAAAACAATTTTATTTTTACTATTTAAATTAATTTTTCTTTAAAGATCGAAATAGAGTAACTTAACACTACTTTTTGTTTTGCCTACCCTGGTTACGTTGCTAAATACGGGATGCGGCATGAAGCAAATAAAAAATATATAATGCTATAAATAAAAAAGGTAATAATCTTGTAAATTTTATTCAAATTCCACATACTCACACACTCTGTATCTATTTCTCGGCTAGGGCACACACGGCGCTAAGTTTAAGCAAATAACCGCTTCCCCCCCTCCCCCCACACGGTCCGAGAACAATTTCTTAATAGCCCATAACTTGGCCTTAGCCGCTTACGTGTCCAAATTAATGTCACCATACACTTGAGAATTATAAGTTTGTAAAAAAATATTAAGGAATCGTGTTTTTTTGGCTTCACGGGTAGGTAGAGAATAAAATGACGTCTATTTTAAAACTACGTGAATGCTAGATTTTGCCTCGACTTCCTTACATTCCTTACATTCGAATGTGTTACCACCGTGGGTACAATTACCAATTCGCAATTGCGTTATGACAGCGCTTATAATCACCTGTTTTCTATAGAAGATAAACAAGATGTTTATGGCGTCATTCACCTTGGAGTGGTGACCATGACAAATATATATATTTTTAAAATCTTTCAAAAAAGTCGCTATCCTTTAAAAATCTGCTTACTCTGCTATATATAAAATACAGCATGAAGTTGTACTAGGTAGAATTTATTATTATTTTATAATTAAGTTCATAATGTCGAAAAAAAATATATATTTTTTTTACTATACTTAAAATATTAGAATTAGCGAAAGACAAACCCATATTTTTTAGTAGGTATATCAATAATATTGATCACACCATAAACACAAAAAAGACATCATGCTACCCTACTTTCTTAAAGACCTTTCATGACAAGTGCCATTCCACCATTATCAACCTGAGGGCTGTTTGTCAAAGCGCCGGATGTGGTCTGCGAGGCTCCGAGCCTCCACTTCCCGTGCCCCACGGCCGGCTCGCACGCGACACGTATTGTATGTTTCCGGTCGCTGAAAAGACAAAAATAAATAAGGTACCTTTAAAAATGTTGGTGTTCTTGCTTTGCATAGATTTTTGGAGTTATTGATTTTTTTGAGTAATAATATCTTTATATATAGTTTTATAACTTTCTGCTAGATTTTTTGTGTAGTGTTATATTATTGATATAAAAGCAATTGCTTGAAATTTTAATGAAATATATAAATATGTACTCAGCATACTTTTTATGACGTCATCATTTAAATAATATACATCTTCAAGCATCATTCAATCTTGCATGCGAGAGCAGGCTGTGGAAATTTGTTATTAATACACTCTGTTCCCCATATTCAGTCCAATTGTCGAGACATTGCCTGTTTAGTAGCGGACTCAACGCCGGCTTTTGTCTGCCACGTGGAAATATTTGAAATAAAGTAATTTTCCGTGAGACTCGAACTCACAACCGTCAACAAACTATCTTTAATAATATTATTGAAACAAAACAAAACAGCCTTTAATCGTAAATTAATTATGAATCTGATTAACAAATGCTCTATTCACAAATGGCCGCCAGCCTCTTCACTGTCCGTCTTAGACCATTTCCTCCAAGCTCCTCACTTACATACTGAAACAAGCAATAGTGACCTTTGTATCTTTGATTTAAGAGCTTAATTATGCTTTCATGTTTAACATGCGGCTAGGGTTACCATACTTGTTGATAAAATTAGGATAAAATATATAAAATTAGTCGTAATATATCACTTCACGCTCTTTTTCAAATTTAGCGAGAATGTTTCTGCTATCAAGAGACTTTATTACATATTTTTTTCTAAGAAGTAAACCAAAGTCTACCTGGAAGCGTGACAGTCGAGCTTACGAATTCGGGAAAATGACTATATTTTAATTATTTTCATTTTTCCACCAAGTAAATAGATTCCGACGCAGTGTTCCGCCACTGAGCATGCAATGTTTTGAAAGGTCAAAAACTATGGAGTGTCTTAAGTCTGTGTCTTTGTGCATGTCCCTGATAGCCAACATACAAGGGGACACTTGCCAACGAATGCGATGTTGTAATTAGTTGTGGAGTCAGGTCAAAGGGGCGGAAGCTGACCGCGCGGCCGTGCGAGCTTCCTTGTCACAGCAATCTCTTGTCCGACCAGAACTTTAGGGTTTATGTACGCGTGTGTGAGTGATGCTTTAAGAATTGTAATTCTATGTTGTTGTCTCTTGGAGATAGTTTGCATATGTACTTACGTATATGCGACGTGATAGTTGTCAGTTTGTATTCTATTCTGGAAATTTTGTTCTTTTTTTGCTACATGTTGTATACTTAGCTTAGTAATAAAAATAAACGAAGGCAAGAGAAAACCTATTGAACTCCGATTTCCACATGTCCTAATTTTTAATATTATAAGTAAAAATATTTGTCATGTAATTATACTATAGTCTGACGTACAGTCTATATAAAAATACTGAAGAGAATGCTCTTTCTGTGATATTTAGTATTATACCATTTAGTAAAAAAGTAATATAATATCTATTATTTACCAATTATCATTATAATTAATAAAGTATTATTTTGACATAAAAAAAATATAGAGAATCTAAATAAAATATTTAACGATATACTGACTGTAATTAGCGATATTTGTATTGAAAACGAGTTAAGCCAACCAAAGTCGATTTCAACGGTTTAAGTAGGTTGACGTTAAACCGACCGACGTTGTATGCAGTGTGCACGTGACTTTTCATTTTTTTCATTAGTTATTACAACAACAAATTGCACCATTTCTTGCGGAATTTGAACACACAGCCACCGTAACGCCTATATAAATATCCTATACGTATATATAACACCCCTTTTGCCTCGGAGATTAAAAAGAAAAACATTATACAACAAGTTAATATTAAAAAAAATATATATTCAATCAGTTTATAAAATTGACAAAGAAGAAAGGCAGGATAAAATATAAATATGAAATGAAGATGTGTGGCACTCCAGGTGCAAAGTGAACGCATCGCTGAACAAAGCTCGAAAGAACATCAAAGGAGGCACTTCAATTACCCGACTAATTGGCTTGACCGCGGCTCACTCGCGTAAACTGACGTCGCATTCTATTTTATTAGAAAACTTTGCTCGCTGACGCTTATTATGCTGTAAGTACTCTTAATGTGTTGTATGGAATATATGTGATTTTTATTCCTTTTTTTTTTAGTTTCAGGCTGTTTCAGACAATTAGTTTTACGTTTTTTGCGTGAATTGAAGGGCATTCCGGGTTGAATAATGATGAATAATATTTAATATTTTATGGGGCAGACGATAGTAGGTTCTATTTAAAATTAGAGAAATTACTAATATAAAAAAAATATAGGCACAACACAGGCATCGAATGCACGACACTAACAGAAATAAACCATTCGAGTTACAACGTGGGTACACTCAAAATTAACCCAAAATTTTTAATTAACAAAGAATTTCAAAACTCATTTTATAATTTATGGACAGACAAAATAGCGTACTCAAGTATCTATCTACAGCTTCAGTACAGATCCTTATGTTTAAAGCGGCTTTTGACTTTACCGTTCTCTCTCAAGGGAAAGTATATCGTGATTCATTATTATTTGTTTTTGAGACTGTAATCACGACGGCTGTGAGTTCGATTCTCATTCGAGAGAATGAAATAACTTCATTTTCCTAACACTAGTTAACACGCAATATCTCAAAAATTAAGAAGGAAGTGGGGAACGGAGTGTCTCAACATTTTCCATCCGCCTACCCTATATATGCGGGAAAAAGAGTAAAGTCGTCAAAAAAATTAAATTTCCCGACCAAATAACGTTTCAAAACCTCAAGTGCACAAGAAACATAAACACAAATTGTTTCTTAGATTAACCTGAGGGCCAACCAACGTCCATGAATAATACAGCGCGCCCGCGAACAATCTGAATAACTTTGAATGACATTTTACTTCACAATTCCAATGTTTGAGAAGAATAAATTACAAGATACTTTAAATATGAAATAAAATTATACGCTATATGTCCCTTTTCATATAAAAAGCGTAATGGAAAGTTTTACTGAATTTTGAAAGCTTCAAAGTTTGTTTCTTTTTTTTTTTTTGGATTTTTTGATATTTTCAAGTGACGTCTTTTGTTTTGATTTCAATTTGAATTAATCCTGAGCAGTGAGGACAAGTGGGTTTTGAATCAATCAACAATATAATAAAACAAATATAATTGTTTCCAATCAACATTTGGAAACAATTATAAACACAAAAACAAAAATATTATTAATATACTTATTTTTAATTAGAAGGACAGAGCAATCAGGTGGAAAATGAACTTATTTTTAGAAAGCGAACTTCGGCTAATCAAATGTGTTTAATAAAAATATTTTACACAAACAAAGATTGAATTGAAAGCTTTCAGTCATCGTGCGCATTCAGGCAAGTCTCGATTGCGTGACGGTGATTCTACTTGTTAATAATTAATTAGTAAAGGTATTTGATGTTTATAAATGGAGGTAACTATAGGATTTTGTATATGAATACTTTGAATAATTTCTGCGATAAGTATTGTACAGATGAGTATTATATATCCAAAGGAAAATTTTTTAGTCAGATTTATGTATACAATCTATTTTTTTTATCGTTTTGTTTATTGTCTGAATGTTGATCATAGGAACACTAGATTTTCTGTCTCTGTTCCCTGTTGGGAGTGAAAATTTTCCCGGATAGAATCGAACGTATAACCGTCACTTGTGAAACTTTTCCACTGTGTCACAATAGTCTCCTTAATAGACAACCACTAAATATCTGAAATATTAATGAGAGTACCCTACATGGCATCAACTGCGGTCACCCCAAGGTCCTTAGGGTGTCCGGGGGATACAGGTTCTAAATGTGGATTAGTTTTACCCCGGATTTGAATCCAAGACAAATACGGTGGCCGCTAAGTAAATGGCTGGAAATTATTGAATTAAAGGGATCAAGTGGACTGGTAGTTCATCCAGCAGATTATATGAACATTGTCTTAGATATGTATGAAATGAAAGTGAAAATGTTATATATAAATATAGTCGTGGCACGCAAATTTGCTTGCGTGTTTAATTTTTAGACATATTGTTTTTTCCCGTTTCCGTAGAATTTTTTGTTAACGATTTTATATATATGTAGTGCGCTACAGTACTCTACAACACCCTACACTTAATAACTTAGATCGTAGTCAGTAAAATATATTAAATTTAAAAGAATGTGTAAAGTGAGGTGTTCAATTCCAATTCTTTTCTTAAATTTATAATATATATCAAAAGAAATACGCTTATCTCGCATTTAGCAGAGAAGACAGAAAGAACTTAACGTTAAGAAACTCCGTACCTCACTTCAGGCTTCATTTTCATAACTTTATGTGTACATTTTAATTTTTGTAATTATTACAAGTAAAATATGATAAATGGAATAAGAAATACTTCATAAGTCAAGAAGCTCGACCGTCTTCAATTAAAAGCCGCATCTAATCTTATACCTCTCACGTCCGCTGCGAGTTGAGAACTCGAACTGCAGTAAACACGTAGTTACGAGTATATCTACTCTACCATGTAGACTTGTTAGTTTGTTTAATGAGAGCCACTTGATTCAATTTCTGTATTTCTAATGGATTTATATTTTCGAGCTTTTATCTTTTTATATGTGAAGTATTGTAGATAAGTGGAGAATTCGTAAGAGCCATCTCGGTCCAATTGGATATAATTTGACTATAAACGCGAAAGTTGTGTGTTCGATTCTAACGTGTGGGGGAAAAGTATTTTTGATTTACTTGCTCTGGTAACCAGATAATGCGTAATATTAAGAAATCGGAAATGGATAGAGTTAAAGTTAGGTTAGTTTTAGACTACACACTACTGCAAAGTATTCGAAACATCGGATTTCCAAAATTGTTTGACGTTTACATAAACATATATCAAGGAATTTAATTTAAATACAATAAAATTTGCGTAAATCAAGCTTAATATAATTCAATAGAATTATTTGTCGATATTTACCGACACTATTTCAATGGTGTAGTCATTAAGTATAACCTTTGATAAAATTTAACACGATTTTCGTGTTAGTTTTTAACACACTCGGGTTTTTTCGTTTCCTTCAAGTACAATTTCTTCAAAGTAAATATAATAATATAAACACTAAAACCTCCATATCACAAGTCCATCAATATTCCAAGAAAGCCGAAAGCTAAACAATGAAAGCGAGAGTACAGCAAACAGCAAGACGCTTTCAACATTTGCATGTTGTAATTTTAATTCAGATTGTTGACCGCAGCCGGCACACAGCCTACTCGCCTACCCTTGGGATAGTTTCACCTAATGTTCATTTCATTCAAGACGACAATTTGACCAAAAGTTGTAACTTCTTGTATTGTTGTTCCCTACGTTCGTATTGTGCTGCTTAAAATTTTCATTTTTGGTGATTTTTTTTGGGTAAATTTTGTATCTATAGTCTAGTTAGTGGCGTTTGGGTATCTTATTAAATCTATCAACAGTATTATCAATAAGAATCTATCAATAAAAATAAGCTGAAATAATTGTAAGCAATTACTTAAAAACGTTTAAGTTTCTTCAGCAAAAAAAACTATTTTTAATAAAAAAAATGGTAATGAGGTCGTCGTTAATTTGATCATTTTCTGTGACATGACAAGTTAAATATAGCTCACGTTTCCAATAACTATATTTCAGTGAATACTCTAGTACCATCATAATATATATATATTAAGTATATCATATTATAAATAATATTAAGTAAAATAAAATTTCCATTTCCATTCCTATCCAAGTCTCCTAATGTAAACAGTCTTGTCCCGGCCACGTGTTAAGCTGGTGCATAATTAAGGAGCCGAGGGTCACTCCGAACCTGTCGTCTTAACTTCCGCTGTAAATTACTGACCGAACGTTGTTCAACGTTTTGTAGCATCAAGATATTTCGTTTAGGAATTAACACTTTATTGCTGCGTTTGAGGAAGTAATCTGCTTTATTAAAACACTTGTCGTGGCCCGTAACTTTGTTTGTGGACTTTGAAGCGTAAGTTCTGTTTTTTGTGTCTTTACAAATTTCGAGAAATCCTATCTTATGTTCCTATATGAGAAATCTCAACTTTCTAAGAATAGTAGTTTCATCTGTGCGTTGTCAGTCAGTCGCTCAGTAGCAGAAAAATTATTAAAAAAAAAATTACAATTGAATACTGACTTGAATCAAGACTGAAAAAAAAATAGTTTTTTTTATGAATCTTTCTCGTTATGGTGAAAGTTACAGAGAAATTATCTCCCTAACCAGCTATCAATTGGACACAGTGTGAATTTAAAAAAAGTTTAAATATTTACTCAAACACCATGTATTGGCCAATAGGATCGATTCTCTAACGATGCTCTAACGATTTTATTACAATGGTATATATAACATACAAAATTGGAGCTGTTGTAATGTAACGACACAGAAAGCAAACTTGACGATTGGGGGTCGATTGCCACACAAGGGAAAGCTTTTTTTTTCTCCTCTTAGTAATTACGAAAAAAAATGGTGTTGAGTTCCGCTACTTAATATGCAATGTCTCGAAAATTTGTCGGTGCGTAGGGAATGGGTAGTGTTAGTGTTATGGGTAATCTTGGCGTATGATGCCAGGGTTTCTTGCTTAACCTACTCCACTTTACACGTTCTTTAACGTACTACGTTCTCTTTTCACCACCCTGCCAATATCTACGCGGGATACAGCGTGAACACCAAAAAAAAAAACAATTTTACCCATAACACTATAAAAAATTGGCACAAACGGTAAGTCGCTTATCCCATCCATTAAAAACAATGTGCTACAAGAAAGAAAATTCTCACAGACACGAAAATTGTGGGAAAAAAAACGTTAAACTGTTCGTACAGAGGTGAACTTAAAAAAGAGACGACACACAAAATATGTTTATAAGAAGCAACGTGCTTTGATTTATAAGGAGCAGCGGAATAAAACACCACTGGTAGCGGATTTAAGTTAGAAGCGTTTAGATGCTTATTCTATTTGCGTGTACTATATTAATATTATAAAGGCCAACAGTTTATTTGGTTGAACGCTCTAATCTAAGAAACTGATTGGTTGCGGACGATTATTTTTGTGCTAAGATACTGTACTTTAACAAAAATATGTTATAATGGATATTACAAATAATGCAGTTTCTGAATCCTATACAAAGCAGAGAGAACTTAGTTTTTAGACACTAGTCCCTCACTTTCTGCCGATTTTTTCGAGGCATTGCGTGTTGAGTGGCGGAATTCAACCTCAGGCTTTTTTTGCCTTGGTGGCAAAGCGAAGAAATGAAAATATTAATATATAATAGAGCGTAACGTAATAATGCATAAAAAATGTAAGTATTGACGTTATTACCTTAGACCGCATCTAAAATATTTGGAATGGCAAAACTGCAAGATTTATCCCCGAGCCCGGCTCAAACTCATTAGATGAAGGAGCCCGTGGGATCACACATATCCCGCTTTATGCTGTAAAGGGATGTATCAAAGTATATGCGACTTGAAGTTGGTCTTATATAGGTCTTTTTTATACAGTTTGACCTTCTATCCTGCACACAGCAATGTAGGCAGAGGGAACCTGGTGCTAAGATACCCCGTTCCTAATGCTAAGGAACCTAGTGCGAAGACCCACTTTCCGTCGAATTTTGGAGACAATGCGTGCTGAGTGGCGGATCTCAACGCTGCAGTTTACTTAGACATCAGACCTAATAAATGGAAATATAATTTTAAATATTTCACTTCCTCGACTGAGGATCGAATCCCTTACCAGCTGCGATTACAGTCACACTTTGTGCCCCTGCGCCACGACTGGGTCACTTACTCACTTCAACCACTTTTCTTTTTTCAAATAGATTTGTTTGCATAGTTTCGCGTCGTATCCCGCATACAGCAGTGTAGGTATTAGTATAATTTTTACAGCGCGGAAATTATGATAATTCCCTTGAGTGTAAATTTGACCCTCAACTGTAACGATTGCACGATTCACTATACCGTTACACAACGTCGGCCTTCAATATGAAAAATAAGCCTCAAACCTCAAGAAACCACAAATTCTAAGTGTTCCCTTACGATATTATGTTGATGTAACATTCTCGAGTTTACGTCAAAATATTAAAATTTCTCATCAGAACCGCTTCCAAAGTGAAAGCTATCGAGTTCACTTAGCACCGCAATAAATCTCTTGCCGTGTACAAACGAGTCTACCTCAACATCATCAGCATCACCCTTCACGTCTCATTAGGGAGGTATTTTGAAAAATGCTCCCGCCACTAATATAGACATTATGTAAAGTGGTACAATTACCATCGTGACTTGGAAGAAGTTGAGTTGCGTTACCGTCCAGGGTTGGCCGTTTCTTTCTTTGGATAAGAGGACTTCATCGGTGAAAGTATAGATATTTTATAGATTCTAGTACTTAGGAGGCGGTTCTTAAAAATTAAGATAGTAGTTACTTTGAAATCTTGTTAGGCACTACCTCATTTTGGTAGACAAACCAAGGCGTTGAGTTCCGCCACTGAACACGCAATGTCTTAATGCTAGATTTCCACCGCCTACTATGCTTTAAAAGCGTGAAGCTGCGCTTTAATGTTTGATTTTTAATATACATACATTTATTATGTTAATTTCATTTCGTCTGTTTCATTGCTTAACTGTACGTAAGTAACCAACTACTACTATGAAAGTGTATGAAAATAAAGTGATGTGTTGGTTTTCTAGTGTCTCCCCCACAACAGACATGAAAATAAAAAAAAGTGATAAAATTGTATTAAGTAGGTAGCCCTAAAATCCGTGAAAGGTGGCTCCAGCACGTAAGATGTCATTTAACGTTTGAAATTAACATAAATAATAACGTCGTTTCTCAGACGCCGGCTCTCCAGTTATTGCGTCATTTGCCTGCCCCTAACAGCCTTACAACACTTAACTCCAAATAAAAAGTATATTATAAAATATTTGAGGATGTAGTGGCGCAGCGGTAAAGCGTATGATTGTGAACACGACGGTAGCGGTTCGATTGCCATTCGGGGAAAAAGTATTCTCATTTCCATGCTCTGTTGCTCTACGTTGAGTTTTACCACTCTACAAGCAGTCTCGATAATTAGATAGTGTTAACTACTTACTTACCCTGTTATATGCGGGAAACAGCGTGAAGCTGCAACAAAAATAAACAATATTATTTTCGTAAAATCGTATTTTTTCCTGTATTTCGTAGGTACAAGCAGATTTACATGACAATAGTGCGAGTTCGGTTTATGTTTTAATTTCGCCAGTAGATGTTCAAAGTAAGAAGAAATGGTCCCCATTTGCATATTAGTTGTCCTCCAGTATCATAAAAAGGCGAATTTAAAAGTTTATTGCTTTCGAGGCTTAATGGGTCGGCATTTCTCACGTCCGATGAAAATATTCAATTTTATAACAATTTTTGAGATTCTTTTAATTTTTTTGTTTATTTTGTCGTGTATATTTGGTTTCATTTTTTATTATTTATGAGAGTTGACTTGACTGATAAGGGAGTTAAAAGTATTTTTTGAAATATACTAAAGTATTATTTTTACTCGATATCGCGGCGCAGAGGGTATATTAGTTAGTTGAAGGAAAGTAGTAGTACCTTACCGTCAATTATTCCACTTCCATTCGGGATGATTATTATATTTAAAAACATTTTCGTTTTGTGAATTTAAAAAGCGAGAATTTGGGATTGACAAAGATGACGAAGCGACGGTTGTGAGTTTGAACCCCACTCAGAATTATTTCCCTCTCTCTGGTAACAGACCAAAGCGGGGCGTTGAGTTCCGCCATTCAACACGCAATGTCTCGGAAATTTTGTAGAAATTGGACATCGAGTGTCTTGATACTAGTTTCCCTTTGTATACAGCGTCAAGCTAAAAAAAAGTTATTTCTTAACAAATAACTACTCACCTACTGTATTGTTTACATTATTCCCTTTCCTCGTACTACCCTCAATTATTCCCGAATAAGATTTCCACATTTAAATGTGACCCCCAAGCACGTCGGTCGCAGGCACCAACAATAAATAAAAGGTGGAGCCGACCGCAAGTAAACCATGAATTATCGTTTTTCAGGAACCCAAAGTTAAGAAATATAAATGATTCTGTTCAAATTATACTCTTTAAATAATTTGTATTTTAAATATTTGATTTATTTTTCAATACTCCTCGCTAACTTTTACTATTCATATTACAATTAGCAATGTTAAGTTACAAATTATAATTTGGTAATTGGGACCTAAGCAAAGAAATTAAAATATAATAATTCATTCCCCCGAGTGGGAATAGAATCCACAACCGTCGCGTTACAGTCACACGCTTGTGTTGGGCGCCACGACGTGAAGTGCGTCTGACCCATAAATATCACTTTGGCCGGGCAACTCCGACATGAATTGTAAATGCGCCATTTTCCAACTTGGCTATGAATTTATAGCTTTTTTACACAAATCCCGTATCTGTATTTGATCCCGTAACACCTTGTAATCTTCGAAAGTTTGAATGAGATCAACTGTCGTTTATTTACAGCATTAAAGATTTTTACCTACTTAATAATACTAATAATATTAATAATACTGATCGAGGCCGTCGTGACGCAGGAGTACAAGCGTGCGTGTATAACAACTATGAACGCGATTTTGCCTTCAATTCCCACTCAAGGACATGAAATATTTCTAATTTTTATTTTCTCACTCTGGCTCTGGCTTTTTTTGTTGAAAGTATATAACAGAGTGACTTAACAGTAGTTATCACACCCACCCTGCTACATGTGAATATCACAATATGAAATCAAAATAGTAAATAACAAATATAACATTATTACCGGCGTTCGCTTTATGAATCCATTTCCTTTCTCAGTTCAAGGTGTGCACTTTGTTTACGCTAAATGATAGCCGATCGTAAACTAGTCTAAACACGCGGTTCCGCCCGCTGCGGCCACCTGGCGGTGCTTTGCTTCATGGAATATTATTGTAAGGTGATTATGTGTGACTTATGTACAGACGGACGAGTGAATATTAATATATAAGTTATGTGAAACGTCTTGGTAACTATTACTTGTTTCTTTTCTTTTAGTTTCACGCTCTATCCCTCGCATAGTGCTAGGACACTCCGCTACAATGTAGATAATTTCGTTTCTCTTTCACTTTCTGATGAATTCTGGAGGAATTGCGTGTTGAGTGGCGGAACTTAACACTGCAATTGGTTTCATTACCACAGTGAGGAAATGAAAATAGAATAAGAATCGAATCCACAGCCTGTCGTTTACATTCTTTTGACATAGAAAGCTTGCAACTTATATTTTATTAATATTTTTTTGCTGATTGATTGATTGGCAGATCGATGGACAAACTCACATTTGTAGGTACAGGACAGCATGGTTCCAAAGATTTACCAGTTTTGAAGTATTACCAATTAAAAGGTTTTTTTAAATAACATATTTACGCGATTAAGTGATCGAGAAATTGTCTTAATCGATCTGTCGTAACTGTATACGGTGGTTGAAAAAGTTTTAATTTTTAACCAGACTGATAAGCAAAAATTGTAATCAAACAAAAAAAATTCTATAATAAATAGTCTTCAAAATTTTAAATTAAATTTAAATTTAGCACATGTGCTAATGAGTTAGTTAAATTAAACGACTACTGAGCCAAGACGGTCTTTACTTGTATAATTATTTGTTATAGCAAAAAAAGTGAGTTTATTTAGTACCGACATATGGCACCAGAGTTTACGTAAAAATCTCAGCTTGAAAAAACAAAAAGCTCATAAATGTTTATAGATTTGCGACGTTGTTATATGTATAAACTCGAAACCACCCTTAGTAGAAAATAAACAAAAATATATGCATTTATATATACATTTTACTACTTTAGTTATTTATTTTTTAAATTATACAGATTAATTTATATTATCTAATGAAGTTATCGTGGTACAGTGGGAATGTATTTGGATATAAGCGTGACAGCTATGGGTTCAATTAACGTGATGACGTAATGACGTTAGGTACCGCCACTTAACATATAATATTTTGGGTCTGGGAAAAAACGGAGAACAAAGAGTCTTGACTATTAAGTTTTCTTTTTATCCTGATATATGTAAAATGAAACACATATATAAAAAAGAAACACTTATTTTAAGCAGTACGTAAAACTTTGTTATTTGTAAAGTTAATATTAAGAAAAAGGTGTTGAGTTCCGCCACTCGACACAATGTCTCGAAAATTGGTCGGTGCATGTGGAACCAGTGTCTTAGCGACACGTTCACTTTTCTCTTTATTATATGTGAAATACAGCGTTAAACTATTAATATTATTAGAATCCCTGACTTCCCGAAATCACCCCTTTACATATATATACACATTATCGTATCGCATAACACAGCTTACCGTCTTATTTACGTGCGAATATCTGAAAAAGTTTACCACTTGCACTAAAACATTTGTCCATTTTCCTTTTGTTCGTGGAATCACTTAACATGAGTAGGTACTTGTATGTACCTGAACAACAACAATCGTTACATAAATAATTTCGGCAACAACAAAATATTGTGTTTATCCGACAACAATGACCGACAAAATACATTGTCACCGCGTATTATTTATAGCGGTGTTGTTAGAAAGCTCTTCGGAACTTTAATGATAGTTTTACTTGCTATGGTATGATAAACTAGCTAATACTTGCGGTTTCGCTCGATAACAGATCCGGATTAAAGAATATTTTGTATATATATATAAATAGACTTACTCTGAGTGCCAGAGGTAACTCTGACAATAGGCAATGTGGGTTAGTATGATGGAATATTTTTTACGTTTATATTTCCATTTTTCTTCGCTCTGGTGTCGAGGAAAAAGCGCAACGTTGAGTTCCTCCACTCAACACGCAATGCCTCCAGAATTCGGCAGAAAGTGGAGAACGCAGTGTCTTAACACCAAGGTTTTAATTCTCAGGTATTTCAGCTATCTAGTAAAGAAATAACCAATGAATAACAAAAAATATTTTAAAACGTATTCGCTTTAAAATTAATAATCCTTCTATCTATCATAGTCATATACGAAACCCATAAAGTACCGTCCAATATAAATATCATATTCCACTCCGCTATATGAGAGAGAACTCGTATTTTCTAAGAAAATCACATGAAGCAATAATGCATAAGGCGGGCATTCCTTTGGAACTATGCTGAATATTTTTAATCAATACAAATTAGGTACCGCCTCGGGCGCCGCGAGGATGTACGCTTGTTTCTTACACACGGTCGGTTATGGTGGAGTAAATTAAGAAATTAAGTAAAATTACTGTAAAAAATACTTTTATTGTACAATTCGAGATATTTTGAGCTGATTTGTGTTGAAATAGGGAACGGGGAATTTTAGCACTAGGCTTAAAAACTCTTTTAACGTGTTAATAAACAATGAAAACCTAAAAAATCTACATAATTATAATGTCTCATTGAGGCTGTCATGGCGCAGTGGCATGGCAAGCTTGTCACTGCAAAACAATGATTGTGGGGTTCATTTCAACTCGGGGATTGGATTATTAACTATTAATATTTAAGTTTTTTTTCGGCCTGGTAAAAAAGCAAACAGTGCGTCATTAAGTTCTGCCTCTCAATACGCAATTCCACGATACAGCGTAAAACTGAAAAGAAAGGAAAATAAAATGTTGCGATTTTTACCAATTTTATTATACTTTGTCATGTCCATCCTATCGATCTTAATAACACTGTGTCCATCACGATGTGCATACACTATTATAGATCCCGAAGATCCCGGGATCGAGCCCAATATTGATTCATCGCCTCAGGTACGCTATCTCAACAATGTTGGAAGCTTCTAAAATTGGATTTGGGTTTATTAAGGAAAATATTTTCATTTTCGCATTTATTACTTTGATTTATACCTATATGCGAGCTTAAACAAATTTATGAAAATAAGGAGAAGCTTACGCTGTAAAATCGCTAGGAGTATTAAATTTATACTGCGTAACAGAGTATAAATTTATTGAATATATTGTATAAATTTAATGAATATAAGTATATAGGCCTTGGTCTTGCACAACGGCATTTTTTTTTTCATAATGTTTGTTGTCATAACCTTTAAACATTGTACGATCCATTCTTATTCGGGGTATTTTTTTTTCATATGAAAAAGTAAAAGATAAATTATAAAAATTATGAAATCAACAAGTCTGCCCATTCCCCAATTTTCGTCATATCTCGAAAATTGGTGAACGAAGTATTTGAATATTAGGTTCCCTCTGCCTTCCCTGCCAGACTTTTTTAAGTAACCTATTTCAAAAGACACAAGACCAGCAAGTATAGAACACGGTCGGTCTCGAGGAGACTGCGGCCAGCTGTTAATGGCAGTATTGTGTATCGGTGAGGGGTACTACACAGTCGCTTTGGAGAAAAATCTATTGTCTCTTTAAGATTTAAGTCTATACTTGAAAAACTAAAGCATAGATAGATAGCATATGTATGCAATTTTATAAAGTTAGATGGTGTAATATACTTATCTTATTTTATTATTATGTCTATATGTAATGTTATTAAATATGCAGCTTAACGCATTTGTCCGCATTGTAAGGTATAGGGATCCTAGTGCTAAGAAGATTCTGTTTCTCACATTCCACTGAATTTTGAAGATTATTCAATATTTCGAGATTCTGACATAAGATAAGCTGGACTTAAGCTTTAAAATCAAGGTCGAGATGACAAATATCAGATTTGAATTATACCACTCAGAACACGAAAGATCATGAAAGTAAGGCGTTACACGAGGACGTGCTCCGTTTCTCTATCTACACTAAAACACATCATATATTGTTAATAGTTGAAGTATTAGAAACGTAGAAATGACCAAAAACTATAAATAGAGCGTAGTTCGGGCAAATCTTCGTACTGTATGAGTTCTAAACAGCCGCGGGCGGACACTGCCTTCACTTAAGACGCAGTGAAGTTCACATGTCCCCACTAAACTTACGTCTAATAAACTTCTAGCAACCGAGTACTTTATTTAACACTGAGAATGTAAAAATCATAAATTTTTCTAATGTGTTGCGTAATAAAACGAACCAATTTGAGAGAAGCGCGCGCGCCAAAAAATGTGTGCGAAAATATAGTCCATTTACAAATTAACGAATTTTAAATCCTTTCACAAACATAATGGACACTAGGCTAGGATAAGAATAATCTGTACGGTCCATTACTGGAAAAAATTGCATAATGAAATTTAAAGCATACGCCCGTACGACCGAGGCATTAATTAATTTAGCGCGTAGAGTACATTTCACTGTTTATTTAGCCCTGGGCGCGTTCGCTGTACGTCACCGCCAATATCAAGTCATCAGCCATCAGCGGCAAAATATCCTGGATTAAAGGGCTCTACACATTATATTTGATATATTTTTTAAAATATTTTATTTTTTAATTATACATCAGCTTCACGCTGTATCCCGCACAAAGCAAGGTAGGCAGAGGTAATATAGTATTAAAACACTCTGTTCCCCACTTTCCGTCGAATTTATTGAGGCATTGCGTGTTGAGTGTTGGATCTGAATGCTGGACTTTTTTGGAACAAATATTAATTCATTCCCTCGAGTAGGGATTGAATCCACAACCGTCGTGTTACAGTCACACTTGTGTGTCTTGTGCGACGATGATCTCAAGAAAATGAAAAAAAAAAAACGTTACTGTATGATTTTATACGATTTTTCATGACGGCATGTTGTAATATGTTTAGATTACTTAAAAGGCATTGAGAAGAAAACGTGCAGTCGCAGATTCGATTTTCTTAACTAAAATTAGAAGAAAACAATAATTATGCAAAGAGAAATGATCAATATGATACGTAGATTTCTTAATGAAG
The DNA here is from genome assembly GCA_037355905.1 of Heliconius aoede. NCBI lineage: Eukaryota > Metazoa > Arthropoda > Insecta > Lepidoptera > Nymphalidae > Heliconius > Heliconius aoede. The sequence continues at coordinate 288,602 of JBAIZZ010000091.1, read as the reverse complement.
ATACTTATGTAAGAAGCTGGAAGTTACAAGAATATGAGCCATTTCACCTAATTCATATTTGGAGGTGTAGGTGTAGGTGTGTACTGTTATAATTGACACACTAGATATGATATGCGATAGGATATTATAAATTTCAGAACAATTGTACCAAATATAATATGAAAATATACATTAAATTGTTATAAGTCAGCTTCACACTGTATCCCGCACACAGCAGGGTAGACAGAGGGAAACTAGTGTTAAGATATTCCGTTCTCCAATTTCTGGAGATATTGCGTGTTGCGATGTCCCCCGCACTTTAATTTACGTGGATTTTAAGATGTGAAATGGTAAATCCTATTTTTTTTCCATTTCCATAGAGATTTCAAGAAAACCTCTCTTAGGGAGTGCCTACCTATTCATTTACGTTAAGTTACGTCGTCGATCTATTTTAAACTGCACAATTGTGCATTTTCTATACAACACCTCTGATTGGTTGAGCGTTTATAGAAATGCTTTGAATATTAAATCTATTTCATGCCCTTGTTAGAGTATATAAGATAAAACACGGCGTTGAGCGCCATCTATGTATGCCCAATGTCTTGCAAAAAATTGGCGGATAATAGGGAACGAAGTGAGTTACTCTCCGTATTCTGTCCCTACCTCGCTACATGTGTGTTAGAAAAAATCTTAAGGACTTAGTTTGAATAAAATATCTAATTTACACCTATTGTGTAAATTATAGAATAAAAAAAAATCGGAACAAGCGCGAAATGGGTTCGCCCACCGAGGGTTCCATAGAAAAAAATAGAGACCTCCAGCTTTTTGTTGTCGATTTAATCACAAATGTACATTTTATAGGTTTTTTTCTAAACTAGTAGCACCAGTAGATGCTAGCTGCCAAATTTCATAATTCTAGGCTAACCGCTATTAATTTAGATTCCCTTTATGGTGTCAAAATACGCGTTTTACTGTTTAAGGCTATTATTTTTTAGGGTTTAACTACAATGTTTTTACTTCCATTGCCTAATAGCATGAAGCATGTTTTCGATCTCATTATTTAGCACGCAACTGCAGGACAAAACCCTATATTCAGTACAAAGTGAGGAGCTGAAAAAGTAGAACTATATAGGCATAAATATAAAAATATTCGAGGAAACGTTTCAATTTATCAAAAGTAATTCTTTTATACGATACCCTCTGCTCAAAGATGTTCTAACAGATATAATAGTGGGGTAAAATGCACAAGTCACTATAATCTACTTCATCAATAAAATATTTTTTATGTCAAGCTTATGGTCGTATTTACTCTAAACGAAGTTTTATTTTCATATTATTTTCATTATTTTTATTTTCATATATTTGAAATCTATACTCTTTACTAATAGTGTGTAGATGATAGATATGTTTTATTCAGTATTGTGTTGGATAGTCTAGTCAGCCAGAAAGGTTTTGCTCGTAGGCTTTATTTTGTCAAGTTCATTTATCAAGTTTTCATTCAACCCACTGTAAGTGCAGTGAGATTTACCCGCAATATATTTTGATATTCTAAATGCCCACTGCCGGCTGCTTTCCGGGTGCTTTGATATCCACCGTCTAAAAGTATTGTTTTTGATTGGGTTCTCTTGGTCACCTTCGCCCTTCACATTATGCAGGGTCTGCTAAAATATCAAAAAAAATATATTTGTATACACAGACAGAAGTTAGTGTCCAGACACTATGTACTGCCCTTTTCTGCTGCAACCAGGATATTGCATATTGAGTGGCAATCTTGTCACATTGAGGAAATTAAATATCCAACACACAATACTATTAAGTAAATCAAGCCTCACAAAAATAAAAACTACCAATACGTACATATAATATATGTATCGCTTTCACCCGTTTTAACACTTGCCAAGTTGCTAAGCACCCAAGTTAGACAATAACCGGGTAGATTACACCCGCTGAGGTGTTTCATATTAGGGAATAGTCAGGACGACAGCTTAAATTGGAATATCGTAATAAATTTGCATAATCTTATATATATTTCTTATTAAAAATGTTATATGGTGACGGCATGGCAACGTATTACTATGAATGAAGTTAGCAAAAATGATTGTAAGTGTTTATACAATGAGATAATATTGTAAGATCACTTTAATTTCTACACTCCGGTCAATTTAGTATTAAATTTGCAGTGAAAGCTATGAACTTTTTAATATAAACATGCATAAAGATAGAACACAACGTTGATTGGGCTGAAAGGGTAGAACAGATTGTCTTGAAACTTGTAGAAAAATATGCAGCTTTAATTATAATAGTTTCATTTTTACAGACATTCGGATAATAATTAATGATGTATTCCTAAAATCTAGCAAAGCTTAAACTTTGCTCGGCAAGTCATCACCACAAAATAAAAGTATAAATAAAAATGCTTTATTTTTTCAATCCGAACAATAGAAAACTGTCAAGTGATATTTTTCAACGACCGGAGGTCCTGGAGCCGTAAAGCTGAGATAGGCGTTGAATCGTCGAAGTTGCAAAGAATCGCCGATTAGATTAACAATGACTGTCGTCTAACAAACAAAACATTACTAATTGCTTCTTCTTTTATTGCAACTTTTGAAATATTACTCAACGTCACTACTAGGGTTCCCACAGTCAAGGGTAATGTAGGACTTTTCTGAGCAGTTTCACGCTTTATCACGTATAGCTGAACTAGTAAACAAAGGGAACTTACTCTCAATTTTCAAGACATTTGAAATGGTAGGAATAGGCTAATGTAATTACTAATAATATAATCATTCCTCCGGGAGGGGTTCGAACTCGCAATCATCGCGTTTACAATCAGATACTGATCCTCTATGCATGTGGGGATCAGAATCTTACCCTGTTGTACGAGAAATACAACGTACACTTAATAAAAAAAATTAATTACCCTATCGCGGCGTTGAGTTCTGCCACTCAATACGCAATGCCTCCAGAATTCGGCAGAAAGTGGAAAAGGAGTGTCTTAACACTAGGTTCCCTCAGCCTACCCTGCTGTGTGCGGGATACAACGTGAAGCTGAAAAAAATAATTACCCTATCCTACAAATTATGAACATCATACTCCCCCCAACCATTGTTGTCGATATCGTGTCTTAAAAAATGTTGAGACAACACCTCCCCACTAATCCGGGGATGAGCAAGGCTTAAGGGATGCTCGACCGCAAACAAGAAACAAACAGTGGGAAAAAAACAACAGCCCTCCTACCGCCATCTTTAATTAGATTGATGAACATCATTTGTTATGGGTATTACAGAATTATTGTAGTTCTCTAATTCGAGAATATTATGGATTGTCCTTATAAATATTTTGTAATAATTGTCTACAAAACTGAATCGATAAATTAAATTAATATTCATAATCTTGCACTTTTAACTATTATTTTTTATATGCTCGCGTTTCATATAAAGTTAAGAAGTAGAAGATAAATAGATAAACAAGTCTAGTATCTCTTCTTTTATTTGTGCCTATTTTGCCGCACTGCATTTGAATTATGAAAGTAATGAAAAAAAAGAACAAATAACAACGTGAATAATGTATGCAGCAAACTTTTCAGTCCATATAATATAAAATCAAATTTAAACAAAACAAAAAAAAATGAAACAAATCGACGTTTGACCGTTAAACACTGGGCTAAAATGGTGCATTTCGTATTGTTTAAATTACCCCATAAATATACGTAACTGGTACAACAAAGGATGTGACTAAAGCCGACGGGCGATAAATCTGCGATGCGTGGTACGTAACTTTCACGGTGGCATACTATCATATTGTTAAATAATAATTTAACTATCTATAACAATAAATGTAAAATAAAGTAAGTAAAAATATATACATATAGCATTCCTGCTTTCTCTGCGAAACTAAACGCCGCACTTTATCTAATAAATAGCTTTCACGACAGCGAAGTTCTATTCTATATTAAAATATTTAACCACCTAATGCGAATAACTGGAAGAGGGCATTTGTAGTAAGTTCTTTTCTTCCTGCATATAGTATTTTGGATAAGGCTACTATTATGACACTCTGCTTCCCATGCACCGATTTATTTTCGAGATTCATATTGAGTAATGGAACTAAACGCCACGTTTTGTCTTTCTGCAATGAGACGCACATACTGCGCCACGTCCACCTCTGTAAATAATAAATCCACGAAGCTTACAATATAACTTTCACGGCAGCGAAATATCATATTGTAAAATGCAAATTTAACTACCTAATACGAATGAGCTAAAGCTCTAAAGCGCTGTTTATTTGTCGTAGAGTTGAGTTGACTAGTGTTTTTATGTTCGCGAGAAATAAAAACGTCTCGCAGCGCGCGTTATGAATTGTGTATACGCGAATATTGTAACTGGAGAGAGGGCATTTAGAATATTTTTGATTTTTTATTTTGTTATTTTACGCTGTATCCCGCGTACAGTACACTGTATCCATCCATATATAGCAGTGTAGGCAGAGAGAATTTGGTATTAAGACACTCTGTTTTCGAGACGCAGCGCTCTTATTTGCGCCTTGTCTTCTTTCCAGACCAAATTAACAAACTCATTACCCCGAGTGGCAAGTAATTATTTTATATTATTTGAAACTTTACTTTCTCTCTTTTTTTCTCTTTTCTTTACTTTCATTTCGATACTATTATATATTTAAGTATATAAAACTGAAGAGTATGTTTATTGTGATAAGCGCGAATTTTACTAATGACAAAAAATAATAAATTCAAAAAACAATAGGTTATCATATACAAGATTCACAAACTATCATAATGCGTTTCAGGTCACTTGCCGTGTCTGCAATCCCACTAGTCTATGCCAAGTGTCTCCTAGGTGGTGCATCGAGGCAGTTTGCTTGATATAATGCACGTCGCAGCCGTTATTGCTTCAACCTACTTATTTATAATTGTTACTGCCGCCCCCATCCACAGTTGACCCCTGTCTCTCCCCTGGATTCTACCCAAATAGAAGGAAGAACGAGGGCGTAGTACAAACTGGCGGTTCAACTTAAACTGGTGGCTTTATAGCCATGGGTAAGCTTTCAAGAGCCAGTTAGGTCGGCACGGGCAATTTAGTTTTCTTTCATAGTGACTGGTGGAAGACCTTTATTACACCAGCAATGGACTTTCAGATGAATCATTCTAATGACCCGGTGTTGGATGAAGCTGTACTCATATAAGCCAGTATATCTGATAGTATCTCTATTTTAATAATTACTTGGAACGCGAGCCTACGCCTTCAAGTTTTTATTTTTATTGGCTATTTCGAGTAAAATTATGTGCGAATAGAGAATTGTCTTCCTAAAGTTGTTCTTTTTTTTTTTTTTGTTAATTTTGTTGAATGTTACGAAATGCAGTCGTATTTCGTGTACGATTCAGTGTCAAGGAAATTGTACTTCTCGTAATAATAGCTGGTGCAATTTTTATTTGTATTCTTGTTGGCCGACGTCTTGTTTTCAAGATTTTGTCATGTAAATGTTCATTTATTTATTTAATTTAAATATTTTTCTTAACAATTTTTTGATTCACTATTAGTTTTTAGTTACTCTGGTAGCAGATAAGGTGGACTATATCACAACAATAAAATAATGTAATATGTTTTATGGCCTTTTTTGATAATTATTAGGTATCTAACACAAAAATATATTTTTTAAAATATATTTTTGTTTTGGACTAATTTAGTACTTCATGAATCAAACTTCACCGATTTATAATATATTATACTAAATAATATATGTACATACAGGACATATTATATAGATATATCCTAACATTCTAATTAAAATATATTTTGCATAAATATTACGTATAGAGTGTAAATATATATTAAATGATAATATTTATGTAATTGAAAAATATCTACAAATCAATATGAAAAGAACAAGACGACGTAGCGGGTGACTGTAAATATGAGGATTGTTTTTATTGTGATATGTACGGATTTATTATTTTCATTTTTTCGCTCTGGCAACAAGACACCGCGGCGTTAATTTGCGCCACTCTTAGAGGGTCCACCACCCCCACCTACTTACCATATAGAGCGTAAAGCAAAAAAAAAATAAAAATATATTTTTTATCATTATGCACACACATCAAGCAAACTGCAACTTGAAAAACAATTATAATAAAAGCCGTCGGCACTAACCACCGCCGAAGTAACGCAGAACGCCGATTAATTTAATTGCCTCGGCTAATTCTATCAAAGTCGACTCGCTTTAATAGCGCACAACAAAATAAGACCCTTAAAAACTAATGTTCGGCCTTAATACCGCAAATACCTCTTTGCGACTCCCGGCGGTACTGAGACGCCGTTGTTAGGAACCTGAGATGTACTCGATTTTCTTGGTTTCCATGCAAACAATGCAAAAACCAACCTTAAATTTTAAGTAACAGATCTTATTTTGGATTGGCAACAACATAATACTAAAGACACCGAAAGATTAAAAAGTTGGGAGTCGGTCTCGCGATGTCATTGTAAGTGGAAAATGAGTAAAATAAGGCATGGCAATACATTTTAATAAGGGAGGGAGAGGGAACCCTTTATTCCTTACGCGATATCTCTATTAATTGAATTTTATGTTTAATTAAGTCAGACCGAGGCTCTGATAATCCAGCGATTGTACCGATTAAACTTCAACTGGTTTTTGGACTGGATCTGAGGTTATTCTTTGAACGTTTATAATGGAGTTGCTATCAGTTTTGTTTTAAGCAAATATTTGGAAATGAGAATCGATTTTGATATGCCTATTTGGTGTTTCTGTAGATGTTTGTATTGGACGATGTTAATAATGTGTATTATTAATTATTTTATACCCAAAATCGAACTGAAAACCATGTCCTTGTAAATCGCATCACTGCGTCAGATCGAAGCCAGGGCCCAGTTTCCACCAAGATGAAGGATTGCGTCTTATCATACATCTCACATGGTTTTATCAGTGGCTACCATAATTATAGTCCCTTAAGATACGATGTTATCCGGTTGATTCATTGTGGAAATTATTGGACCAATATTGTTATATGAAAACTATGTAATATATTCGTTTAAATTTAGAGACATTAATATATTTATCTATGGTTATAGATAGATAAGTAAAAAAAAACACAAAACAAATAATAATATAAGTTCAAATAAACATATGTAAAATATAAATATTACATAAAAGGGTTAAAAACGTTTTTTGTAGCATCCTTATATATCCTTCATGTGACAAGGTAGGTTGAGGGAACCTAGGGCGTTTTTTTTAATTCTCGTCCTTCTATAAGGTATCAGAGATTTTATTATGCTGTATTACAGTCTTATTCTAAACTAATTTATTATTTTGATTGATTGAGAGATGATTGTAAATCTTCGTTTGCACTTCCACACACTTTATTAATTATATTTATTTATATGTATTTGGCTGTTTTTATTTGTTTCTATTTATTTATTTCTGTTGATTACTTTACTTCCCACTACTAGGTGACGTACCCTTATCGCTTATTTTTGTCAATATAAATAAAACTTAACTAACCCTCTATAGCTGCAACATGGAGGTCTACATTTAAGAAAAAAGGGATATAAAACAATTTATTACACCGGAAATGTACTCTTCAAGAACAGATATGTATTGATGACAGTGTTTATTTACACAAGTTCCATATAAGGTGATTGGTGATGGCATCGCCACTTAATGTCAAAATGTCTCGAAACTACGGATTTACGATCGTTGCGGAAGCAGTTAAATTTAATGTAAAAATTTAATTTGTTTTCAAATAAATCAATGGCTCTCTTTATCTACTTATTACGTGAAATGTGATGAGTTCCATATTGTGTAGAGAAATGATTGAAAAATAATGTTTATGCACACTAGTCGAGCTGAGCGAAGTGAACCTCTTACTGGTCAAAAGTGTGTTTCGTTGTAATGCTACTACTACTATATGGAAGTAGGCACTAAAAAGTGAATATTTTTATAAAACAGATTTTTGTTTGTTTCTTCTCGCTTATTGTAGTGTACATGAGAGTGAATTTAGTGCCAGGACACTCCGTTTCCCACGGACCGATTTTCAAAATTGCGTTTGTGTGTCGAGTGGCGAAAGTTGAAACACAAAGCCTCACTTTACCTTAACAGATGAAATAATAATTAACATAATTTAAATAAATAAAACGAAATAAATAAATACAGTAAAAAAAAATTTGAAGCATAAACGGTGATGCTAATGTAAAATGTACCATTTGCGCCTCACTACGATTTGATCAACCAGTGATTTATATTCGCCACGATCTGTTACGATAGTTGTTACAATCGGCACAGTGACGTCATTGGAGTGGCCTGCGCATATAATTAAAGTATATAGGAATATTAATGGGTGGCGCAGAGCCGCAAGTATCCGACTGTAAATGTATGGTTATGGGTTCGATTTCTACTAGAGTAAATTAAATATTTAATGTTTATATTTCTTCGCTCTGGTAACGAAGCAAAATGCGGCGTTAAGAAAAGTCGTTCAATACGTAAATCCTCAAGTCTCAACGGGGAACAGAGTTTTCTCTGCCTGGCCTGCTCTATGTGACAAGCGATACAGCGACAAGCTAAAAAAATGTTTGAGCATGTTTGATGGCGTCGTGGTGCAGTGGCACAGCGTCTGGCTGTAAACGTAAACGTTGTTGGTTCAATCCCCACTCGGAAGAATGATGTTTATATTCATGTTATCGCAAACAATATCTGGACAGATATTGTTTGCTTTGACTTGAAATATTTACATTTTACAACTTAATAAACTTCGATATTTAAGTGAATATATTCTCTTAAATAATGAAGCTTCCTAACTTGTAAATTGACTAAACAATTTTATAGTTTATTCTTTCTTTATGTTTTTTTAGTGGTTTCTGCTTTCATTAAATATTTTTCTGCACTCATAAACAAATTAAATAAAACCTGGTTTCAGTTGCATTTAATTTCATTTCATTTACATTGCAGTTGTATGGCAAACACGACAAAACGCAATATCTCAAAAATCTAATAACGAATGAAAGCTATCTTACCTTATAATGTATGTAACATTTATTTTAAAAAAAAGTACCAAGACAACAATATATAAATGAATAATACACACAATATTCCACTCATCCAAACCACATTGTTCCTAAGAAGTGTCCTCTAGGGTACAATAGTCGGCCCGCGGCGAGGGTGACCACACTTTATCAGTCATCTGATATCGCGTCTTAAATTATATGACCAGTCTAATTAACCGTTAACGATTGCGTTTTATTGCTTTAACTTCAAATTGACCATATGCCCAAATATGGTTACGAAATCGTAGGAATTTATGACCAAAGGTCCACTTTCAGGCCAATTAGATGAGATTTAGATGGACTTCGTGTTGCAAATGACTTTGGTAATCATAATTGTGGGAGGGGTGGGTGGTTGGTGTTTGTTTTGAAGTCTTTGCTTATATGTTTTTGTGTGTGTGTGTAAATAATATAAGTGTTTTTTTTTTTATTTATTTCGACTTTTCAATATTATTTCTAAAATTAGTTCAATAGTTAATGTAATGAAGTAATATTTTTATTTCATAATTATTTTTATTTATAATTAAAAAACAAAATACATAAATATTAAATACGTAATTAGTACAATAGAAAAATTCGCACTACCTATAGCGAAAAATATTAAAAAAAAAAACAGTCAACGTAGGTCTCATCTCCTTCAATTACGTAAACTGTCGTCTATCACCCAGGAACTGGTACCATCAAGAAACAGAAGAGTACACAAATATGAGTGCTCGCCCCGGCACCTAAACGAGTAAATTCATGCAAATCGTTTTCGCGAAGCAAAGCTTAGCCGTTAAAAAAAACGCTTCGAAATAATAAGAAAAGAAATCGCGCCCGGCCGATTGTGTTTTCCTCTTAATTTAATCAAATCATGGACTCCGGTGTATTTTTCTGACTCATTTATTTTTAATTTCGAAACTGAGTTTTTGGAGGCGGTGAGGCGAACTTATTGTGTATTTTGGCGTTATTTTTAAATTAATAAACGTGATGGTTTCGATTTTGATGTGGAAATAGCGCGTCATATTTAATTTGTATATTATCATTTTGGATTTTTTTTTATTTTGTTAGCTTAATGTATCTCCCCTGTGCAGGCAGGGTAAACATAATTTTTTTGTCCAATTCCGAGAAATTAGTGTTTTATATTTATCTTATTATTATAAAAGTAAAATAATAGATTATTTTACATTTAAATAATAAAGAAAATACTTAAGAATCTACAAATACGATAATTTAATAACTGCACACTATAGCAGTTAATGTTTCAATACGCAAACTCTTACATCTAATCTAGTGTCCCCCGAGTGATATCACGAAGGACCCCATAAAGCCCCATTAGTCCCACCTTGCCCCATACTTGTTAATTGTTCTTAACGACTTGTGATATTGATTATATGGAGTGGCAAGTTGGCCGAGTTGCTCTTATCATATAATTGCGCTTAATGCATGTTGTATACACATTTATATGTTTTAGATGAAATTATAAATTCTGTTGTTACTTAATTCTATAAAGAACTAGTTATAAGAAGTAGTAACATAACATTTCTAAATAAGAAAAAAAAGTTTCTAGCTTCACTCTGTCGCATGTAGCAGGGCAGGCAGGGAGAGCTTAGTGATATGACACTCCGCTTCCCGCTTTTGCCGAATTCTGGAGGTATTGGAGCTGCCGAAATCAAAACGGCACTGTGCCTGGACACTCGGGCGAAGAAATGAATTCATTTCCACGAATGGGAATCGAACATGAAACTTGTCGCGCTAACAGTTCGGTTATTATTGGCGACAAGACAATTTTTAATTTAAGTAATATTTATTTATAATACGCAGGTCGTTGTCTTGAGACTATTTATTGTAGAATCTACTTTTAATGAATCATTGTTCATATCAAGCAAAATTTGGAGCATATTTTAAACTAAAAGTTTGCCTAAGAACAATGCAAAAGAAAATGTCAAATTAAAGAACCTCCTATTTCACTGTCGGTAAACAATGTAAGGAGCTGTTATATCTGAAAAGCAATATATCAGTTTGATTAATAGGTAGAAACTATTGCAGTAAACAGGCCGAGGGCATTTCTCACTAACTTATTATAATCAGCGTGGACCCGTTTCAGGTGGAGTAGAAGCAAAGTAATATATCAAAGTTTGCAACTTAACCGAGTGCGAGGTGAGAGGGTATGAGTTATGCTAACCACATACCCGTCCGTGTGCTGGCTCAAGTTATATGTGGTTGATCGGGGATGTAAACGTAAATACTTACTCGTTGTCTAAGAAAATTCGAATAACTTTATCATTCAATGGGCCACTATAAATATATTTTACTTTGATCTCTTTTTATATCATACCGTTATATAGCGGCACAGTGTCTGAATGTAATAATAAAGGTAATGGGTTCGATTTCCATTCGGAGTTATTTTTTTAAATTTTCTCAATCGTTTTTACCTGCAAAACAACAGTGTCGCCACGCTGCATGCTATACTCGTATTTCAAAAATAGGACGGTGCTTGACAAACGGAGTGAAAAGCTTGTATTATATATACAAGTGATTTAAAATATAAAACCGCTAGCACTCATAACTTAGACGCTCGCTTCACCAAAACGCATTTATCGCGGCTCCGCCCGTCGCGCGTAATTGAGTTAACGTAAGAAACGTAACGGCTCGCGTGAGACACTAGTTCTGTTACCACTCACATTATTTACACTTGCCACCTTGCATTTAAATTGGTTGTCTCTAAAAACTTTAAATGTATGGGCACATCATATTGAATTCTCTATCTCTCTATTGTCTATCTATATCTATATGTCTATTCAAATAGACTTTTACTTTTACCAGCACAGATGGCTGCTCTGTTGACAAGAGTCGACAACAAACTCAAAAGTTTCTCCTTTTAATATCAACGTTACATTTTAATTATTACGTAAACTGCCAGTTATCCCACTCAACTACTTACAATATACATATAAAATGAAATAAAATTTTACCATTTAGGGAGAATGTTTCAAAACTTTGCCCTTCGACGTCTTACTGTGTAGACTAAGCAAAAAAACATAAAAATACAAATAAATATAAACAAATAGCTACATAGGTGTTCCAGGGACCCCCCCGTGTCACGGAAGCTGACGGACAGACGATGTTATCAATACGGCTTATCCCAGATTATATGTACGGATAAAAAATGTTGAACGTGATTCAGCATACTGATACTATTTTTTGTTTACTTAAGTCTGCTAAGTGTCGTCTGGGAAAAATACTTATTAAATAAAATAAATAAAAATAAAATAAAAATAATTTATTTCAGATTACCATCCATATAGTATTAAACAACAATACAATTAAAAAAAAAATTATTATATTCTGCTATTATATTCACTATCATGTTATATTCTACTTTATTTTATTTTATTTTATTTTAACATATAATATATTAATCACACATCTATAAAATTATTTAGACATTCCAAAAAAAAATTACATAAAAAAAGAAATGTATATATTGCGGCCGTGTGTGTCTGTAATCGTGACGGAAGTGATTTCGAATCTACTCAACTAGTGGTTAAACTAATGATATGTAATTGTACTTACAAACATAGTTTTAACTTAATAATTAATATCTATAGCGAATTAGGGTCGGTTACTTTAAACGTGATAACGTCTTATAAATCGATCGAAAAACTAAATTCTATATAACCCCAAATGGAATTTGTACCAGCAACTTTCACCAATGTTCCGAAAATTCCTAAGTATTAAGTATATAAGAACACCTTAGAAAATCACTGAACTTAGTTCTCGACAAACACCTTAACGCAGGAAGTACTAACACGCTTTACGAGGCGATATCATCGCGCGTATTAAACGATTCTTTTACGACTGTCTCGGGGACATAGCTTGGATCAGCTCTATCACGGTGATAAATTGAAATATAGAGAATAATTAGCCGTATCGCATGTAACTTGACTAGAGATTAGTCAAAAGTTATAAAAACAGTATTTTCGATTATGTTTTTTTTTATCAATTATTCTCCGCTAATTCACACTTCATTTTTGTTTTTGTGTTCTAGTAGAGAAAGCTAGTCTTTGATTTTCACCATTATCACGCACTCTCAAAATTATCATATAATTATATGAATCTATTAAGAGAAAGAAAGTATGGAACGGAGTGATGAGAGTTATGCTACTATCCTCGTTAAGTTTACAAGTTTCCATAAATATGTCAAAAACCTAATATCTATAAAATAAGTCTGATGTACGAAAAACAGTTACATATTCGGTTCTTAATATATGTTATTATTAATACTCAGGAATAATATAGCTGATTTTCCACTAGGCTATGTCATAAGTGTTACCGGCGCTATAGATAGATAACAACGTATGGCCAATCACCTATATGTGCAGAAGATGTAGGTAAATATTGATATGCCCAACTAAAGTAGTAAAGGAATTCTATGGTGAGTTGATCGCAGCTATGGGAATGGTTATAGGTACTTTTACTTACTTTTGAAACAAGAGAATTGTTAGTTTAATGTGGTGTTTTATTTATTTTTAGTTAATTATAATTGATTTCTGACCTTGTAGATCGCCCTAAATTTAATAAAATGGAATAATTATCTTCCCTGTAGTGTCTTTGAATATTAGTATTTTTAAAGTTAAGTGCTATTAAGATTATTTTGTCTAATTTCGTCATAATTATGATTTGTTATTAATATTTAAATAATAAAAAGCATCTTAATAGATAATATGTGACATAATAGGCACATAGAGCCTAAAGAGAGCATAATATTAATACACTATATTCTCTGTGTTGTGTCTTGGCCACTTTGCTCTCTTTCCTGATATATGCGAGATAAAGCGTGAATCAAAAAATAAAAATATGTGTATAGTATAATTTTTATAATTCATAATTCAGCCTAAAAGCCGAATGATCATAAATTTGCCAATCAAGTAATTAACGATCGACTCTTATGTCTTAACTTCTTTTACGTCTCTATAACAGATATCTCGTTAATACAGATAATGTAGTTTATTTGAGTGTTTTTGCAACAGAACAGAACTGGTCGTATGGAATTTATAGATTGGTGATAGCCGGCGAATTGAATACGTATTGCCTGTGTAGAGCTTTTGGTGACAGATTATTCTGGACATGACTTAACGAAAAAATAAAATTTAATAAAAATATTACTATTCAATTAGGTAAGTAGTGGTGGTAGATTCCTGTAATATATATATATATATATATATATATATATAGTACCTGAACACCGGCTCAGAAGGCTTAAAGTAATATTTTGATCAGTGTCTTAACCTAGGTTTCACTATCCTGCTCCGTGCGGGATAATGAAATCTACGCTATCCCCATCACCATCATCTGCTTATTAGGTAAAACTATAATGACTGAAAACACGAATATTACCTTAACCAGTTAGTCGAACATTAAGTAACTAACCAATCAGATATAAGCTCATGTCCTATCAATCGCCTCTTCCTGCCCACCATTCTGTCGCTAATGACTTATTACGTTTGTGGAATCCTTCTACATCAACCTTCTATTATGTTCATCAAAGAAATATTAGTGCAGGCCAAATTAAACCTTAAAGTTATCATGTTCGAAAGTATCTGGAGAGAGAGAGTAATTATGGCATTTTGTAGTTGAGAAAATTGGAGAACCCTCATTAAGTGTTTAGCGTGACTCTTGCTGATTACAAATGAAATTAAACCTTAATCTGTGGTGAGAATGTTCAAAATTGCATAATTTTTTTGATAACTTACGAAGACTGGTTCCAACAAGATGCAGTCCGAGGAGGTTTCCTGAGCAAAGATATCGGCACGTAATGAGTTGAGTGCCATTCAAAACATCATTATCTTTGTTGAGATCGCTTCGGCTTTGCAATCCTCAATGTCTCAAATCTGTATATACTGTTTGTTTTTTCTTCGACAGACTTTGATTTTAATGTTTGTTTCATTATTTTTCATTGCATTTTTAGTGCAGTCTGTTTTATTTAAGCTTGTTTGCTATTAATGTCTTAATTTATTATAAAAATGTGGTTTTGACATTTTTTTTGTAAGAAATTTTTGTTTTTATGGTATACTTGGCTTATGTCACCAAGACGCTGGGCTATCTCTGGCTGAACCATTATATTTGTTATAGGTAAAATATGGCGCTGTTTTATGATCCTAACAAGAACTAATAGTTCCAAACCAATCTTATTTTTCGACGCTAATCTTATTTATGACTAAGTTAGCAAGACTCCTAGCTTTAGGGAACTTCTGGGATCATTCAACTACCTATTTAGTATTTACGTAAAGTAATTAGAAATATACTTGAAAAGTAAAAAATAATAATAATATAATAAAAGTATAAAAAAATAAAAAAGTGTCTTAGCACTAGGTTCACAAATTCTCTCTGTCTACCCTTCTATATGCATCCCGCATACGATTGTGTGAAGTTAAAAAAATAAATAATAACATTTTTGTCATAAAAATCGACATATTTTAAATAATTATGCAATTCCTTATCACATTTTTTTCGCTTCTCTTTATGGATTGTTTGTGCATCTAAAAATTTAACTTCATTAAAACCTATTAGAATCTAAATCAAACTAAGCTATAATAAAAACTTACTGCAGTATAAGCTACGACGAGGTTAGGTCTACTTTTAATATCAATAAAATTCCATATACGGTACTTCCCCGCTGTCCACTCACCCCAGGGCAATTCGGACTTTTATATCAATCATTACTTTTTAATATTCAATTAGCTGTAATCCAGATGAGATGACAGATTAACATAATTCATTAAGGAAATGGCGACTCTAACTTTTTTTATAAGCGTTAAGTTATTGCGGTGTCCTTATGAATGGGTTTTTGATGTTATATGCCGCTTAAGCTATTAGATAATGATTTGGTATTAAGTTTTAAGTATTAACTTATTATATTGATTGTTTTAGCTGAGCGTTTTGCGAGTTGAGTTGGGAAATGGAAATAAATTTAAAGTAATCACTACCACGAGTTGGAATATCACCTAGAACTTTCGTGATTGTAGTCAAACGCCACCCACAATTGGTACCACAATTATCATTTTCGCTTTCTCAAGTGATTTTCTTAAAATATTTTTTGTCAATATTTACTTTAGAAAGATTCTAATTTTATCATTTAATATAAGCACACATGCCAGAAATTATAATTCTGTTAAGATATTTTAAATTGAAAAAACACTAAAGTTCGGAAATTTTTCTCAATTCCAGAATGTCTTTTCTCTTTCAAAAATACATATCACAGAGCTAACCACTGGACTACAAATGTTAATATTTTTTTTATTTACACCATTCTTATAGAAAGGTAATAAAATAAAAAGTATGATGTCATAAACATCGTTAACTCATATTGGAGTTTACTCCACGTAATGTGTCAGCGGAGCGCGGCCATACAGGAAGAAATGCAAAATGATAATTGTCGATAAAAATGCACGGAATAGCGACAGTGTTGTTGTGAACGACTTGTGAATAGGTTTGCCAAGGGTTTTTGTTTTTGGAGGATAGAGCTATTTTTACACTATATATGTATGTATAATTATTAAATAATAATTTAGGGAAATTAATATTTTTCATTGCGTTGAATTTCAAAAGTTAACACCCAATATCTCAAAATATATAATAGGAAAAATAGTAAACAGAGTGTGTTAACAATAGGATTCCTTTTAAAAATCCCTGTTTCAAAATTCTAAACTTGCAATAAATATGTTCACATTTTGGTATTATAACATAATGAGGCCGATGTAGCTGCCTTAGTGGTAGGGCAGCTTATTCGATTCCCATCAGGAAAAAAATGTTTATTTTCATTTCTGATGACAAAGAATTCAACGTCGCCGCCCCCTTTGCATGAGACACTCAAAAAGTGGGCCGAAAGTGATAAACGGACGGAATATTAGAATAAAGATATTTAGGTTCTATCTGCCCACCCTGCTATATGTGAAGTACAGGATAAAGCTAAAAATTACCAGTACTTGAGAAAAAGAAAAAAAAATAGGAGAACATTTATAAAAAAATATATCTATACCTTAAATAATATAACTCATGGCGAGTCTACTTGTAAATAATATGAGTAGTATCTTGGTCGTTCGCCGTGTAATGTGCGCACTGCGACGCATTAAAACGCCTACTCGCTATTCATTTCGCTATTAAATATTATTCATACTCGAAATACGAATGTTTATGATACTTTTGCTACAAATTGTTCTTTGGATCCAAAATGGGTTTAAACATTTTAAGGTTTAATTTTTGATTGTAATGATCTGTTTTGTAGATTGCTTGTACTGCGTTGTTGAGAACCTTGGGAAAGGTTTTGTGTGCTTTTTTTATATATTTATATTTAATTTATTTATATTTATTAAAAAAAAAAATTATTTATTAAAAATTATTAAAAAAATATAATGTATTTTTTTAAATTTCGTATGAAATTTATCAGTATAATTTTTTATACCTTAGCGTTGAATAGCGCGTACAAGCGTAAAGAGAGAAACCTAGTGTCCAATTTTCTTTCGCGTGTTCCATTGTAGAACTCAATAATTCACTACCCCGGGTGAGGATTGAACCTACATCCGTCATGTTTACAATAAGACGCTTCCCCACTGTGCTGTAATGGCTAGCCTACACATCAACATAGTATAATAAAAGTAAACCTTCAATACATTCGTCTAGCAAAGGAAATAAAACTCGCATCGCAAGGTACTTACCGATGGAACGACGCATCTAATTCTACGATCTGTATATTTATTTACTCACACGCGACAATTTACATATAAAAATCAATTCAATTTCCTGCGCACCGCTTTCCCTGGGATTAAGGCTATAACCTCGGGGGTGGAGAATTCTACAATAATCCCCATAAATCCTTTTTATATTCATCCACCTTGAGATTGTGAAGAAAACAGTATATTTTTTTTAGCTTCACGCTTTATTCTTAGCGGAAAAACCGGAGAGAATGGAACCGCTATTGTCTCTGCACAGCTCTTTCACCTCATCGACTCTCATCCACTTTTTTATATATTTCTTCTAAATTTTTCTTGCCATTTACTCATTCTCTCGAACCCAAAAACTGTCAAAACCACCTGAAGGCATTTTCTTTATTTTTTTCCAACTGATAATAGTATTTGTATGTACCTACTCCAGATAAGTTCTGCTCTAATACGCAGTTTGTATTCATACGCAGAAACGCTGCACCATATTCTCTATTTATTACGAATTCCTTACCTTCCAGTTAAAATATTTAATATGATTAAAATAATGTTTGTGGAGATATTATGAATAAAATGTTTTATGTTTATTTTATTATTATTATTTTTTAGCTTCATGTCACGTGGTAGGCAGAGGGAGCCTATTGTTAATGAGACAATACTTCTGGAGTGGAGGGACTGAACTAACCGAGCGAGGAAATAGACAATATTATTTTCCCTTGAATGAACTGACAACCGTCACGTTAAGTCTATGCCGCTGCGCCATGACAGCGATGACGACGACGTCCGTCCGAAATCAAAGGATGTGGATTCAGGTCTTGTGACTCAAGACGGTTGTGGGTTCAATTCCCTTTTGAGGAATTAACTATTTCCATTTCCTTGGTAACAAACACAAGCAAACATAATACTGTGTTCAACTTTGCTAGTGACCCAACGTCTCATCTCGATAGGTGATGGTAAGGCTATAAAAGTATATATAATGTCGCATAAAGTATCGTGATATTTGTTCTACCAATGTAAGAAACATTTTCTTCACCTGACAGTAGATATGAAAAGGAACAAAGACATTACACAAATCATTATTAATATTCATAAATTATATATTTTACGTAAAAAATCTAATAAAATCGTATAAAAATGTCGATCAATCCACTCCACTCCGGGCATGTTCTCATAATTTGCAGTTTGTATTCATGCGCGGCCCAGTCGCGACATGACGCTCCGACATCTCTATTATATTTATTACGCGTTCCCACTTAAAAGGTATAGGTTTTAGCTCTTAATGTGGCCGAGGCTAAGTACTTTCTAGAAATATCTAGATTATAATAATAGGAGGTCATGAGTTTGACTCCCACTAGGGGCAATGAAATAAATAATATTAATTTAACAGCGAGAACTTAGTATCAAGTGACTTCGTTATCCGTTTTCTATCCAAATTTTAGACTTATACTTATTCAGTTATGACAGTCGACTTAAAAATAACTTTAAATATGTTCTTAAGTGAAATGAAATACCATTTATTGTTCTTCGATCAAAATGGTAAATCACCGAGCACTGTTTAATACATTAATAATTTAAATAATAATAGAAATAATAAAACTAATAAAATTTAATAAATATTCAAAAATATATACAGAAAAATTTACTGAATGACATGTTTCAAATGAAACTTACTACTTAAGGGGACGACGGCATACTTATACATGCTGGCAATCAGGTTGGGAGCTATGTATTTACATAAATAATAAAAAACTGTATCTGTCCGAGGGGGTTGGGGGTCCGCTGTTATCGTTGTCCGACTATTAACTTATGAAAATAAGCTACAATAACACATTGTTTATTTTGCGTTACGCTTTGCCAGTGAAATTTGCGATGGCCGAGGATTTGGCTGTGGCTTCCAAAGTATTATCATTTTAAGTGTCTCTTTTTTCTACATGCTGTGTACGGCGGGTGGAGCTGAGCAAAGCTATGTTATGTACGCTTACAAAGCTTAACTCTATGGGATACATTTTGATCATTTACTCAAAAATTACAATTATAATCATCACCATACCACTTCGCTGGTATCACCGTGTCGTCAACAATGTTCTTGCAAAATTTCAGAGCTGCAGGCTTAACGATCTAGGAAGAGTAGCATTACAACCTAGTGTTAAATTTCATGCTGGTAAAATGGAAACTAACCAGCGTGATAAGCAGCGGAACTCAATGCCACGCTGCGTCTTGTTACCAGAGCGGGGAAATGAATAAAACTATTTCCGCCGTGAATATCGAACCCACAACCATTGAGATTACATCTAAACTCAGCGTTTGCTTTTTTTTAATTAAAGTAAATAAATAATCGAAAAGATTGAGAAGCAGATCCAAGTTTTCAAATAAGATGTATTCTAGACGCCGATCCCACATCGGGCGCCACTCGCCGGACATGACGTGTTGTCACTATAAACACGATGGACTTCGTCTGTACTGTAGTCGCTTTGAGTAGAGATGATAACATAAAATTAAGGGGAAGAGTTATTGTGTATTTAGATATTGTGAGGGTAGTCTTTTTGGAGCAACCTGCTCTAAATTTATTTGTGTCTATTTTCCAGCAGCATGCTGTATCCCACACATGGTTATTAATAGGAAGAGGAAATCCACTACTGAAATACTCCGTTTCGTCTTTTTCTTTCTAATTCGCTTAACATGTAAATTGGTTTTATATCCAAAAGTGATTTTTTTTCTTATATTTTACGTACGAGATAATAAACATTGTTTAATATTAATTAGATATGATTATATAAAAATGACAAAGTGTTAATATGTTTAAGCACAATATCTAAAATTCACGCTTTATCCTGTCTAAATTAAATATAAGTAATATATTTGTTAAGAATAGTTTAAATAGCATATATAAACAATGTCACTCCAATAAATACAGCACCCCGCGCTATAAATATGAATGTCTCAAACGTCTCAGCGCGTATGAATTACAAGGCGACCTGCACCCTACAAATAAACATTATATTTGGTGGAAACATTCAAAAATGCCCGAACAAAAGTCCCGTGAAATCTCGACCCACCTCATAAAACACGTGAAACAATATCGCGTGTGGTTGCTATTCAAATATTCTTATACAGGGAGTTCAAAAAGTTGAATATTCTTTAGCATTTTATAGTTCACTTTTGGTAAGTATTTCGGCTTTTCCTAAGCCATAAAAGTATATTGTGCGACTGTAAACGTAGGCGGCTGTTTGTCACCATTTGCATGGAGATGTTGATGCTCACAAATAATAAGGGTCGATGGGTGTTTTTGGATAGGTGGTTCAGATTCGGAGACTCCAATTACATCAATAACATAGAAAATAATATTTTTCGATCAATATTTTTCTAGTGGTGATTCCATGAATTTGTCAATATATTCACATTATATATATATAACTAATTCACATTCTATTAAAACAATTTGTATGTACATCACAAATATGAAAAAGACCTGATTTCACCCATGCACAGAAACTCTAATATATGAATATATATTTATTAAATTAAATTTACATATGATATGTAGTTTATTTACGCAAATCACAATATCTTTCTAAGTCACTCAACCGACTAACAAGTACATTTGGATGCTGGAGCGAGCTCTAACGATTTAGCATAAGCGTTATACTGAGATATCTTATTCAGCCCTCTTGTCTTTATTTACAACAATCCTAAGTAATCTGAAGTGAAGAGGGGAAAAAAAAACTATTGTATATCGAGGTTTCGAAGATATTCATTAGAGTTTATCCGACGGAATGAATGGTATGAAACGAAAGGAGGTGCAGATTACAGGCACGGATTTCGTTGCTCAGATGGTTTTTTTAAACTTTTCAGTTATTGAGTAAGAAATGGATAAGACATAGATGGAATACGACATAGAAAGCTGAAATTTGGTTAGTTACAGAGTGGATAATACTAGGATAATATACCGAAGTTTCTACGGAAACGGGATAGTGCAAGATTTCACATCCATGTAAACAAACTTTTAGAGCGAAGACTAGTTCTTATATATTATATAAAGCACCAATTGCTTTGAACACATTTATTTTGATGTGTGGCTAAATCGATTGTTGTAATAAATTTTCCATTCAAAATTATTTTATTCATTATTTTTATATGGATTTTTTATCTTACATTAAAGAGTAATAAATACTCTATGCCAAATTTAACATCAAGAAACAGACGTACTTTTGATGCTTTAGTATGTAATGTTCAATTTTATTAATTTAAAATTACACAGTATGACTTACAAATTGTTTATTTCTCATACTGCATTATAGTTCATTTCCCTAAATACAAATAATGCTCATTTTATAAAAATATGTATTTTTAAAAATACCAGAAATAATAATTTTATGCTACAATCCATGTCTGTTCAAGAAAAATCCTTGATTCCACTAAAAAGGGTAGTTGTAAGCGACGCACGTCGCGCCTCAGAGCTACGCCGGCGTAGCGGCCCCAAAAAATTATATAAATAGGTGATAAATGTATAGTGTCCTAAATATTATTCTTAAGCCAAATTGTCATATCTAATGATTTTTTTTTATCAACGAACGCAAATCAAGCTTATAGTGTACTTGTTGTGATATAGGGCTCGTCCCATGAACAAGTGAAACCAAGTAGACGCCAAAAGCTATAAGAGAGATATACTGTGACTAGGGATTGTACTGTGTATATTATGGAAAATTAATTTTGTTAAAATATTAAATCGTTGGAATTTATTTATTTTGGTTATGGAATTATAGCTCATGTAATTATAATATATTCAACTTGTTATTATTTAACCTATTTATATTACACATTTTCTATTTTTCATTTTGTAGGTAATTTCATGTTAAGTATATAAATTGGTCCAAATCTATGTATTAAATAAAAATAATTATTCTGAAACAAATTTCACTTGATCTGTTAGTGTTCTAAGCGAGTGAAATACTTTTATTTATTATTTATTACAAAGAAAGGGTGAATGCAAAGAAAAACATCATGCCAATAATTTATTTATATTATAAACAAATACTGATTCCCTCGTAGTGCATTAAGACAGATTTGATTGTAAAAACCACGGTTTTCTTCTCTGGAGACTGAGTTGTTCGCCACTTGAGATACGTTTCAAAAATTGGGTGGTAAAAGGAAGTATCTTAACACTAGGTTCCTTCTGTCTGCCTTTTGGTATGAAGGGCAAAGCGTGAAGCTGTATGAATACTAATATGTATTTTGTCCATTATGAAGTTAGTGAAGCCCGCAACGGTGTCGCTGTGTCCGAAACAGTTGAAACATCCGCTTAGTTTACACTTTCCACTCCAAAAGTCGCCTGCTGGTGACGTGAATTGACCTGCGAACTGATAGAAATGACTTATTAATAATAATTTTGTCAAACATAATATTTAATTCTATATTAAATATTCTTGTTTTTATATTTTAATTAAATATAGGAGTAACGTAACGTAGTAAGTATAGTAACAATTTATTTTCAATATTTTCTACAATCAATCTATAAATACAAATAAATCGATTTTTATAGTAAAAAATAAAGTGTGTAAGTAAATTGTATATAGCATTGTGAAATTGTCCACTTTTCACTATATTACAATGAGCAGAGCGAATTAAGATCGGTGAGCGAAGCGAACAGGGGCGAAGCTCCCTAATACTTTCATAGCATAATGTTACTATACCCTCTGTGCATTTGTCACTCTACATCGATGATTAGACAAAGGTCGCTGTGACTCGTGGACGTGGACGTGGTGGTCTGTGAGCCAGTGGGCCGGAAACTGAGATCTGTCGGTGACGGCCAAGCAGATTATGAGTGTTTATAAAATTGTTACGATTTTTTAATAACTAAATGCTGAAAGCTTATTTATTGATTGATTTTCCCGCATAACCTGTTAAACAGACAGGTTACGCAGTGATAGGACACTGCATTTTCATCACACAGCCTAATTCTCGAGACAATGCGTATTGGTTTGCTGGGCACAATACCGCGCTTTGTCAGCTTAAAATAATTGGAAAAATTAAATTATAATTGGACTATATATAATTATTCCCCGAAATGGAAATCGAGCACACAACCACCATTATCCATAGTTTCTATATAAAAATATATATTATAGTTATACATTTTCTGATAATAGTATTTGAACCAGTGACCATTGAAATAAAGCTAAGTACGACTATGTTACCATTGTACCCACTTATCCTTTCCTCTGACTCACAAAGCTTTTATCACAAACGACAGTTTTGTTATCTATTTTACACTGTTAGTGCGTCAACGTGGTCATATAGCGTGTAATTATTGGTGATAATCTTAACCAAGCTTCGATGTTATAGACGTACAGACTTATTATATATTATGGTACAAAATAACTAAAATTAATTAAAGGTGTATTGTTAGTTTAGGATATGTAGTCATAGGTTTGAGTTCCCAGTTATTTTATTATGTAAATATTTATAAAAAATTAAATTATCTGTACTAATGTTAAATTTAAATAGTGGATGGCTAAGACTTATTTAATAAAAGCCATGAAGATATTGATTATAATTAAAATAAATACCAAGTTAAATTAAAATAAGTAATTAGCTTAGATTTTTCATAAATTTAATTAAAGGTTACCGACATATGACAACTTTTTAAACTTTTTAAAATTATGAGAAAACAAATTATTTTTATTGTTATGTGCTAAAAATACAACAATCTCGGCTACCTACATTTTTATATGTCTATTTTCTGCATGTTATAGACCGGTACGATATATATATATATATATATATTTCAGATTCCTTTCTTAAGAGTTAGTGTCCTTTAGCTTATTCAAATATACCATAACTATACCCGTGGTACAATTTCTGCATACTCCAAGGTACATCTAAAGGAAATCAGCGCATCTGGCATAACCGTTCTTAATGCCATGAATACTTACGACAGTGCTGTAAACTTATCAACGCTGTCATAACATGTTTCTTAGAACATTACACGTATGGTATATCGTATGTTTTTTTTATTTTCTATTTTATTTATTTATCAACTACTGTGCTTATAAAAATTTTAATTACTATTAATGAATTTAGAAAGGTATACATATATTAGAATGAAACTATAACATAAAGCGTACATAAGTTAGTCTTATAAGCTATGACATATAAGAATTTTCAATGTTTTTTTTGGAAATATTCCAATTCTTAATAGTTAAAATAAGATATTATATCCAATTATTTAAGAAAAGAAAATTCTAATTCTTTCAACATAAATCTTCTTGACTGAGATTTGAACCCATACAAGGGTCAATCGGTCAAGGGTCAAATATTCATATATTTATTTACATCTATAAATATAATAACATATTGCAACATAGTACAATCTGCCGTTATCATTTTCTCAAGTCATCAAGCTGTCACCGCCGGCATTAGAGCGTTCCTCTCTTAATTATTTCAATCTTACCTGGTAGAGTCTAATGTGTCTTACATCACTTTGTATAAAGGAGTGCCGTTAGTGTATCAACTGTACGACTTTTTGTTTGTTTGTTTGACAGTTAATGATTTTAATAGTTGGGCCGTCGTGGCGCAGTGGACACCATATGCTTGTAAGCGCGATGGGTGTGGATTGAATCCATATTCGGAGAGTGTTTTTATTTTTAATTGGTTTTATTTCCCCGCTTTGGAAGATAAGTCGCGGAGACATTGAGTCGAGATAATTTTCACGCAAAATGTCTAGAATTGGGGGTGGAGAAGGTAGTGTATTTATACTATGTGTCCACTGTCTATGCGAGAAAAGCGTCAAAGTGAATTCAATGTCCATATGAAATCTAAGCATATTTTGTCCCTTAAAGAACTGGTGCGGTGTCGAATTTCGCAACTTACGTGTCTCAAATTCGTCTTAACACTAGATTCCATCTCTGCCCCGCTATAAATCAGATACAATATAAAGCTAAAAAAGCATAATCACTTAAGTTCACGCCCAAAAACACCAAAATAACAAACTTTATAGCAAAATATAAGTTCTGTATACAAAAGCTGATTGACAGTATAAGAAAGTTTCCTCTCAGTTTGCCACTATCGTATCTGGTGACGTGACTGACTGACTGACTGCGTGACTCGCCCGTTCTCACAATAAACACGTCTAAACCATCGTTAATCAACGACACTACACCTCAGGGCTGGCTGCACTGTGAGGAGTAAAACGACAATTATTATTAAAAAAGGTATTAAATAAGTTGTAATAAATGGAGTTTTAATATCTGGGCCCAGTTACCTTTATATTATTTAATTTTAATTAAAAAGCGATTTGAAGTAAGAATCCAGCGATGCTTTTTTACCGATTTGTTTTGTATGAATGAACTAAAAATATAAGCTTATTTTTTTCTGTGATATTATATTTTTTTTGGATATTTTTCTCTATACTTGTACTATAAGCTCTAACTTCGTGCCAAATTCCATAAGAGTAGATTCAAGGGAAGTACGATACAGGTTTTTATTTCATCACAGATAAGCGGAAAATAGACAGACATACCGATAACATGGTGATCAGAGAAGTGTTTCACTTTTTCTATTTAGATACGAAAACCTACAAATATTAAAAATAATTGATGAAAAACAACCTTCTTATAAGATAGAAGAAAACCAACAATTTTCTTACCTCCAGTTAAACCACAGTCTACTAACAGTTCGATCAGCTTGTCCAAAACAATGGCACCTTGACGTAAAAGAAGGTATGGGGGAGAATAATTAATTGCTCGAGTGGCAGGTGCACAATGAGTGCCAGTGACGAGGCTGCTTTTTTATCTTATATACTATATACAGTACATTGTTTGTTGTAGATGTAGAGCCTACGCCTACTACCTACTATGACTTAATAGCCATAGCGTGAATAGGTCAAAAGATGTACGACAAGAGTATCTGAGCTTGGTTATATTGTGTTAACTATATTGTTAATATATATGTAGCTTTTCGTGAAAGTAGAACAAACATCCATTCTCATATACTTTAAGATTTATAACTTTAGTGGGATTGTCTATAAGCTAAAGGACCCAACAGTCTTGCACATTGCGTATTGGGTAAACGGACCAGCTACTTTTCCTGTTTGAAAATGGTTAAATGGAACATTTTCACTTATGTTTTCCATAAATTGTTTATAATTAAAGAAATATAACTTGTGACACGTACTCGTAATAATTCACATTCTCAATTGATGAAATCCAACATGTAATATTTTCATTTTCTCCTACCCTACCATGTGTAGGACACACGTGGTAGGGTAGACAGACAGCGTAAAGCTAAAAAAGTTATCAATATTTGGAACAATTTTATTAACAGCTTACTTAATAGCTTTAAAACCACCACAGCTTTCATGCCACCATATCGGAAAGTACGAATGTATATATCAAATTTACACAAAACTCAACCAAATTACCTCTAGTTAGAACCGAAATTACCTTAACAGAATAGTAAACTGCATTTCACTGCTGTTATTAGACTCAAATAAAAGTAATCTTTAAGCACTATAACATAAAGTTTAAATTTGGTAGAACCACTTAATTCAGGTATTGACAGGCGATGATCACATTGTCCTCCCAACAGTATATAATTCGATTTGTCGCAAAATTTTCCATGTCGTTCAAAAATCTATTTTATTTTTGATTGTATTAAAGTCTAATTTAGAATGGTCGAGCTAATTTTAGCAGTTATTAATACTTTTAGATTTGGTATAGGAATTTGAGTTTTAACGCCCTATAAAAAAGGGTTATTTTTGTGTTCTTTTAGTTAATTCATGATAATAAGTTGGTTTTCACAGGTGCAACGGTGTGGAAGACGGGACTGTTGAATTTGCATATAATATGGCGTACTTTCCGTTTCCGATTGCGATTACACTGTGACTTGTGTGGTGTGTGTTTCAACAGATAAATATTTTGTATGAGTTTTATGGAAATTTACCTTAATGTAAATGCCATTCCATGTGTTTTTGGTTTATTATTTAGTTTTATATATATTTTTTTGCATATAGCAGAGATTCATTACCTCGAGTTGGAATCGAACCCACGGCCATCGCGCTTAGAGTCAGACGCTGTGCATTTAGGCAGATAGTGAGATCTCGTGAATACAGTCGCCGTCAAACATAATTTTTCTTTTTTTTTGGTTTCTATGGGATTTCTGACATATCTCAAAATACGACAATTGCAATTTTAAATATAACATTTACATGTATGTATTTGTACATAACACAAGACTTTTTACATATCCTTAATGTATTTGCACCCAAGGTCATGCGTAGTGGAACATCGGAAGGAAGTTGATAAGTCACGGCAAGGGGCGCTTCCGGTGTGAGCTCCATGCCAGCGGGACACTGTGCCTTGGCAGAAAATATTATTGCAAAAATTATGTTCAAGGAAATGCATAAAACATGAATATGACAATGGAATTAATAATGAAAATTTAACTAGATTTTTTAAAATTTTTTTTATAAAATAGTACCTCAAATTCAAGTATTTTGAAGGATGAACATCAGAGATATCTATTTTTGTCGTAAATACTTGACAAAAAGTGAGAAATGACAACGAAATGTTTCGAATTCATAACCGTCCTCTTATAGTCACACTGTAATACTGCGCCACGACGGCTAAAATAATAACGTTGTTAATATAATTCAATAATGTTCGTTCAATAGGTAGTAACGAAAGTGAGAAGGTCGAAGTAGGATAAGGAATGCGTTACGGTGTATCCAAATTTACGTACAATTTAGATCTACCGTCGAGCAATTAAATGCGTGGGCCACTTGCGAACTATGTGAGTGAACAGCGGCCTTTATATATGAGACCACGAGAAAAGCGGATTTTTAAACAGTTTAATAGTTTTTTTTTTATAAGTTATTTTTATTTTTTATCTTAATAATATATATAAATTATAAGTATGTCACAATATGCCATCACTCAACACCAAATACCTCTGGATTCAGCGGGAAATGGGGAATGGAAGTATCTTATTGAGAATAAAGTGTCGAAACCCTGTTTTCCCGAATCTCTCTTCGTATCTTGATATGTGGTAAACTCCATTCTAGATTAATTTTGTGAAGCAAATCTTTGGCAAGGTTACAGGAAGGTTAATCTAGTTGATTACTTACTAAAACCTACATATAAAAAAAAAACAAATCAAAAACACATACTATAACGTTAGAAAATAACAAGTCAATTTCAGATACAATCGTCACTCTAATGGCCACATTGAAAGGCCTTCTCAAGATATTAACTTTGTCAAGGTATTTGCTAGTATCCCGAGGGCGCCGTAACGTTGAGATATTTAGTTTTAAACTTCCCACGTACGTATCCTTTGCAATCTTTGACTTATGACCTCCCAAAAGAGTCGTAAATGAGTAAATAACTATATTTAGTCATGTAAGTATACTTTTGTTAAGCGACATTAGTCATGGGAAATAAGTTTGCAATTTTGGCAGAAATATGTGTTCTAGGTTCTACGAATCTTTCTTTTGTTAGTTTAATTTTTTGCCTTTTGCTACGAGGCTACGCCAAGATAGATGGTTTAAAAATTATCGATTTGGGTTAAAAGAAACAGAACTACTTAAATTTTATCAATACTTAATAAGTATATTTAATAAATATAATTTAATAAAAAAGTTTGATCTGCACATCTATAAGAAATACACAAATACAAACAAACTAAAATTTCAAATAATCCTTACAAAGGTCAAAATATAAGAAAACAAACAAATAGTAAAAAGAGTCTCCATTCAGTAAGAACTCCGCGTAGAGCTCGTAAGTAAAGCCTTTAATATTTGAGGAGCAGGCAGGTGCATACGTACGCGCCACGTGGTTACACGAAACAATGCATGTGTCGATTATATTATGAATCTTATTTAACAATATTATTATTGTGAGATAGTACAGAACATATTTTTGATAGAAGGTTCTCTCTGTATATTGTATCTGTGTAAATTCACGTAACAGCGTAGGCAGACGTAGTGTTAAGACACTTCCTTGTCCATTAAGTTATTACCTTTTCCCATTTTCTGCAAAATTTTGTTGGTAATGCATGTTGAGTATCTAAACTTATAGATGCAATTTATCTCGAATTAAAAATATTAAAATTTATTTTCTCTCCTATGGAAATCGAACCCATAAATGTCGTACTTACAGTGGCACGCTTCGACTCCTGAGCCAAGACGGTCAATAAATACAATTATTACCCTAAAATTAATTTGAACTTAAAGCTATCTCATTAATAATAATATTTTATTTTAGCAACATATTCAATGTAAGCTATGAGCTATTAGATATAATATTAACCGTCTAGCTTTGTTCCCGATTGATTGAGTCGCCTCCTCAGGGACGTAAGTGTGCCGCGTAGGTGTCTGCTGCGGTCTTATTCTGAATATATACAGCTGTTTGTATATTATATTTGTGAAAAATATTTCAAATTACGACATAAAAGGAAATTTATAAAGACGTCTTTTGATGAAGTAGTAAATATATAGGTAACCGACATGAAATGAAAATTGCAGAGTGAGTCTTGTGTTAAGACACTTCGTTCCCCACTTTGCGCCGAAATTTTCGAAGTGTTGCGTGTTGGGTGACGGAAATCGTCGCCGGACGTTTGGAAAATGAAATTCCAGTATCTGAATATCTTAACACATTTTCTTAAGAACATTATAAACTAATATTATTACTCCAATCGGAATAAGTGTCCAATAAATCTTGCAAGGGCGGAACCCTTTCGCTGCACATTCAATTAACTGTCATGTAGCGTCGATGGGAAAAATCACACCGTAATAGAAAACAATACCGCCTTGTGGTTTGTGAAAGCAATTATTATTATGGGAATATGAAGGTGTGGAATTATTATTATTCTAGATATTGATTATTCATTATGTCGTAGGGAGTTCCTAATACAATAAATTCCATTTTGTATACAGCATGTAGGCAGAATAATTTCGTCTTCCGAGTGGGAAACGAAAACATAGACAACGACACCCTCTAAACTTTTCAATATTTTGATAAAAATGATGAAAATGTCGATTAGTTGAGTCATAAGTATAATCACAACATAATATATCTTCCAAAAGCGAAAAAAATACATAGCTTCACGCCCTTTCCTTTACGGGAAAGGGCGTGAAGCTATGTATTTTTTGCAGGGTAAACAGAGGCAACCTAATATTGAAATCCTCCGTTCAACACCTTCCGCCAAAATTTTTGGAATATTACGTATTGAATGACTAAAATCAACGCAGTAAAAGCAACGCACTTTGTATATTGTAGTAGAGAAACGAAATTAATTAACAATATAATAATCAATCTGTTAAGTAAATCGAACTTGTAACCACCGTGTTCTTTGTAAAAACAGACGATCCCACTAATCCACGACGGCCTCTATACTAAAATCAAACCGTTTGTTACATAGCACTAATATAAAATAATTAAGACAACCTAATATTATCTATCGTCCACATCGACATCTTTGTTTATTTCACTTGATAAAGGCTTCAATAAAAACAAACTCCACTCTTCCACCATACGAGTAGATATCCGCAAGTAATTTCTTAACTGATCGTTGAAATCTGCCCAATCTCTTGTGACGAGGACGTTTGTGTAACAAACAGTCGTTGCCAGTGTTGTTGTTTGAGAGAAACATATACAAGTAGGTAGTGTAAGGAGTACCTACCTTTGATAAGCTACGTGTGCTCACATTGTATAGGCGACAGCGGTTGGACGCCGAGAATAGATTATATTAATATTTGAGTGTTGTTATATTTCTATAAGATCTTAAAAAAACTACTTATGCTTTGTTTAACATTGTTTTATTAGTTATATATTATGATATTATACCTACGTCTGACTATAAGCGCGATGTGGATTTAATTCCCACTTGCAGAAATTAATTAATTTATCTTCCCCCCTCCCCCTTCATGTAAGGAGCGGCATTAAATTCCTCCACTCAACAAGAAAAAACAAGAAAAATTGTGTAGAAAATGAAGAACGGAGTGTTTTTATACTGTGAAGCTGTGCCTCCGCTAAATCTTATGTTTGTGTACAATCGTAACGCGTGTTCACGTATAATAAGCGTAATAACAGTAATATTATGCGAGTGAGGGGAATTACTCTGCGTACGATGTTAGCTCATGTCTACATGTATTTGTTCGGCCTTTTCAATAGGAACGTGCGGTTTTGGTTTTATTCAAAGTCATTGATAATATTTTTATAATGTTTTTTTTTAGCTTCAGTAGGCAAACACAATCTAGGAATATAGTGTTAAGACACTACGTTTGTCATTAGGATACTTCCGTTCTCTACTTTACGTGAAATAGATCAAAGGAACCTAGTATATTCCCCTTATCCACTTTCCTTGACTTTGAGATAGTGCAGGTTCAATGATGGAACTCGACGCCATACTTTGCCCAACTGTGCCAAAATGCCTGCAAATATATAAAAGAAATTCTAAATACATACATATGATAATCTTCTGATATTTGTATTTAAATCTCAATAAATAATACAGTTAATTATTTCACACACTTCCTTTGGAAATTAGTATTCCCTGTTTGATATTACTTTTTATGTGTGATTTTTGTACGCTTAGCTGGCTTTACATGGTGAGGCATCATTTGTAACCTTTTTACTTGATCTGTCACTTTAGCTTTACTCTTTTTTCCCTTTCATTTACTCTTTTTCACATTTAATAAAATCAAGTTATACCTATATATATATCTATAAATATTCAACAAACAAGCACTATTTAACTTAGTTCCCATAAAGCCCGATTACCGGATGCTACGAGCTCTATACTTATATATCTATATGTTACTTGGTCCGCAAGTTATTAGCTCCACCTGAGGGCGAAGATGTATCCGAGATCCGACTGTTTGCTTTCAAACAATACATTCAAATTATTATGAGCCCCTCTCACTATGTAAAGCCAACTAAGTTGAATATTCAAAACTGATAGAGACTCTAACCTCTCTATGTAGAGTTCAATTTAAAGCGTAAAATTAATTTTGTTTCACGATACAATGCAAGTTAGAGATATTGACATAAGTAAATGTACCTATTATTACTACCTCGATATTAATTCTCAATAACTGTTGTAGAGTCAAAGGGGGCTGTATAGTGCCTCTTCGATTAATAACTTGACGTGTTTGGCGTTCAACGAGGCGGTTGAGGTAAATATTCATTTGATGTATAAAAGTTTCAACGTAGTGGGATTCAAATCCACGTTTCTTGAAAACCATATAGCCATATAACCTAAGTGGAAGTACATATAGCAGTTTTAGTTGTGGTTTATGTGAATAGGTATACGCTATGTCATTTTTCACAAAAACAATTATAACAATTAATCAAATATTATTCTATAAAAATTCTATATATCGAAAATGTGATTGTTTTTAATTCAATTTAATTCTTTTTTGGAAATGTTAAGGCAATGTATCTTGAGTGGTGAAACTCAATACCACAATTTGTCTAACAGAACGTCAAGCGACAGTACAATTAAAGTTGAATATAATGATTATCACGAATGAAGATCGAACCCACAACCTTCACAATAACGTACACTATGCCACGATAGCCTAGAAAGCCCAGCCTAGGAAGAAGCCTAGCCCAGATAGAAGCTAGAAAAAATATTGTTTCTTTTCAATTTTTAATAAAGCAATCTTTATAAAAAATTCCTGCATATAATCGCACAATTACGAACTCTACCTTCCCTGTACAAAGGATGACCCATCCATTTATACAGAAACTCAAACATTGAATTTATTAGCCGCTCTCCTCCGCCGCAAACATCGGGCTTAAGTAATTAACGTCATGTCGAACGAATGTTTTAATAACTTGCTACTAAAATTGTTTACAGCGCGCGTGTGCGTGTATATTGTGTACGTGATTGTACGTTAATGGATTTTAAAATAAATATATTAATCAAAAATAAATCATTTTCACGCTGTATCCCGCACACAGCAGGGTAGGTAGAGGGAACCTAATGTTGAGATTTTATTTATGTTGAAATAAGATTGATTTATGTTGGATGGTGGTATTTTGGATTTTAAATATATTACTATTTTAAAATAAAGTTTTTTTTTAAAATGAAAACTTAACTTTAAGTCTCTCTTCTTAGTACATATTTATTATCGCGGATCTCAACACCACATTGTATCATACTGTAACGTATAAATATATTTATATATTACAATCATATTTCACACTAGAAATCGAACCCATATTTCATCAATATATTGAAATATATGAAAACGTGCTCAATTTTACAATTCATTAATCTAAAATTACGAAGTTCAAAATAAAAGAAAATAGGTGAGATTTATAATATAATCAATATCGATCGCGTTGTACCACCGAGAGCAGATGTCAACCCGTATGCTACAATAATGCACTGACGCAGTAACTTTATCCTGTACGCGTCCAGGTGTGGCTTTACCGCGTGGGGTCCAAAGGACATTGTCAACTAAATGATAGACTCTGTGGTGCAGTGGAACAGTGTTTGATTGGAAACTCGGTAGTTGTGTGTTTGATTCCCACTCGAAGGAATGATTTATTGTAATTTCCTCACTGTTGTAAAAGAAAAAGATTATCTTCGTGGCATTGAATTCCGCCATTTAGCACATAATGTCTCAAAAATTGGTTTAATTGATTAAATGCGGCGTTGGTGGTAGGAATTTAGGGGAGGTGTAAACGGATTACCACAGAGCTAGATTCTCTTTGCCTACTCTGCTAACTATCGTGAATGCTAAAAATAAAAGACACACAACGGGTAGACATCAACATTTCATAGCTTAAAAAGAAAATAAAAATATATGCTTTCCTGCATCAAGGGTTACAAATTCTCCTACATAGTGAACTCTAAAGAGTCTATCCAAGCCCCAGGGCTTGATTGGGGTGGAACCAGCTCCATCATAGGCCAACTTGTTAATACTATATTATTATTATTGTAAAATCACCTAAGCTGTCAATTTTCATGACGAATAATTATATATATATATAATTTATAATATTTAAAAGTAGGTCAAATTAATTGTTAAATCAAAATATTTATAATATATAAATATTTTAATGGGAACAAATTGTCTCGCTGTTAGGTTCCCAAGTTCCTTTTGCCTACCCTGTCACAGTGTTAAGCTAAAAGAAATTTAGACATTTATCACATAGCCACAAATCAAAAAACAAAAAAAAAAACGAATGAGAACATATCCAACTACCCGCCAGCTTAACGAAGATCAGTTTTATTAGTTCGCGTGCGTTCATTGCATCAATTGGCTGGGCCTCACATGCGGGCTTCGGAGAAACTATAATGATTAACCTGCGCTCGTTCGGAGAAGACCATTGTTAAATTACTTAACATAACGTTTCAATTCGTGGATGAGAGAGTTGCCAATTATGTCATTAAATATGTTATTATGTTGATTATATGATTCATGAGTGGTGGGATGGTTGTGGGTTCCATTCCCGCTCAGGTCAATGATGCATTTTCATTTCCTCATGTTAGAATTAGTGCAAGTGGTATACGACTGCAATTGTCAATTTCAGGAGAGAATATTTTCTTATGCTTTTTGAAGCGTGATTCTCAGTACTTTTTTTAGTTCACGCTGTATCCCGCAAATGATAGGATAGGATAGGATCTTTAGACACTTCTGTTTCCCACCTCCCGAAGAAGTCGATTCTTGAAGGATTGTGCGTTGAGTGGCGGAACTTAAGTTACCAGAACGGCGAAATCATTTAAAGCTTCATTTCACTGATTCGACTGCCGCCACGTTTACAGTCGCACGCCCTTGTTGTGCTCCTGTGTCACGATGGTAGAAAAAATTAAACGACATTTTATGGCATACCCGCATCGTCTCGACGGCAATTAGTGACGATTCGCACAACTTCATCTAATAATATCTAAGAATTTCATTTTACAATGTCAAAGTCAGTTAGTGACACAGATCTAGTTCACATATCCATCATTATTTTTATATATTACACGGAAGTACTCCTTACTGTACGCGAGCACTACGATTTTTTATCGAGTGATAATTTTGTAGCAGAAATTCAATATATTGATACAAGTACCTCCATTACAATTCGCGCATTCGGATTGGGGATCCATTTTAGAATAGTGATTTGTTACGTAATGAAAATAAAATTCGTATCGCAATAAATAATCCATATTTATCCGTCAATCATCGTCATGTACTCCGGAGAGTTCTCATGCTTTTCACGTGACTTCCTTTTTCAAATTCAATAGTCATTGAACCCTGACAATGTATTTTAAATGCAAATATTTATAGAAACATGGAAAATATAAATTCGAAAAAGTGCTGAGATGCAGAAAAAAACCTTAATTATATTTAAATTCCTTTACTCAGACAGTATTAAATTTATATACTTATTTAATTGAGAATGACTAACATAATGAACGAGGTAATTCGTCCTAAGTGTATCCATTGTTTCCAATTGAGCGGCAGTTAAGGTGATCGCCAGGTGGCCTCTGAGTCAGCCGACAATTTACTGAGAGACATCACGAGAACTAGAAATATTATAGAGACGCACAATATGGAATATTTTTATTATGCATAACGAGCAAATGGCAATAACTCGGTAAAAATCGAGTGGGAATAGAACTCCATAACCTTCATGGGTAATGAAACGGTGTTTTCTGACGTCACGACAGCTATTTAAACAGTTAACGATTTTAAAAATATACATCCAAGGTAGGCAATTTAATAAAAAAATCTCACTACATTACGTCCTCCATTATGAGAATTTAGGCAAATTTAAACTCAATTTTTTTATAAGCACAGATAATTTCACTTTAAATATTTCTACATAAGAGATACGAACCCTGAACAACACATTCGGTAAAACCAAAAAAAAAAATCATAATTCTACCCCACGGATGCCTCGGGCACATGACTAACATATCACATGATTGGTATAGTTCAGGAGATAGGCAGGTACGGGTAGGTGCTCAATTGACACAAATATGGCTCATTTGGTTCGTTTATGGCCATACTCGATTGTCCCAAAGATAACAGGATGTCCTCAAAGTTAATATAATCTATGTATTGTTGTCTGTAAATTGGTTATTTTGTGTAGTATGGTATATGAAGGTCAAGGTTAAAGAATCAGGATACAAAAGCAAATAGAAAATAAGATTATTCCAATTTCGATTTATAAATGGAAACTTCTATTGTCATCAGTTATGAGTTATGAGTACCGAAACGAAATATTTACTTAAATTTGTTTTTCCATCGCTCTGGTGTCGAGGCAAAGCGCGGCGTTGAGTGCAGCCATACCACACACAATGCGTCCAGAATTCAGTGTAAAGTGGGAAACAGAGGTTCCCTCTGATTACACTGCTGTCTGCGAGATACAGCGTGAAGCTAATTTATTTTTTATTTTTATAAGGTTGGTAAGTATATACTTGCTTCAATTACGTAAAAAGTATCTCCATATCGGCAAAAATGAGTACCAAATTGTCTCTTTCATTCTTACGCCCTACTGTCTAACATGCGGGTGAAACAAAAAATAGGCTACTCTCTCTTTAACGAGCCACATCAAACAATATATAAAAGGGTTAACCTTATAAAAGACAATGGTAAACTACCGGCAGTAACTTAAAACGTGTAAAATTAAATAAAGCCCTTTGTAAAGGTGCTTCAGATAGTTTGCCCGCATCGCCTTAGCTGCGGTTGGGTACAGTAGTTGATAAAATTAAATGTATTCTGTGAGGTAGGTCAGGATATTGTTTTTTTTTTATTACGACAAGAGGTTAAGTTCGTTATTAATATTTGAGTATGTAAATTCCGGTCGCACCCAGCAGGGTAGACAGAGGGAACCTAGTGTTAAGACACTCCGTTCCCCACTTTATGCACAATTCTGGAGGCATTGCGTGTTGAGTGGCAGATCTCATCCCCGCGCTTTGCTTCTATACCAGAGCGAAGAAATGGAAATATAAATATTTCACTCGAATGGGAATCGAACCTACCGCCGTCGCGTAACAGTCACACCCTCGTGCCGCTGCGCCACGACGGCCTCGAGCTTAAATGGCTGGATGTCGTAATGAAACCACTTCTATCCACTGCGGATGTCAGAGATCGTGCAAAATGGAGTAAATTGAGTAGGATATCAGACTCTAGAAACAATGCCAAGTAGAATACTATTGTGAAATTAAAATGAAAATATGAAGAAAATATATTAAAACTGTCGAAAGGAGCAGCCATATACTCGTAGTTCACTAAAAATTGGACAGTAACACACAGTCATCATCAATTAGTGGCGGCATTAAAAATTCCATAAATGGGTGTAAAATACACAAAGGGATAAGGGCCGGCAATCGGCGAGAGAGCGCCGGGCAGGCATGCGGGCAGAGGAAATTATTAATTTGGACTATTAAAATTACCTTTCACAATTGAGACCGACAAAAAGGTCCCCCTCATAGAAAGGTTCGTCTCTAAGAGTAGTTACTGGAAGTGATATAAGAGTAGGTTCGTAGTAATAATGATGCTTTGTTTTTGTTTCTTAGTCATATGTTTTACTTTAAAATAAAAAATAAATATTTTTTTATTTATTATTTATTTCATAATGATTATTTTAAAAACTAAAAATAGGTTTACAGTGATGATAGTGTTTGGTTTCTCTTTAGCTTCTCTATGGCTCCCCGCCAACCACCGCTTAAAAATGTATAAAAGAAAAGTATAGCGGGATTTGACCTCATGGACGGTGTTCAAAAACGCAGGTTCAAATCCCACTACGTTATTTACGTTAATGTTTATTTGTTTGATATAATAAAGGCCTAATAAGGGCCTAAACTTTCTATAAAAGTATTTTTTCAATTTAATTTATAATTAACTTTTTATTTATTTAATGAAATATTTATTTTTTATTTATACAATAACAACCTTATTTCTTATGAATTTCAGCGGCGGCGCAATCTCTGTTCTTAGGAGCTAATACCTTTTTAACGATAAATGAGTTCTAAATGTGTTGGGGCTTGCGTTTGACGTGTTGAGATATCAGTTTCATAGATTTTGCTGCTGTGTTAAATAACACATTATATATTATATTAACCATTTGGTTCAAAAATGACGAAGAAACAATTTATGTTTGTAAATCGATAAATATATGCGAAAAAAATATTTATATTATAGATTTTGAGTGCGTCTCTCGTCTTTGCAGCAAATGGCCACCGTGTTAAACTTCTATATGGCTATGTCAGCATTATTGTGGTTGATCTAAATCCTAATAATTATTATTAGTTAAGAGATTAAAATATTAACAACATAGTCATTGATCCGAGAGGCGATTGAAGCTACAACCATCGCGTCTATAGTTAGAAGTTGTCGAGTCACTTTGCGCCACAGTGGTCTGTATATTTTATATGTAAGATAGTGTTTCGGTACAGTAAACTTCTAACGAATAATAAATCTTTGCGTTATTCACTTGTGAAGTAAATTCTAACGAAATTAAATTTTTACCGTTTTCTTTTAAATTTTCACGTTACACCCAGCACAAAGGTAGGTATTGGGAACTACGTATTGCACACGTACGTTTGTACTTTTCTATTAAGACATTTCCGATCCCCACCTTTCGCCGAAATCTTGGGGCTGTGCCTGTTGAGTGACGGTGTCGTTGGATCTTGCTTCATGAATCATGCTTGTGCATATACAAAATTACAAAATTTTCCTAAATAAATTATAACTATCACAACAATAACTAACATTATGCAGTACAAAAATAATAATAATAAACGTAAAAAATAAAAATTAAAAAAATCTGTACTTAAACTGCAGGATTAGGGGGTGGGGTGACCGCGTGGTTAGGGGGCAAGAAGGACAATGAGTGACGTGACGCGTGCGTATAATGCAATATTTGTTCGGGGACGCACGGGTGACACGCGCTTTGTACACCTAGACAGAGGTGCAGCACCGATTTAGATATTACTAACGGTGTTTTTTTTTTATTTAGTGTGACAGTGTCTGACTTGTGAGCGTGATGGTTGTATGTTCGATTTTCATTCGGGGTAATTATTTTATTTAAATAATTTTCGTTTCACCACCTATTTTTCCGCCACTCAATATACATCTTGAAATTGGAGAAATGGAATTGTCTTATGAGTGTCACACAAGATTCCGTCTAACTAACCTAGTGCAAGCTTAGTAAAAGCAAATTTTGTAGATTCTATTCCTTCCCCAGCTAAAAAGGAATGACATAAAATTGTAACGTACCAAATTAATTAAATCACTGCCTAAAAAATCTATTAAGACAATATGTTTTAATTCAATGTTTTTCTTTTAAAAAATAATTCACTATAAAAATTATAGCTAATCTACATTCGTATTGTTATAATTTTATTTATAGTCAAATATTTTTTTGTAAAACTAATACATTTACGTGACACAGCTACCAACCCCTGTACGCGACACTAATCCCGCTAGGGGTGCAACGATAAAAAGATAATACTGCATGGCGGCGCGTGCGCATCAAAAAACTCACTTTAATGACGCACCTATTCGTATGGACCGGCTTATCGCGCCTGCGCGGCCGCTGGAGAAATAACAAATGAGCATAATTACAATACCTTAGCAAGGGTAGCAAGGGGTAGTTCGGGTAGCTAGGGGGGACCCCACGTCTACGTGTAACGTGTTTTTATAGGCGATGCTGTAGTCAATGTCGCGTAAGTAATGATGGAAATGAAACTCAGATTTGTTATTCAGTTATAGTAGATATGAATGGTGTGTATGTAAATTAGATATACAAACTTGTTAAATTGATATTTCTTAAATAAATTTGCTTGTAGGATTTAAATAAGCGTCTCTAGGCCACTTTTAAAGCTTATTAAAATTTTAAAACTTATACACTCTTATTTTGCTAAATCGAGATTCTTATATTAACCATACCCAAAGGTACAAAGAATGTGCACTGATTAAGGATAGAACTAAATATTTCATTATAACTTCAATAATAAATATGTGTTCTACAAATGAATATAATTATATTTTTATGTAATGAATTATTTACTGTAATTTTTTTTATTTGATAAATCCTTAGCTTCTGCTATCGATCTAGTCAATAATAAAACTAATGTAAAATATCTTTCATCCTCTCCTTTTCTTCTATACTAGAAACATTACAAGGAAGATAAAATCAGATAGAAACTGCATTATTCTACTACTGTTTTTTTAGTTTCACAGTGTTCTCTACATATTTCAAGATTTAATTTCAAGATAATGCCTTGCTTTCTTACTGTCAGATACTTCAAGACACTTGGGTAATTGAACTGACCCGCGTCTTGTTTTAAGAAATTGTCGAAATGAAAAATAAATAATTTCCCCGAACGAAAATCGAACCCATAACCATGATTGTTACATTATTATTTATTATCATATTGGAAAATCGATAACAAACATACAAAAAAAAAAATATTTGACCATATGCAGTTGTAATAATTACTAGGCGTACGCACGAAAACAAAACGCTTTTCACTCGTCCCTTCACAATTTCATAGCTGTAACCGGTCCACATTGTTGCCGGCTCTATAAATCATGCGAGTGTGTCACACTAAAAATCGCTACGTGAATTTTTTACTATAGGTAAGCTCTTGTAGTGATAAATAATTGTTAACGGATTTTTTTATTGTATTTTTTTATTTGTTTGTTATATATTATATAAAAATGTTTTATTTAGTTTGACATTTCATCACTTTCATTCACCTATTTGTTGATAATATTGTAAGTTAACTCTGTATTTTACTTCGTAGAATCTTAAACGTAGAACTTAAAAAAATATTAAAATGAACAAAGTGAATAATTTAGTACGAATTACAACGCAGCACTTTTATGTCAAATAATATATTTTTCCATTTCCCTACTTTTCCTCCCAATCTGAGTAATTACGACTGTCCTTCCCCGAGTGGAAATCGAAACTTCAACTGCCATGTTTACAGTCAGACCATGTGCTACTGCACCGTGTGGGGGCTTTAAACCTATTTTCAGCCTGACAACACCACAATGAACATAAAGA
Source organism: Heliconius aoede (assembly GCA_037355905.1). NCBI lineage: Eukaryota > Metazoa > Arthropoda > Insecta > Lepidoptera > Nymphalidae > Heliconius > Heliconius aoede. The sequence continues at coordinate 246,842 of JBAIZZ010000091.1, read as the reverse complement.
AGACCATAAAAGAATATTACATTCAATATTATATATTTTATACTAATAAAAATATATATTTAGTATCATTAATTCTTCATCACACCACTGGCAGGTTAGGGCGACAATCTAATAAAGTGGCCCGCGTCCCGCTGAGACCGTCCGATTATATACAGAATCTTGTTACCCTACTGATTAATACTAAGGTTGGTTGTTACATGCACACCCGTGCTTGAATTGAAACGTAACAAAATTAAGTGTACTCTCTCTCTCTCCCCTTTGAGATGGCTTACTTTTTGTATGGCAAAAAGTCGATAACAATAATGGTTATTAAATGTGCCGTGTCGCGTGGAATAAAATGTGAATTACACTGTGACTGTCACACTGACACATCGATTAGTCTTGTGTTTTGATTTAATGTCAAATAAACGCTAAATGAGGTTTGGGAGCCAATCGCATTCTGGTGTTAAGACACTCTGTTTTCCTATTTTCAAAAAAAAATTGAGACATTGCGTATTGAGTGGCGAAACTATGAAACTATGAGAATATGGGAATTAAAACTAGCCTCTTAAAATCGTGACTATAATTTATTAATCACAAAAATGTTAATTATTTTAATAGGAGAATTCATATAAATTCACATCGTCGGACAAATGGTGTGCAGCGACCACTGTCTCTTTACCTCCATCTAAATTACTGATTTGAATATTCATAGTGATGTGCGTCGTTGCAAATGTTATTATTTATTTTTTCTATTTATAGTTTATTAGGGCTATACCGGTAACTATATACCGGTAACTATACGATACCTTTCTAAACTGACTCACGCGATGGTTGTCGTATGGTTGTAGATGCACTCTCGAATTTTAAGATATTATTTTTATTTTATCTTTTTTTATTTGTATGCCTTGGCAACCTTGCCTTAAGACGTACCGTTCCTTACTTTTATCTAAACGTACAATAAAACTGTGACTAATCGCTGTTTGTATATGAAAGTTATATGAGAAAAAATTTTTATAAAGACTTATTAATGTAATAATAGAATCCAAATCAATGATTTTTAAATATTTTGTCTGTTTGCCAGTTTGTGAGTTTGTCTGTCCGTTTGTGCGCTAATCTCAAAATGGGCTAAACCGATTTAAATTCATTCATTATTACATTTTTTCTCAAACATCTCTTAACATTTAGTGGTAGTTTTATTTGAATCAGTTCATAAATACAAAAGTTAGGTCAATTTAAAGTATTAGAAGCTATACTGTCACAAAATAAATGCTTAGTCAATTGGCTGAAACATTCGTCCACAATGTATGGATATCGTCTCTAATTCTTATTATATATTCTTATTAATTAATAGATTATTCTCTAAAATAATCTAATAATCCAATGAACAAAAAATATAAATACATTTAAAAAAAAAATACTACTCACATAAAAAAGAAAAATATTTTTTAAGAATTAAGATTAAATGTATAAAAACTTGAATGGGGTTTGACGATGCGCCTCTTGGAAATCGTCTAAATTAATAAATATTGTAAGACATTTTAAATCTAACTTTCACTATAGAATAACTAGTCAACTACAAGCATCGCCTCGTCCGCAACATCCCAGGAGCCAGGAGTGTGTGTGGCGGCAGTGGCTACACTAGTAGTTTGCATAAAACACTCATTTGTCAAGCTCTCACGCGTCGGAGACAGATATGCTCTACTATTATAGCGATTACGAAGTGCCGGTTAAAAATACCTATCGCTATAGGGTGAACTTTGACAATCGCTATCTTTCATAACAGTGCCAACTTATATAAATTATTGTAAAATTTACGTGTAAATAAAAAAACTATTACATTAAAATACTACAAAAAATATTACAGTATTAGTGACAACGTCCATTTCTAGACTAGATGTTACATTTTTTTTAAGTAATCTGAAATTTTCTATTTGATTATAGTGGCACGACACTATCATATATGCAGATATATAATAATAGGAACATCACACACTGATTTTATTTTTTTTACAAAATAAATATAATAAATTCTTACATTTGTACATTTCTTATTCATTATATTAAAAGAATTATTAATTATTTAATAATAATTGGTAAATAGTTTTCACTCACATTTCTTCAGCATTCTGAAAAAAAAAATACTTAAAAGCAGACATACGAGTATATTGACAATTTAGTATGTTATATATGAAATAACGTTAAAACCGACTCATTTCCAACTAAAAGCAACTCAATTAAATTATATGATGTATTGAAAGTTTCACCACTTAGGTAAGTAATATATTTTACTCATCGTCAAAACCATCGTTTACCATTAAGTAATCCTTTAAATCGGGACTCACCATTTAACCACTTCAATAAACGCACATTAAAAGATATGTCCGCAATTCGACTTGGATTTATAGTCACAATAACACCTAGTCCCCTACTTCGATAAAATTACTAAGATCGATAGAAATACACATTGAAGACATTTTCGTTTTTAATTAAATTATGAAGAAATAACAAGACTAGCCTGCATGTTTCTTGCAAAATTAACTCGTTCAGTTTTTTTTAAAAATGCAAATCTTTTCGTAATAAAAATACTAATTTAAAACAATTTTATTTTAACTAAATCCATTCCACCTTCGACCATTACCTGTTCCTTTCTGTGGATGGTGTCGGTTTCATTGGAAATCTTAATACAATGAGCGAAATATAAAGAACAGAGTTTTTTGACACTTAGTTCTGTCTACGTTAGAAAAATCGAATAATAAAAATACTTTTCACATTTTAGAAGAAAACACAACCCAAGCAACAAACAACAAAGTAAAATAGATATTCTGTAAAATATTCACTTTAGCGTCAAATAGGTAAAATTCTATGCCCCCAATCCCATAAACTTGGAGAAATATCCCGTTAATACTACATAAAATTTATATGCACTTTAATTCCGTCAATAAACTTAGATTTGTCTGATCTGTTGTTTGTCCATATCGAGGGTGTATTTATTGCAGAATTTCGAATGCATTAATGATTAATTTAACTAAGTGTATGCGTCAGCGTCAGCGTTACTTGTAAGTAATCTTCTATAAAGGAAGGCAAACTTCCTGGTTCCTTTAACCTAGTGTTAAGTCACGCCATTCCAAATTTCCTCATACTTCTACACTACAATATTGCCGGGGTAAGAGAGCGAGAAAATAAAAATATTAAATATTTCATACCTGGAGCTCGAATCGAACTCACAACAATCAAGCACGTCTTGTGCCCCTGCGCCACGATGGCGTCGCGGTTTCAAATTTCATTTAATGATTTAAATTGTGGTATAATTATTTCTACGTTCTAGTCATTTTAAGCACAGCGTTCAGCCACCAGGATTACCATGTCTCTGAAAAATAGAAAGAATTGAACAAACTTTTATAGTTTGTGCGAAATGCTTAAAATTGAAAAAGCTTATTTTATTCTATACTAATATCATAAAATCGAAGTGTTTGTTTCTTTGTACGCATTAACCTAAGGAACTACTAATCTAACAATACAGGAAGGAATATTATTTTCAAATAAACCCCTGTAATTGCAGTACAAGTCACCGCCCGCACTTCGTCATCTCGTCTTCGTCACAATCAGAAAAACTAAGCCGCCGTTAAAACCAAGTAACAGAATAGTATCAGTAATGAAAAGTCAATATCCAAATCCGAAAGCTACCAAATCTTCCCCTAGGTAACTCATATAGCCATATCCAGAATCACGTGCTCAATCATGAGCATTCACACGTCACACATCCAGTTTCGATCCCCCCGACTATCCGAAATATTAAATTAAAATGATGACTCAAATCGAGACGAATCTATCTATCCCCCTTTGCCTCTCCAACCCCCTGAAGTGAACACTCAGCTAAATGTATTATATCGGTACCTTTATCTGCAAGGTGAGGTAGAGACTAAGTTAATTGATTTAAAATGTGTTTTGTGTTGAGGCTATTCGTGGCGCAGGGTCGCAAGTGTGTGACTGTACTGCAAACGTGACGGATGCGGGTTCGTTTCCCATTCGACACTAGTAATTATTCTTAATTTGTTGCACATTCTATAGCGTTTGTAGAAAAGCGTATTTTTTAGGAGGTACATACGTTTTATTTAATTATTACAAGTAAGAAGAAAGTCTATAAAATAGATTTAAATAAATGATTTGTAAGCTTGAAATATAAAATACATTTAAACGAGCCCTTCAACCTGCACCCTCAAGGAGTACTCCTAACTACATTACGCGACACTTTTATTGCTATTATTAAATTCAAAACATAAATTTCTATTATCATTCGATACGTTGACAACGCCTCATAAACTACTGTTAGGTAAATTAAATTACATTTTGAATGTAAATTGTACTAAAGCTAAGAAAGCAGTTAAATATTGTGTGAAAAATTAAAATTTGTGGTCGTCTGAATATAAGCGAGAGGTTAGTGGGTTCGATTCTCAATTAATGAATTCTATTAATGTTTGCTTTGGTACAAAGGAAAAAAAAACGACGTAAAGTTTCTCCACTGAGCAGAAATATCTTGAAAATAGAGAACATCAGTATCTTAGCAATAAATAGAGCCTATTCATTCATAACATATGCTATTTTGTCTATAAACCAGTTCACATCAGTCACCGTGACAGTTGGATAAAACCGTTATTAATCGATATTTTCTTTTAAAACATCATATTAATGAATAATGAACTCTCTTTATATGAAAATAAGTATCAAGATATCGATAAAATAATAACATAAACTATAGAAATTTCACAACTATTCTTTTTCCTAATTACTTTTAAATTAAAACGTTTTTTGTATTGCCTGAGAATTTTTCATTTCCATAAAACTTTTTCGTTCTTGAGATACAACGTACAGATGAAGCTACTTAACTGAAGAAGTTGAAATTGGAAATATAGGTAGGTTAAGGAGTTTGGAGGATCACTAAATGTTGGCGGTGTATGACAAACGGAGTGTCTAAGCACTAGGTCCTATGCCTACTCAGTTACTTTGGCAGATCTCATAGGTTTACGCTGTATCTTGCATAAAGCAGGGTATGCCCATGACACCTAGTTTCTAGATAATCCTATATTGCAGACACTGTGCTGCCGTATATGTATATGTTTACTATATACGGCATATATAACTACTTTTCAGATAAAATATCAAAACTCCAATATTTGATGCCACCCATCAGACATTAAAACCTAAGGGTGACGCCGTAAAACCGTTAGAACCCCACCTTAACGAGAATTGTAATTAACATAAAAATTATTTATGACACTGTATATGTAACGACAATAAGTGCAATTTTCCATGCAATAAATCTCACGATAATATGTAATATTTTGCTTAGGGTGAGGACAATGATCGGCGCGTGCGCTTCTAACCACCTTGCTGTATATGCAGCATGCAGTTTGCAGTGTGCACCCCTGTGAGGTACTGTTTTTATAAGTGATTATAATATTTTAAAGCGGTAGTGGTGCAGGGCTATAAGCGTGTGACTGTGACGGTTGTGTATTCGATTTCCACTCGAGGGAGTAAATTTATATTTAATAATATTTTATTTACTTGGTTGGTACCAAGGCAAAAGTGCAGCTTTTAGTTTTGATACTCAACACGCAATGTCTCCAGACATCTGCGGAAAATGTGGAACAAAAATGTGTCAAAGAGATCAGAGTTTCATAACTCTGGGTTCCCAGGTTCTGTCACCTACCCTTTAATACGCGGGATGCAGCGTGAAATTAGAAACATAAGGCTAAGACGTTCTGTTCCCAGTAAGACACTTCTCTTCCCCAATTTCTGCCTGATTTTTGAAGGTATTGCTTTATGAGCATGCACACTAAGGATCGAAAATCTCCGACATCATATGTGATTTTGTTATCTCCTAGTTTACAACAGCACAAAACGTCACCCGTGGGTATTCGAAACAAAAAAGAATAATCACTTAATTATTCTTTAAATGTTTTTCTTAAATATTTTGAGCTAAAATTCATAAATTTAAATTAAGAAATCTTTTATTTTTATAACGCGCAACGTCTTACTATACTTAAGCTAAAATTTTTATTTTTAAAATTATAGATTATTTAAACTTTTACAAATAAAAAAATGAGTTAAAGCCATCGATCGTTCCTCCGGGGGTAGCAATTGTTCGTGCGTGTGAACCGAGCAGCATTGTCGAGGGTATTAGCTAATGTAAGGGACAACGCTCGCTATGAATTAGCCTCGCTTCTGATTCACAGATTAAAATAATGCTATTTTTGTGACAGATTTGGCTGCACATTCAATTAATTTTGTTTCATTTCTGTGTTTATTTTGATTTTGTTTTCTGTTTACGTTGTTTTTTTGGGATATTCTTTGGTAGATAGAACTGGTAGAACAGTATGCTATAAAATACTTTAAAAAAGTTAATACTTTAAATCCTTATTCAATAATTACATCAATATTTATTATAAAAAAATTAAATAAAATAAAATCAGCTTCACGCTGTATCCCGGGTAGGCAGAGGGAACCTCGTGTGAAGACTCCAATCCCTACTTTTCGTTGAATTGTGCAGGTTTTGCATATTGGTATTTATTTTCATTTCGCTCCTGTATCGAAGTAAAGGGCGGCGTTGAGCTCCGCCACTCAACACGCACATCCTCCAGAATTTGGCAGAAAATAGGAAACGGAAGTCTCTAAATGAGAACGGAGTGTCTTAAAACTAGGTTCCCAGGTCCCTTTTGTCTAACCTTTTGTGAAATATACATATATTGTAAAGCTCTAAAAAAGAAAATAATAAGCTAAGTAAATCGATGCATGTAGAAAATCATATGAACAAACTTAGATTGCATCTCCTGCAATATTTCTAAAAAGTGCATAAAAGTGCACTAAATGAACGACATACTAAATTACTTATTTATCATGATAAACATAAAACAAAACGTTTCAGCCTCTAAAGAGTTGTATTTTTAATTAGATTCGTTATAGTAAATAGTGATTTGAATGAGAATGAATAGGTACGGAGGTACATGGTCAGGAGGGTGGCAGACGTGGGGCGATAATCGTCTTTTCAATGGCGCACAATCGGCGAATTATGTGCGCTTTTATTAATAATGCGATGTTGCTTTCTCACATGACTGACTGACTGATTTGGGTTCCGAGTCAGTAGGTTTTGCCTAGGATTTGTTGATATTTTGCCATTGAATCGTTACTTGTGATATATTATCATAATTTTTTCTGCGAATTTTAATAAGGATTTAGTTGAAAATATGATAATTTAGCGTTATAGTATGGTATGGTGTGGTATTTCATTTTACACAAAGTGATATAGAATTATATGTTATATATTTCTTCAACTTTATGATTTATCCTTATCTAGTTATAAGACTATATTCTTCGATCTGTCTCTCTGAAAAATCAATTTTAAATTATTTCAGAGCAATTACTACGAAATCACTCGTCCATCTGTCGATGTGGACCGACTGTCCGATAAGATCAGCCACTATCGCCAGGGGATCTTTTCATCAAGGATATCAGTGGTATCGACACGTGGACTATATAACGTGTAACGGGAACAGTCCGTGATTGAGCTCAAAGATGTTACTTACTGATTACAGTTCGATAGCCATGTGTGAGAAAATCTAGTAAAGTAAAGTATAGAAATTCAGTTTCACTATTTAAAATATCAGAAATTACTAATTTCTAGACATTACGTGTTGAGTGCAGAACTCAACGCCGCTTCGCCTTGTTTCCATAGAGGAAAAATGAAAATAATTAATTGCTCCATAAAGTAGTAATCGAACCCACAACCTTTGCGCTTACAATCAGTCGCTATACTGTTGTATATTTTTCAAGCAAATTAAAATAATATATAATAGTATATTAAATTACCTATTATTTTTTCAAATTCTCTGGCTCTGGTAAAATAAACAGCGATATTAAACTCTACAAATCAGGGTTAGGTGGTCAGCGGGAAATAGAATGTATTGACACTACATACCCTCATGATGTGAGAAGAACTGTGAAACTGCTTTTTTCACAAAAACTCTGAAACTTTTTATAGAATTATAAATTATTTTAGCCAATTTTACTGTTGTTTGTTATTTTAAACGAAACTCAAAAACTCTAAGCAAGAATTGTAAAGAAAATCATAATAAGACTATCTGACCAACGGCCACGTGGACTACACTGTTCATATTAAATTTAAACCTTTTATATAAAATTAAATACTAAAATACGTGCGACCTGTCTTCGCTTTGTCCGCTTAAACATATTATTATGTTGTAGCCAAATTATACAAAATCTTTATATAAATTATTTTGTATACGTTATTCTGATACATAAGCTATATTTCTGTCTATCTAAATCCATTCGATTAGTTGAGTATTTTTGCGTGATAGTTTTACATATATAATATTAGTAAGTATATATATATATCCACACATTAAATAGACAGCAAGTCAACCTCCAAGCCAGAAGTCGTAGAGCTTCACCCAATGCGATCAACATTTTTTAACAATAACGTTTAATTGTGCCTTTCTCACGGCGAACGAAGGGTAGGAACGATATCTGGCAATTAATAGTTCCGCGGACTTTAATTTGCAGTACACGTGCATGGCGAATGGCGGCGCGTGTATGGGAGACTTCTCTTTGGGGACTCGACGATGGACTTTTGTTGGTAATATATGTATGTGATATCGCTTATATAGGTAGCTTTGATTAGAATAATATAGAAAGTAGAGTCGGTGAATAGAGGTTGTTTAATTATAATTAGATTATTATCTAATAATTTTAGGCCAGTAGTGGCGTAGGATAGAGTCAGTGTAAACGCGACAGGTTGTGCGTTTGATTCCTACTGGAAAGGAAATATTTAATATTTTCTTTTTTTTTCGCTTTGGTGTAGAGACAAAGCGCGGTATTGAGTTACGTCATACAACACACAATGCCTCCAGAATTTGTCGGAAAAACGCATCGCACACAGCGTGGATGCTAAAAAATCTATAAGTTTTACGAATTGGATAAACGGAATTACGATTGTACAAAAAGCAATGATTTCTCTAACAAAAAAGGCTATATTCAAAACGTTTCAGAAGCTTTTGGCCAGTCCAAAACTATTCGGAAAAAGATAAAATATAAAAGGGATAGCGAAATAGAAAAAACTCAACTAGTGGCGAAATTTATAAAAACGCGGACAAGGCAGCCACGTCAAAGCGATTGTGCAAAAAAACTAATCGATTGTTAAAAAATTCGCCAAACAAACTGGCCAGTTGACTCTAGTTTTTACGCCAATAGAGCCGTTTCCGGTGGCCGGACGCGGCCGGAACGGGCCACAACATCAGTGCTTACCTCAGTTTTTTATTTGTCCACTCTGATTTATGGTTGTTTTGAATTTGTTAGGACTCTACTCTGCGCCAAAATGCTTTCGGCACTTGCAGGAAATCTCTCTTTTTTTTAGTTTTATCAAGCTCACTGGATGGAGTTCAAAATTGTCGGTTCGTATGCATATCGATACAGCCAATTCTACTTTATCTTACGTTTGTGTTTTCAAATAGAATTTTAAGTTTATTTTATTTTATATGTATTTTTTAAAAATTTTATTATATGATGTGTTTTATGGTATATGTGTCTCTTGTGTATAAATATTACAGATTTAAAAGATGACTTGATGACTTGATGACTTGATAATTGAGGCAAATTTTATTATCGAGTGTAATATAAATTTTCGAGTGGGCATCGAATCTACAACCTGTCGTGTTAACCATCACACACATTCATCCCTGCGTCACGACTGGCCTTTTAATGGACAAGATTTATAGTTTTAATTAAAAAATAATATATCTTTTACTATTATTAATCCACAACTCCAAAATAATAAGCGAACTCAAAGATCTATTTAACGAGATTTATTTATGCACAGCGCATTTGATACCTATTGCAACAGCTGGTCGAGCGAAAAAAATCGACCAAGATTGCAATATCTTTGATATAAAAACTGTGTACAGTAAAAGAGAAAACAAAATATTTTTCATTAGAGGCACAGAACAATGACAATTGGATAGCAGCACCTCACGGATTACTCGGACTTATTGCGCCCCGGCAATCCCGCTCTGCCTCAAAAGAATAATATGTCTTTATAACGGATCCCGTGGCTTTCCCTGCCTTACTTCTTACACATTTTTCAGTAAAATGTGAGTGCTTCTTTAGCTCTATTCAATGTGGAGTCGTTGAATTTGAGCTTTAAAGTTAAGGGTTAAGGTTTAAATTAGAGTGGAGAGGAACTTTGGGAATAGATTGCATTGTCTTCTCACGTAAATCAAACTCACTTAAGATCGTGGCTCGGTCTGTTTCAATATTGAACTTTATATTCTGATAATAAGGCTTATAATTGAGTATAAGTATAAAATACTTGTAGCTTTCTACTATAATCGAAGAGATAGTCTCACGTGGTAAAAGGACACTTTGCCTGTGATGGACGAATTAAATTTATAAAATAGAAGAAAATTTCAAAAGACAATATGTCACTCCATCAAAAATTTCATCAAAAGTTCACATTTTAGAGTTTTAAACGAATTAATAAAGAAATATATAGTTCATAAAATGCATAAAGAAAGATATTGTATAAATAAATTAGTTATTTTGTACTTGCCATATGCAACCAAGTACGTTATATGTATATAGGTACTTAATATATTATATGTTTTACAATATACATATGATAAAATTACATTTAAGATTAAATTTAATTAAGAATTTCTACGTAGCTTGGATAAGAAAAGAGCGTATATTTTACGTTGATAAACTTATTGACCAGAGAGCTTTCCAAGGGGCACGAGTTCAAATTCCGCTACAATTATTTTTTATGCGTTTTCTAAAAAAGAGCCTATAATTCATTTGATAACTAAATTAAAAATATATAATACTACGTTAACAAGTGCATAATTATATCCGTACTTTTAGTTGTATAATAATAAATATAATATCTGAATACATATTTTCCGTAAAAGAGACAAAACTAATATATATAGAAACGGCCGAGGCGATAAAGAGGAGTTCTTATTTGGGTGCAAAAGGAACACCTTGATTCGATAAACATAATCTTTCATTTGCCGAATTGTTTACGATCATTGCCTTTTTCTCAATCTTCCGTCCCTTTCTTATGTGAGATAATAAAGTTAGACGTTCCTTTCTTTCGAAGGTGCGTCCAGAAACCGTTTGGTCCCTACGTAATGATGATTGGTCCCCATCACTAAATTGAAGGTGGCGTCGACACACGAATTCACTTAGCGCGACGTTCTTTTACGTTTATTGTCAGTGGACATTAATAAATGGTATGAGTTAGGCGAGTTAAATATTACTATTCATTATAATTAAGTTTGTTTTTGGAATGTTGAGTATTGTTCATTTGTTTCTTTAACCGATTTCTATAAAAGGAGGAGGTTTTTAATTCGACTGTATTTTTTTATGCTTGATACCTCAGAGCTTTGTATGTAGTAAGTACTTATTCTGTGTTATCATTGTAATTTGGTCCATCTCTGACAATGCTGTCCATGACTAAATCTCATACGTCTTAAATTTCCATTAAATATGTGCAAATAACTAAATATCATGCCAACCGATTTCAATTATTCTTTTTTTCTTGGAAAGGACACTTAAAGGGTAGTTTGATCAGAGTTTGGTTAGTTTCTGATATAATATAAGAGATACATTAGAAAAACAGTTATGATTATCTTGTGCACTTATCACGTTATGTCTCGGATGTAACAAAATAGATAGATAAGATATTCCGTAATTAGGGACGGAACTCAACGCAGCGGTATGTCTACAGAGGAAATATACATTTTGCCTCATATTCAGCTTAAAGAATTAATGTATAGAACACTAGAAAACAGAGAGATCTCTCTATCTTACTTAATTTCAAAATACCCCATCCCTCCGTCAAACGACCATTAACATCATGATGAATATTTATCACCAGCATACACTCTACAATAACGGTAGAAGCAATATTATAATAATTTATACACACTCCATATAGAGCTCGCGTCATTACTCTCCTATAGATTTGTTTGCGATGATATTTCACTTTCAATAGCGTCGGAAAGGAGGTTTGGAGTGCTTATATGTTTCTTCTTTATTGTTTGTAATACGTCTTTGCTTTACATAGAGATATTCATGGTGGTAATTATTAGACTCTTTTGTGATGTTTCGATAAATTTCGTTACTAGTGTACTAGGCTGTATTAATCTTTTTTTTATATTATTAAATATATTAAATAATCATATTTTTTAAGGAATATACAACTTGAAAATCAATAAGTATATCTATAACACTTCCATTTTGAAACAAATCGAAAACAACGATACTAGTAGAAAGCATTCAAGTTATACTTTTTCAATAAATAAAAGTTCTAAAAGCCATGTTAGCTTATTGAAGTTAAATATGTGCCAAGTAGACAACATCTGGGGGTAGACCTCGATACTTATTCATTCTACGTAATGACCACAATAGTTACATAATATCTATAGATGAATAGGGTTGGCCACCCGCCACGCATATTTTATTGAAGCTTTTGGTTTGCTTTGGAGTTATAAAACTGTAGGAAACTTTTATATTTCAAGGTGACTATACAGTAAGTATGTAGGTACGTATAAGTACATATGTATAACGATATTTATGCCATGTAATTCAATGTCTTAATGATTCCCAGGTGCCTTTGGCTACCCTGCTATATACAGGATACAACGTCATACTAATAAAGATCTATTATATATATTTTTATATTATATTTAAATAAATAATAGATTTGTTTATCGATGAACTGAACATTTCCATTACATATTATATTCTAAGATCAATTTCAATAAATAACATCAAATTGGAATCAAAACATTCATAATGTTTCTTTACATAGTAAGATAAATAACCAAAAAAAATCTAGAATATTATGGCCTCATCCTATACAAAATAAACTATCAATAGTACTTAAAATAGATATTATTCTAACCATTTCTACTCCCTGCTGTGAATCTTCAGAGGACCGTTACAAACGATTAACTCAATTCATTTGCAATACGTTGAATACGTCGGATGCGAGCGCACGCGTACGACCTTCCGCTACGAAGGACCGGCGATGAATGAAACTAATTGTGCCACGTGGCGTGGAGTGTGCGTTGTGCTTTGCTGACACTACCCTTATTTTGAAATTTTAACTCTTCAATCCAAATTATTAAATTCTAAACTCTATTTCTGTTCAATAAGGCTGATATTTATTTGATAATTGTAAGTGATGTGAGATCTTTTCATGTGTAGAATTCAAAGGAAACTGTGACAAATGAACGTGAGTTTGAACTTTGAAGTACGTACGAATGATTTTGATTTGAACCCCCGATCACTCCGGAACGAGATTAAAATTTAGTTTCTTTGTGTGAGTAATTGTGAGTTACAATTGTTTTCTATAAATATATTTATATTTACTAATCCTACTTATTATAGGCTGGTGTAATATTTTACAATTTACGATTTTAACGAAAAATATGCAATACTTAAAGGTATTTTTTAAAATAAAACGTTAGGTAATATTATGTGAGGTGTGAGAAAATTTTTGTATAATAATAGAATCTATTAAATTCTTCAATCTTACCTAACATTTAATTCAAATCTAAAATCATTTAATATGTGAAATATGAAAGAAAATTAATTATTGTCGTACTTCATAAATCAATGAAAGTTTTTTTACTATTAGAGAAAACATTAATATACTACCTCTTAATCAAATTACAGAAAAAATATATATTAATCGCAGTAACTGGAAATTCATCCTAAAGAAAAAAACTATCTACTATCGTCTGTGACAACCATCGTAAGTATTATATTATAAACAACATTTTACCTTAACTAGACGTGGTCACATACAAGAACTCATCACTAAGCGAAATGTGACTCAAGTACATTTCAATAAGGCTGTATTTTGTGTAAACATATAGAATATATTAAAAGCATTGGACAGCAAAATGAACTACGGAAGATGTATGAGAACGAGGATTAAAAATATTTGTACGGGCCATTATACAGGATGTAATGAAAGCTCCGAGCTTCTTTATTAAGCATACAGGCTGTTCGTTAATTTAACTGGGGATTTCTATGCCTTTTCACGTTTTGACGGAGGTCCAGCGTGACGTTAGAAATCTTCTAACCCAGGTTTTTGTTTAGATAAAATATTAAATACTAGATAAGGGATGGGCTTAAAGAAAAGGTTTTATTGAATGTCATATTAATTTCGGTGGATGGTGAGTTCAGTTTATTTAATTTAACTTGATTTTAATTTAACTTAATGAAAATGTACAGTTAATGTGATATTTTAGATTTTATTGGTATAATATTTCTAATTTATTTACTTATTCGAAGAATCTAAAAATAAACCTATATGCAGGACTAATTCACAATTAGGACAAACTTAAACATAGCCCATATAAAAAAGATTCTTTTGCAAAAATTATAAACAATACGTTTTTCTATGTATATTTTTTCCACATCAATATTCTAAAGAGTTCCAACAAAGCCAGTGCGGGCATGTCCGGTGTCATTACATTCACATACATGCACATACATGCATATGTTACACAAACAGCAAAACAACCTATTCTGAGCTGTATAGTGTATACAGGTTGTTCATTCGCTGCACCCTCTATACCCCACAATATCGTGCGCGGGCATTCATTACACAGTAATAATGAGCCGCGCCCGCTACGACCGAGACAGAGATTATGAAAATAATATACGAAGACACGTCAGAGCTTAAAATTGCAAAAAAATATGATTCTATATATCTAAATATATTTATATCCTAATAAACATAATTATATTGAGGCCGTTGTGGCACAGCGGCATACCATCTGACTTTAAAGATGACGATTATGGGTTGGATTCCCACTTGGGTATTTTCATTCGCTCTAAATATCCCCCTTATCTTTCATAAACATTCTCCTTAGCCGAGATCGCGACCACAACTATTGATTTTACCTTTACTGTGCCAACAACAGCTTCTGCAGTTTTTTTAGCTCCAGCTCTATCTCCCACATGGCAGGGTAGGCAGCAGAGTTAACCTGGCCTGCCATGGTGCAGGGGAAACAGCAAGCGACTGTAAGCGCGACAGATTGTAGTTTCGTTTTCTCTTGTGACGAGGCAAACCGCGGCGATGAGTTCCACCACTCGACAATACCTCCAGATCTCGACGAACGTTTCTATTTAATAAATAAATACAAAAAATATAATATAAAGTAATATAGAGTCACATTTATTCTATGTTATCATCAAGTACATCAGCACCTTTTAAGGCTTTTAAAATGCTCTCAGGCGCTAATCACGCGCCCGCGGCGGTCCAGGCGAGATTATCCGGGGCTCTATGTACTCGTATACTTCTTTCATATTTTCACACCAAATGCTCTGGGGGTTTGTTTGCACTTTTGTTCTAATGGGAATACGTCTTTAACTTGTGCATATTGTATGTACGACTTAATTAGTTTTGTAGAGGCCTCTCTTCATATTCTATGTGTTTTTGTCTCTTATTTTATAATCTTTTTGTTTTTTTTTGTTCTTATTACATGTTACAATAACTACTAATATTCCTTCATGTGATACTTGAATCTGTAACTACTTATTATTTAATATAAAGAAAATTCTGATATGCTAAAAAATAAATATTTTATTTTTATTGATAAACAAAGGTCATAAAAAAATATAAACGTAAAAAGTAAAAGTGTTCCAACAAATTCCCATGTTCTACAAATTAACTGCACCTCATAAATAATTTTTGCTTTATAAAAAATAATATATGACCCCCCGGTGTCGTACCGTCGTACAGTGTCCACGTCGGCCAATCAAAGCGCCGGATGTCATATTTTATAACTAATGATGTATTAAAGAAAAAAACTCTTTCAAGAATTATATGACGGAAACAGTCGGTGGTATATTAGTTCGCGTTAACCTTGTGACCGAGATGTTCATTTCAAATGTTCTCAATTAATGCAGCAGTTTTATGTTGTGAATGTAAAATTTGGACTAAATATTTTGTACAGGTTACTTGCCAATTTAAATAAAAAAATATTTGCAATTTTTTGTGCTGTGCTCTATATAGGCAGAGGAATCTAGTATTAGGTTTCGGACGGAACGCAAAGTCGTAAATGATTTATTCTTTTGAGTAGGAATTGAACCCACTACTGTCGCCTACACACACTACTATATATATCAACACTCGAGTTGCACGTAGCAATCCCACGTCTTCATACAGCATTATTTCAACCACAAATACCTCTATACATCACAAAAACGTTATTACGTTCAGAATTGAAGGATGTAATGGGCAAAAAGCGAGCATATTGAGAGGAATGTAATAAAGCCTAGGTGGTGCGTTTTTTACGTCCATTACGGGGCCGCTACCTTCGGAATGAACTGGTGGAAGATGTATGGGTTCGGCGTTAGGTCAGTTGAAGGCGTTATTCACTTTTTATGTCTTTCCTTTAATTGTTTATTTGGAATTACGTGTTTGTGCTTATAAAGTTATTATTTTTTTATGTAAATAGTATCATTTACTTTCGGCTCCGTCCGTATAGTTAAGTGAAATAATTCAAAAAAATTGTATATATCACAAAAGCTTGGCGTTGAACTCCGGCACTCAGCACACAATGCCTCCAGAATTCAGCGGAAAGTGGGAACGGAGTGTCCTAGCACTAGGTTCCCTCGGCCTACCATACATACCAGAAGTGCGGGATACAGCGTGAAGCTGATGAGTTTTCTAAGCATTTTTTTTAAAGTCAATTAAACTTTCTTCTAACATTCTACGGAAAAATATACTAACCATTAATAAAAAAATAAAAAAGAAAAGAGATAAGAAAAATAGTAGCCAAACAAATACAAATAAAAAGCTATATTGTCGTAAAATTCCAAAAAAATGACACTATAACACATTTTCATTAAGATGCTATAAAGCAAGCATTAAGGAAAGCTCAGTCTTTGTAAGCTCCAGCGATAATTATACTCATCGCGGTGTATAATATAGCTATGATTGCAACATTTTTCCACGCGAAGTGGCTGCTAATGTGACCAGAGCTAACATGATAGTGCAGTCCCAGTTGCAGCAATAAACAACTAATAAAAAAATATTATTATCACGTCATTGAGGTCAGTCATGGAGCAGCGGCACCGGTGTGTGACAGTAATGCGACAGTTGTGGATTCGACTCCTCGAGGGAAGGAATTAATATTTATCAAAATTTTGATTTTTTTATTCTGGCACCAACACAAAAGCCCGGCTTTCACATATAATATGTAGCATATCATTATATGTTCAGAGCAGTAAAATAAATAATTACAACATTAGATTATAAAAAAAAAACGCTTATCATAAATTTTAAGATACGAGATACATCAATTTCCTACTACAATTTTACTCTATTTCAACGTTCTTTGTTTACTGTACTAAAATTTTCTCTCCGCTCACAAAACGACGCTACCCTTACACTAATTGTTGACTCCAGATATTATTGAGAATACAAACAACTTTTCGGTTTTTGCCCGACTCTACACTCTACACTGGAAGTAACTAACGATAGTTTTATACGAAACAAAATGGATATAATTCTCTCTTATGGTGTTGTAATATTATTTCTTATATAAAATCTTGGTACGCTTACCGTAGTTTTATTTAAAAAATTTATGTTATATATGTTATTCTGGCATAATTGCAAAATATTTGTTTTTTTACATTTCTTTCAGCATCATGCTCTATCCTGCATAAAGCAGCAGAGAGAATCTAGTATTAAGACACTGATCTATTTTTTTACACATTCAATAATAAAGTCAATTTATCTGAACTAATCAAAACTTAATGCATCATGATATACAAAAAGAATTAAAAAATAACCCGGATGGGCCCAAAAACAAGGAGAAACACAGATTTAGTATACAAAATATAAGATGACAAGATACTTTATAATCTGTGCAGGGGTCAGAGTGGAGTGTTCACGTGAGCAAACATTTTAGCTGAACAAACAGGGGTGGGCATTTGATGAGTGACTCAGTCACCTGTTTACAGGAAATATTGTGTTATATTTTTAAAATGAATATACTGTTTGCCATTGGAAATTAAATATTTCCATTTGAAATAAAAAAATTGCCGCCTTCTACCTGTTATAACTGCACTAAGTTCATTAGAAAAAGTATTTAAGATTAACGGTAAATTGAGTGCACAGTGTTTTATCACTAAATTTCTCTATCACCTATCAAAAATACAAACAAAATTTTAAAGGAAAATATCATTCTTGAATATACCTAATAGTCTGCCTATTATCATGAAAGAACATCGTGGAAATTAGACCATTTAATCAAAGCCTTGAAGGATGTCTAAAACTATAATACTATGCGAATCAGAAATATAATATCAAAATTTGAATATTTGTTTTTTCTTTCAAAAAACAAAATTCATTTATTATTCTAAAAATAAACTAAAAAGCAATATTAAAAAATAATTAAGATGACCATATCAAAATAATAACAGAAGCGTCCAGACAGTACCTACTGTAGACGAAGCCTTGTTCCTACAATTCACTACAACCGACCATCAGGTGCGCGTAACCGGACACTTCAGCCCCTGTCATTTCTGTTTGTTTCCATTTTATGCATTTTAAGTTATAAGAGATAAGTAAAAAATATTAATCTAATTGTCAGTTACAAAATGATGGAAGGGTTTTATAAATATAAAACTAACTTTACTAAATTTCATAAAGGATTTAATTAAAAATCGTTAAAGTTATTCAATTTTGTTAATCAAGGTGTATTTGTTATTGTAAATTGCATTTCTTAGTTGTACTATCTTATAAGTACACCGTAAATAGATGAAATATAATAGAAAACAGAATATCCGCCATGCTGCGGTCAAAAGGCAGTATTAGAATAATCATAACGAGATATTTGTGGCACACTGTGTAAAGTTTACTTTTAAATTTAATTCCTCCTGCATTTTTAATCTCATACATATGTAAAATCGTATATTTATACTGTAATACGTAATATTGTAATATTGTATTATTGTTGTAAAGGTTTATAACATACTTAGGAAAGAAAAACACAAAAGTTAGGAAAATACATAAGTAGTATTTATTATTTCGTGTTTTGTAATAAAACACCAAAAGAAATGCATAAATTTAGAAAGATACGCTAGTTTTTCATCACTTGTTCTACAATAAACAGTCTAGAATGGAACACCTCGCCAGATTTTGACAGACCAAACAAAATGGGCAAGCAAATAGACGAACTGGGGAGGTACACGCGCAATGTACACTGTGACACGAATCATTTTATAAACGTGAAATTGTATCTTGTTATAGGACTGTCAGCCTAGCGGAGTCTCAGTTTTACTACATTTTTATACAGGTGATTCGGGAGTTGAACTAACAAGGCAAGCTACGATGGCCTTCACCAAAATATTCACCTAACCTAATATTCTGTACGTGAATTAGAATAATAACTATTTTAAATCTGTTTTTGTTTAGTTTTCAGTACTAATATTAAATATATCATCACAGAACGAAAAAAAGAAAAAAAATTAAATTACAATAGAAAATTGGGCAGCGAGTGGGAAACAGAGTATCTTTACACTTTGTTCCATCCGTCTTCCATTCTATATGCGGGATACAGCGTGAATCTAAAAAATCGGAATTGAAACCACAGTCATCGTGAACGGTTGTTCATACAATTACCAACTATGCCATAACGGCCCATATAGATATATTACAAGAGGTTATCTTGTTTTATTATGTACAGAAGGCTGAATACAGATCGGAGCTGACCTACTAATGCTTTGTTCGTAACTTTTAATCGATACACGCGGACCGTTATAAATAGATACCTTAGTTAAAGTTGTCATATTCCCGAGTGGTGCAACTTATTGATCGAACGTGGTGGTCTTAGGTTCATTTCCAAATTGCGAAAATTAAATTGAAACTATGTTTAAAATATATACAGGTGTTTATTATTTGGGCTTTTAATGTCTGTCAATTCAATTTAGAGGACCTTAAGTCTAGAAGAGTGGAAATTAATTTGAGATTCTGTTAGTAAATATAGCATCTGAGCAAATTCTTATCTCATTTTTTTTAAATCAACGTAGAAAATGTAAAATACAAAAGAACTATTTAACGCTTCGTTCCACACGATACACGTTAAAATGAAGTATTTTAACCATGCATTTCCCAATTTTCAAAATATTCAGTATCAAGTGGCTGAACTCAATGCCGTGCTTTGTCTATTTGAGTGGAAAAATGAAAATTCCTTAAATATGATTCCTGCAAACAAAATAGAGCATTTCACTAACTCCTTTTCCAGTACAACAGCTGCCTTTATATTACAAATAAATGCCATACTTACTACAACACTATGCATCGTTTAACTTATTCACTTAGTTAAACATAAGTATGGAACAGTAAAATTATAGAGTCCACACACACACACGAGTGTAGGTGTTACCAGTGTGACGTAAATTGAGCAGTATTCAAAGCTAACTTACTTAGTGTTTGCTGAATATGTGGGTATTAAATTATTTGTCGTGACGTCGTTGTGGCTCGGATGAGATGTTTTTCGCTTTATATTTCTGTTTAGGCTTATGCTGTATCCTACATATAGCAGGGTAGGCAGAGGGTGTCTGAGAACCTAGTGTTAAGAAACTGCGCTTACAAGAAGAGAAGAGAAGAAAGAGAGAAAGAAGTGTCTTCACATTAGGTTTCTCGGTTCCGCACAAGGGAAATTCCGTAAAGCTATATTAAATAAATTATAAATCAATTACAGCAATTTTAAATCAAAAACAATTTTCAATATATTATACGTAACTCAAGACGGACTCAACAGAAATGAAAAACTTTCTCATTAAATTGAACAAAGGCGGCAAAGAAGCCATTTAAACGGAGGTAAAACTACGTACCTAATTACAGAGCGAGCTAGACTACCTAAAGTTCTAGGTAATCAGGCTCAAAGGGGATGGCTGGGAGGTGCTAGGGGGGGTGGTGGTGGGGGGTGGCGAAGCACTAATTATGAAAGAAGATTGAATGAACATAATGATGAAACAAATTGCTATTACTATTTGAGGACTTATAATGAATTTGTATCATTTTATTCAAATTTAGTAATGATGCTCTATATATTTGTATGGTAATAGATTTTACTTTTGTCGATCTAAAAGTTTAGTTTTTGTGTTGTATTATAGTATAATGTGTCTCTATTTTAAGAGAAAAAAGATATTGTATTTTTTATGAAATAAAAATAGTTGTCTATTTTACTTCATATAAGTAAATTATATATTGTACATACCTAGCATATAATCGTAATAATTATTACATAAGATCTACCTTGGTTTTATCAGTTAATAATATAGAAATCTTCAACTTATTTTTATATTGGAAAACCATATAAAAATAAATAGAAAACAAAATCCAAAAAAAAAGTCATAATGTAACAATAACTGACCTTTACAAGGGCGCGGCACCTTGCTAAATTTAGAACACCTCAAGAAAACATCAATCGTAGCGACACATGCGCAAACGAAATCACTAATAACAGTGATATATCACTTGTTTATCACTATCACACTATCTCAAGTGACGAAGACCTGATTGTCAGGTGTTGTAGAGACAACTGTAGGTGGGAAGCACCTGCCAGGTAGAGGCGACCAATCAACGCGCAGGTTGTGGCGCAGCTCGATAAAAAGGCGTGGTCAGGTTACCTGTGTCACCTGTAATGTTCGTGGGAGGGCAGGTCCGCGGTTGGTTTAGACGGTAGCGTATCACACACCTGCCAGGTGTAGAGACTCGTGGTTAACTAGGTCAATCCACCCAGGTTTCGAAGATAAGGTGATATTTCATTTTTTTTTTGAAGTTTTAGGTAAAAGAAATTTGAAATAATATTATCACTTGATGGATACTTAGCTAAGTTAAGTTTTTTTTATAGTATGGTTTATCTTATTATATTATTCTTTATGTCATGTATTAATATGACAAGAAATAGTATTGTCATACTAGCTAGTTTACCTAGTTGCACGAATATATTGATGAAGATTATATAGAGATGTTAAAAAGTGTTATTTATACATAAATGTACTTGTTATATGATCTATATACATAATATATCTAAGTATATATAGTTTTAAAAAGTCTCTGTTTTATTATGAGTTACTATAACAATATAAATAATGATTATACAAACAGCGCAACGTTAGCTTCCACTAACATTTTATCTATGTATACGATAATATATGTTTTTTCTATACTAATAGTAATTTAATATATCCTTAAATGACTATAAATTTAGCTAAGACATTGTAAATACACTAATTTAAAGTAAATCACTATATCACGCGCAATATTATTCATTTGCAAGAAGTTAAGTTATAGTCTAGGTTATACCTTGGAGCGCACCTAAGGCTATATAAGACGGGGTGGCTGTGGGCGGGGGTGGGTTGTGGTGAGAGGAGGTCTGTGAATGAAGCTTTTAAGATTTTAATATTATATTTAAATTTATAATTTGGAATTTATATGATTTTTTTTTGCTTATGGCTCCATGTAGAACAATATGATAGACTATATAATATATGATAAAGCAAAGACAGTTTGGAGTTCAATCTTCGTTAAACAAAATGTCTTTTTTATGTAAAGACAAAGAGAACATAGCATTAAAAAACTCCTGACGGAATTTAGAGACTGCGTGTTGAATAGCGTAACTTAACGACGTGTTTTGAGTGGTAGCATTATATTTACCACTAACTAAGTTAATTCTAAGTTGCTCAATTATTTAATGCTATATTAAAAGATTGGAAAACTTCAAAAATATGGTTCAAATGGTTAATATGACACGTGAAACGTGCATTCTGCTATTCATACTTATATCATTATATTCACCAGAGCTCGCGATTCTTTGGCGTTTCTCCAAAAAAATTTCCCACTAAAGTATAGTAGCTTTTAAAGGTGCTGTTTATTAGAACGTTTTAATGGACCACTTAGTTTTTATAATCTCCAGCTGTCGTTCCTGGATTTGCCTAGAACGTTCATACTAAATATATATTTCTTTTACATTCATGTCATTCATTTGAGTATGAAACGTACGTTAATTAATTAATTTAAATATGAAGTTGAGCGAATTCTACTGACAGAAGGTGCCTACCTCATGTAAAGACACTTCGTTTTACAATATATATATTGTATACAATAAAATACTAATGTTCAAGCACGTATTACCGTGAATCGTAACTAGTTTCATAAGATTCTTATTAGAATATATTCCGAGCACGAGTAAAATAGTTTAAAGGTAAACTGAAGAAAGTCGAAGTTTTAACGAGCGAGGCGATGCAGCTCTGTACAACTTCGCTTGACGCTTGCATTGTTGTGGCTTACGGTTTTTATAGAATATTTTTAAAAATCATGTCTCAAGATATATTTGTGATAGGAAGTTTAATTATATACTATGTTATATATTTGACATATGTACGCGCTTTTGTAAGCTGGACTTAAAAAAATTTAAAATGACAAAAGTAACGTCGATGTGACCTTTACTTTCCATGTTATGTGTGGACAAACATTTATGTAAGTATATTATGTATATTTTATTATTTTTCTACCACGATTCGCTTTAGTGTATATACCATTTCTACACTGAAATATTCTATTTCTAGTTTCATGACAGAGGCAATCTAGTATTAGAGGATTGGAGCACTCTGTTTAATACCTTTCATTTTATTTTCGACACATTGTTTGTTAAATGACAAAACTCCACGTTGTATTTTGTATCTCTAGAAAACCTGCCATCAACAAGACATTTACTAATAATACCAGCTTTTAAGCTTAATTAAAAATATATATTTATTATATATTTTATTTAGATAATAGAGTCAGCTGATTGTACATATCACTTAGAGACGCTACATATGTGTTTGTTTACAATGACAATGCTATAATATGTAAATGGTAATAGGCGCCACCGCGACGCACACTTGCCAGGAGATATTCTGAAGCTGGATATTACCGTTGTGAATCTATGTTTTTTTTTTTAACTTCACGCTGTATCCCGCATACAGTAGAGTAGACAGAAGGAATCTAATATTACACACACTGACACTCCGTTCTCTACTTTCCAACGAATATTCGAGCCTTTGCGTGTTAGATGGCTTCAACTGATAATAGATGTTATTAGTTTTATTTTATTTAGGGTAATAATGTAATAATTCACATTTCCCCGTTCTGGTAAGACAAAATGTGGCTTCCACATAAGCAATAGCTATCCCATTTGAATTAAACATAACGTTGCTTTTTTATAAAAAAAATCCATTTGTATACTTTTAAAACTTGTAAATCCTGTCAACCTACAATCATGAAATTAATCCTGAGCCCACGGACCTAAAAAACTCCAGTGGTGCGGGGGCACAAGCGTGTGATTATAAGCGTGACAGGTTGTCGATTTCCACTCGAGGAAATGAAATATTTATTGTTACCGCTGCCCTGGTGTCGAGATAAAGCCCAGCGTTGAGTTCCTTTACTCAACGCTTAGTGCTTCTAAAATTCACTGGAAAGTAAAGAGGAAAGTGCTCCGAGGCTCCCTCTGCTTATCTTGCAATATATTGGATACAATGAAGTTCAAAAAAATATAATATTATTTTCAAAGACACATACCGTTTATAATCGAAAGTCACCTCCACTCTGGTAACATAAAATGTAAACGTAAGCGTGTATTCCCGGCGGGCGCACCGCAATCTGCGCGGGCGAAACCGGAAAATTACACATAGTTCTCGTTTTAGACTTTAATAATGTTCTTGTTGTTTTCTGCTATTTTTATTATTATTTCATAGTTAATT
Source organism: Heliconius aoede (assembly GCA_037355905.1). Taxonomy (NCBI): domain Eukaryota; kingdom Metazoa; phylum Arthropoda; class Insecta; order Lepidoptera; family Nymphalidae; genus Heliconius; species Heliconius aoede. The sequence continues at coordinate 222,008 of JBAIZZ010000091.1, read as the reverse complement.
GTTTTTTTAGAGAGATTTGAGATTTTTTAATATACTTTTGTTAAAGTACTGTTTTGTGAATAATAAATGATATTTACTATATACGCGAATAGTTATTTTTTACCTTAAGATATTAACCCGCACCCGTGTGAGTGGCCTGTGATTCTAATTAATAAGTAAGTGTACATTGCTGAGGCACACAGTACTGAGTTTTACTTTAACGATTTTAACGATACTTGTAATATGATAATTTTCTCTCTTCACCGTCGAATTGAAGCTTTAATATTTATTTCAGATAACCCATAGTGTTAGGTATCGACGACAAATCGCCAAAACTTTTCCAGTCATAAACGAGTCAAGTTTTCCAATCTCGCGCCGTCCTGTCATATTATTCTCTAACTATTTTATTGCACTTTGCAACCTTAGGGCGTGTTATATAAAGTATTTGTGTTAACTTTACGCTATATCCCGCATATATATACATACGTTGGAGAAATCTGATATTAATATTATTTTAACTCCACGCACCGCTCAATTGTCGAGATATTACGTTTTCAGTATCGGAACTCAGTATTTATCTTATCAATCTTCATCTTGTTATCAAACCGAGAAAATAAGTAATACGTTGTGTAACTGCGGCAAGACGATCTCAAAGTAAATAGAAAATATTAAAAAATATAGTAACATTAAAAATTAATGTAATCTATGTAGTCAAATTAAGCCGTATCCTTGATAGGCAGAGGGTACCTAGTGTACTACTCCGTTTCCCACTTTTTGCCGAATTCTGGAGGCATTGCGTGTTGAGTGGCAGAACTGCCAGGATATGAGAACAAATAAATGAAAACATAAACGTAAATAAATATCTTACATCCTCGAGTGGGGATCGAACCCACAACTGTCGCGTTACAGTCACACCCTTATGCGGTGGGTGCGCCCTCACGGCCTCATGTTATTTATGTGCTGCACAATATAGGATACCTAGAAAAAAAAAGTAGAAAGAGATACAATACTTCATTGCAGACTTTTCATTCATTATAGAGTACCCCATTGTAGGTGGCACGCGGGACATTGTCTTATAGAAAACATGATAATTGTGACTGTATTGTACAATTATTTATTGTTATAAGGCAGACACATAATATATTGAAACAGAAAGGCCACACGCAATGCAATGTTGGAACCGACGTTGTTATACGGCAGCAAAACGTGGATATTGCAGAAGAAGAATAAAAGAAAGATGAATGCAGAGGAGATGCGATCCCTTAGTAGGTTATGCGGAGTCAGCTAGCTGATCGAAAAGTGAGTGGTAAGAGAGGTAAGAGGGAGATTTCGGTTGACCTTCGAAAACACAATATCAAATTTACTAGAGAAAGGTCACGTGAAAAACATGAGGAAGAGGAGGGCATGTATGAAGAGGCTGATGACAGTGGACGAGGTGAAAGAGGTATGTAGAGACCGTAGCGTTTGGCGCTCCGTTCTCTCTGACTACCCCGCTATGGATAAAGCGTGAAGTTAAGTTAGGTTACAACCGATGTAAGTGAAAGTAAAATAATAAATTTTCATTGGTATTGTGAGCCAGTAAAAAAAATCTTATAAGAATAAACTGAATATAACAATGTCACTTCGACGCTACACGTTGTAAAAGCGTCGTTGAAAATATTCTAAAGGTGATTTAGGTGGTGTGAGTAGTATAGTTTATAGATTGTATGGTTCAATAAAGCAGTAAAATTGTAGATCACGCATATTTTATTATTTTTTTATGTCTTATGATAAAAAAATTGATAAATAGAAGTATTTAATAGAGTGATCGATATTTATATTATACAAATGTCCATGTAATTTCTTTCAAATGTGATTTTTTCTTTACCTTTTTACTTATATTGTAAACTGTATATATTACTGTACCTATTGTTGTGGCACAGGGGTAAAAAAGTATGAATCTAAGGCGACGGTTGTAAGTTCGATCCTCACTAGTTGACATAGAACATGCAATACCTTGAGAAATTCGGCGGAGAGTAGAGAACGGCGTGTTTTAACACTAGGTTCCCACTGCCTACCTGTCTATACAGCGTGATGATGTTTCTATAGATTATATAAATATAAAAATTATTATGCTAGCAAAGAAAATAGAGTGGTAATTACAAAGAAACATCGTTGACATAGTACGTTAGATGCCTACCGCTTCAAGTAAAATCACCACTAGCTATACACGAGCACTCAATTCCCAATGCCTCACCGCCCACTAAAAGTTCATTTATAATTCAAACTGACCTGCTCTTACCGACGCTGGAGCCGTGACGACAATCGCTTATGTGACGTCACGCCACGTTAGCCGTCAAAGCCTCAAATGAAAGAGGGTCATGAAGTTTTAATAGTGATTTAGTGTGGAATACGAGTATGTGTATTACATAGAGAATACGTAATGATTCTTTTCTCCGCTCTCTTTAAATTTAGATAGTAATAAAAAAATTATATTCTTTCTTAAGCTCGTATTAATTACTTGCATTTTATTTTACAGTAAGAAAATAAATGTATTACTAATATATTATTAAGCTTTCATTGGAGGTCATCAAAACGCAACGGTTTTACCGAATTATAAACGCGATAGTTTTGAACTCGATCTCCACACGGTTGAATTAATATTTGAGCTATTTTCAATTTCCCGCTTTGGTAGACAAAGCGCAGCGTTGAATTCCGCCACCAATGATTGGCCAGAAAATGGATAAAGAACTGATTATGCGTGAAAAAGTCGTGAACCTCCTTTACTTTTATCCAATAGCGATTAAAACTTAATTCCTCCTTAGACTACTATGTTATTGATCTGTAAAATATGAGAAAATAGTAATTAAGCCTTAAATTTCTATTTGATGAACAAAACACAATTCACTTACAAAAGCTAGCCATATCCAAGCAAATATATTAGCTACTTCGTTGTAATTTTATTAGTTTCTCTTTTCACCAGCACCTCGTGACGGTCACTTTGAAACTTTTTGAACGTGGCCGTATAGTAGAGCCGGCTGCGTGAATTCATTTCGACTTCGAAAAAACTGAACGCCGATTTTTTTTTATTCACGAACTGAATATAAAATACGTGGAAGTTGACAAAAAGCTTCGTAATCAGAGCTTTTCTGCCACCGCTTTATGGCGGTCGTGAAAGCTTCTCGTGTAATGAAAAATAGGTGGTTCAGGATTTTGACACTGGCAGGAAAACTCTACTTGGTATCTGTTATGTTTTTGTGTTATCGAAAGTTGTGCTAATAATATTCCCCGCATGAGGCAAGGTAGACAAAGGGAGGCTATATATGTCCGTTTCTATTAATCCACATTAGAGTCATATATTATAAAAAAACAGCTTCTCGTTTTTTCCGCATAGCTGAGTAGACAAAGTGAACCTTGTATTACGAGATTTAGTTTTCCACTTTCCACCCAATCTTCAAGACATTACGTGTGTTGTGGCGAAAGTCAACGCCACTATCTACCAGAGCGGGTAAATGAAAATAACTAAAGATGTAATCTTTCCCCCGACTTAGGATCCAACCCAAAACCATTGCGTATATATTCTCACTGTGCCATGTAAGCCTTAATTCATATATTAATAAAATAATAAAGATAGAATATCAATAAGATATTCCCTTTATACATAGATAGGTATCGTTACAAGAACTTTATCCCGACGTCGAGGTATGGCGAGCACGTGTGTCCGCACAAAAAACGCGCCTTAATAAAACGAGGTGCCGCGGGGGTCTGGTGTAGGGACGAGATATATACACGACGATAATAGAACGTATTTATTAATGAAAAATATATTGTTCTGTAACATTTATGTGGCATAATGTCACCAAATATTTTATAAATATTCTTATTATCTTACTTAAATTATAAACAAATTTTCTTCATAAGTTACTAAAAATAACAAACGCAGTTTTCAGCCTCGTTCTCTTATGAGAGGAAAAATTGTTTTAAATAATTAACGCATTTTGTGTACACCAATGATTTTGATCTAGAACCCTCACATTTACTATACACTATACTATGTATATTATATATATATATATTTTTAATATCGATATTCTTAATAAACTATCGATGGTTAGCCCAATGCACATCACATCTCTACTCGGGACGGGTTTAATTACACGCGCGGGCGACAGGTTGTCGCTGACGTCATCGCTGCATATGCGTAGTCGAGGTGTTTATCCCACATTGTATTGTTCTCACTATATTATGTGTGTAATACATACATATATATGTATGTATTATGTATATATATTTATTTACATATGTGTAGGCATATATATCTGCTGTGTGCGGGATACAGCGTGAAGCTCATTTAATTAAATTTTTTACATATGTCTACATAGTCCAGTTCAGAGGTCAGTCGTGGCACAGGCGTACAAGCTTTTGACTGTAAAAGCGGCTGGTATTGGTTACGATTCCCACTCGAGGAAATTAAATATTTAACATATTAATTTCTTCACTCACTTAACAGACAATGTATCTAGGACTTGGCGGTAAATGGGAACCAGTTTTTTTTTTAAATAAGGCCATTACAATCGTCAAGTTACATGAAAATGTCAGTAGTGTCAGTTCGACCACCAAAAGAAAATAAAATACATTTTAAATATAAAAGAAAAACACTTTACTTAAAAGCCGCCTCATATTATGTGTCTACTACTTTGTATAGATAGTAAAATAAAAAGGTAATTAAGATGCAGACGCTATTTCAAACATTGTATGTCTTCACAATCGAATGGCCACCTTGTTTATATGGATTCTGTAGAAAATGAATTAAGCATTCTCTTAGGGATACTTGCTTTTTTGTTTTGATTTAAGAAAGGCAACTTGAGGCCAGTCGTGGCAGAGGGTTCAGAGGCACAAACATGCGAATGTAAACCCGACAGGTTTTGGGTTCAATTCTCACTCAAAGAAACGTAATATGTATAGAAATAAGAATAAATATTTTATTTTATGAAAAATTATATCATTACTTCGCACTTTACAGTAATAGCTTTGGAAATTGTGTACAAAAATACACTTCCGGTGGCATCACCGTCACCTCATAAATTCTAACAATCGCTTAGCAAAATTGTGAAGTGAAAGCTTTTTTTTTGGTAAATTATTCAAATTTATAATTTTAAAACATGTGTTATATTTAAGTGGATATGTGTGATTTTCTTACTAATACATTTATAACTAGCTTTTATTGGTGGCTTCAACGCGCTTCAATTGGAGTGGATTCCTCTGCCCGACTGTATGAGTGATACAACGTTAAGCTAAAAAAAAAGTATATTTTCATCCCGCCCTGTTCCATCAAAGTAAGGTATAACTTCAACATTTTTACACTAATAAAAATATCAAAAATATTTAAGAAATAGCATTTTCTTGCCTAATGCTTCTAAACTCTTTGTTCAAACTTTTACGTGTTTTCCAGAAAAGTAGTATTTTTATTAGTCATTAATTATCTCAACCGACATGGAAAGAATCAAACTATTTGTCAAGTTATAGAAGTCTCTTTTGCTAATAAATAACAAACAAGACATTACCTTATCTGTTTTTTTTTAGCTTCCCATTTTCACGCATATAAATGAATTAAGAATTAATTCTCGAAAGCTCTTTCAGCTTTAGACCAGTCTTTCCAGAGCAAGACAGGTATATAAAAATAAAAATAAGCTTACTTCAAACTTAACTTTGTTATAAAACAGAATGATCCAAGTTTTTTTTTTCTAAAACCTTACATTCAAGTCAGAAATTTGAAATACAAATAAAACCATAAGGTGGATCCTATAATAATACTGTGCGGTCGTACTAAAATAAACTTTAACCCTTAATAATTAGGTCCAAATTATAATGCCACTATTCTTGCGGCCATTATGAAACAATATTCTTTGTACACATGGCACACACCTCCTCAGGTAACCTGCGGATCTTTTGAAGATAACACAAATTTATTTTTCTTGGAAATTATATCTTGTTGAAACGTAATAGATTTCAAAATCGATTACAACAATTTGGGTCAACGTATAAAGAAACGTATATCTTGTTTCAAGGTAACTAAAAGCATTTGGGACGTTTTATAGGAAAAAAAATTTAAGCATATGTTTTTCTTAGAATTTTGAAGGAAGACGGCGATGTGTAGAATTGTGATTTAATTAGTAGCCGTTTGATGGCGGCCGTCGGTTTTTATTAAGGAATAGAAATAAAACTTATTAAGATATTATTTTGAAACATGTGGTGAGTTCTGATAATTAGACACGCAATGTCTCGAGAATTACTGCGCAAGTAGGGAATGGACTGTCTTAATAAACTAGGCTTACTCTGCCTACCATAATATAGTCTGGCGCTAGCGTGAAGTGAAAAAAAAACGTAATATTTATTATTTTCACAACAGTCCGTTTTTATTTTTAGCCTCAATCGTTTTTGGCCACACCCAGTCCTTAAAATAACTCATATATGTAAAGAAATTATTATATAATATACAAAAATTGAAGCAACTAAAATCACAAATTATAAAATAAAATTCAAAACACCTGTCGCAGTCACTTTTGAAAGAAAAAATTATAAATTATTCATATAAATTCACCTCTACACCTTCATTTTGTCACAAAACATCCGGTTTCAAAGCGAACCAATTAATATAAGTCCAGTTTAGATGAAATACTGATTTTCAAGTGGGACGATAAAATATAAAAACAAGATGTGATATTTTATTATTATGTACTTTATATTTTTATAATTCTTCACGTTGTATTTTGAATGGTGGAACTCAACGCCGTGATTTTCTCGTTACCAGACTGAAAATATAAAAATAGTTAATTCGTCCTAGTAGAAATTTAATGTATTATGCATATATTGAGTTTAGTAGAGTATGTAAGAGGTACGCGTCGATTGTGGATTCAATCCTATTTGGGGGAATGATTCTATTTAAATTGTTTTATTAATTAGAGGGGGTTAGCGGGCAATACAAAGTGAGTCTTTGTTTTACCGCAAATTCGACCGGAGAATGTAGAAAGTACCACACGACTCGTACTAAGGTATTCGTGCCTACCCTATTATACAGTATACTCGTACAGCTCGAAGAAGCTTCACTCTCTTTTCTCTTCTATAAAAAAAATTATGACCAAGGTAAGCCTGAAGGTTTTTTTATGAAATTTATCCATAGTTATAATTAATATTGTTTTTATTTTATTTATTTTGTAAAAATATTTATTTACCTCTGACAATAGACACCTTTGTGGTAAATTTGAAAATGATTGGAAATATTGGTTGTGAATTAGGATACAAATAGAATGGCAATAATTTTACATTATAAGCTACTCTCAAGTATAAAATATTCGTGTTTTTCCTTAGATGTACGTGTATTTTATTTAATAACATTTTGAACTTTATTTGTCTGAACTTTAAAACGTAACATTTAAAATACTGTCTTTTTCCCCTTTCTCATTGGAATTTCGAGAAATCCTTTCCTTTGATCTCCTCTATACTCCCTAAGCTGCCTAGATGCTAAATTTGGAATATAGACTAAAAAAAGTTTATTATCATCCGTTATATCTTAAATAAATATTTTACATATTGCTCAATGGAATTTGCATACGTCGGGCGCCATCTAGCGTCAAGTAGACTAACTATACTCTGTCTGAATTTATGAGCTTTATAAAATATCAATCAATCAATCAAAAACACTTTATTGCACAAAGATAATACATACATTTGGTAAAATTTGTAATTTTAGTACAGTGCCATATCACTATAAGTATTCTCTTACAGGCAACCTTTTATTTATAAAAACTAATAGTAAGACAGAGAATACATAAATACATACAAAAATATCATAAATACATTTCTATAGAGATACAGTTACAGACATACATATATACATATACATATGAACAAACCAAAAATATAGATTATAACAATAGGTCTATAACTCTTTAAGACGGCGCTAACAACATTAACTGATGTCGACTGCCTGATAATGCGGGGTAGCTCGTTCCACAATTTCCCCATTTTTACGGTGAATAATTGATTATAGCACTTGGTGCGACATAGAAGAACCTCCAATACGTTTTCATATCTTGAACAGAGATTGAAAGACTGAGAGTGGGAGCCCACGTAAGCGAATCTTTGTTTAAAATATGAAGAAGTTAAATGCACATACAAGATAGAGTATAAAAGGGTAAGTGAATGATAATTGCGTCGATGTTTGATGGTCGGCCATTTAAGTCGAACTCGATGTTGAGTAATATGGTCATACTTCCTCAATCATAAAATGCATCTAATTATTACATTTTGGAGACGTTCAAGTTTAGTAATTGCTGTGATGAATGAAGGTAACAGACATCTGCATAATCCAGAATGGGAAAAAGAAGAAATGGATATTTAGGTTTTCAACGGCAATATTTTTTTCTATCTCTTTACTCTCCCAATAGCAGCAAACAACAATTTTGGACTCGAAGATATATTTACGTTCAGCTTTACGCTGTAACCCGAATATAGCTGGGTAGGTAAGTAGGGAACCTAGAGTTAAGACACTCCGTTCCCTATGCGGGATACAGCGTGAAGCTAATAACAAATCAAAATCGCACCTACACCTGTCTCCATTACATTCGCACTGCTACTACGCCATAGAGTCTAATTTCACAATTTTCAATATTATCTCAATGTTATATTTCGTGGAATCAAAACTGAACAAATCTCATCATAGTATCTAACCAACTAGGCCGCGCTGGTTCTAGTGATTCGGGCGTCCACGTGTATCGGCTCATTGGTGTAGATGACCTAATTTCGAGATAGATAGATTTATTTACATAGTTCATATTTACTATTAGAATTTACTAAATTGTGTTTTTGTTACTTTAAAACTATTTTTTGCTACATTTTCCGGACTAATTGAAGCGCGGTGTTTGGTTACGTCACCTGACCTCTTATTTTTTTAAATACGAGTATATGCAGTGTTTTAATATTTGCTCCCTCGGAGTCGCTTTTGTTAAATGTATATGAAGGGTCTAGTAATAAGTCTAATCTAACATAAAATTTCTCGTCCACATATTTTTGCGTGATAAGTCGTGATATGCCGTGATAAGGCGTGCTATTATATATAATTTAAAAATGCGTAGATAATATTTTCCTTCAATATGATTTTTAAAATAAACGATAGGTCAACGACTCACATAAAGTCACGGACGGACGGGAATATTTAATAAATTTACATATAATATTGTTTTCGCTAATACTTTTTTTTACGGTTTCAAAGAGGCGCGGGCTTAAGACCCGCTGCGTTAAAATTTTATACGTTTTCTTGAACAGTGCAGGTGGAGAGAACTCCATTAATTTACATTGATAATAACAAACATACTTACATGCATAATTAATTTCATATAACAATTTATTCTTTAAATCTACTATCAAAAGTCCCAAAAAGATAATTAAACGTACCTCAAAGGATCGATTGTAAAAAAATCGCAATCCGCCTCATTCCGATCTAATAAGAGTTACAGACGCTCTTTCATATCCCGGATACTGACTTCCGATGTACGTTAGAATTTTAATTTATAAATACGTTAGTGTGTACATACGGTTTGTATTTTCAAGGATATACTTTATTAGAGAACTGTCTTCCACCTGTCAAATAACTAAAAGTTGTGAATGGCACATGACACACTCTAAGTGTCCTGGGCCACCTTGACATGATTGATTTCATTCAAACCAAATAAACTTGCAGTTTTATAATATTAGTAGATACAGATTAATTATTTTAATTCAAAGCATGATTGTAGTTGAAATAGTTGTGGAAACTGTATTTAATTTGTTAAATTTGTTTGTTAAAAGTTTAATAAAATATTGTGCAGTGGGGCACGTTTAGCGCGGCGTTGAGTTACGCTACCTAATACGCAATGTCTCGAATATATGGTGGTAACGGAGTACTGGAGTCTCCTTGCCTCTTCTGGTATAGAAAAAAATACAATACAATTTCAAATTATATGGAGCTTGTGACTGTTTCAGTCTTATAACAAAATCTGTAAAATTTTTGTACAGTATATAGAAGAAACTGTAACTTTTAAATTGCGTCACTTACTTCTTTTATATAATTATGTATGAGTATATTAGTGATATTATCTAAAATAAAATCGTTGGTTTAGTTGTTCTCCCGTGCGCCGGATACACGTATCCTGTAAAAGCGATAGAGCTTCATGGTATTTTGTCAAACACCTATGACACTACTATCAATGTCAGTAAGTAAATGTAAATATATATTATATGAATGTATGTAATATAAATGTTTATTGTATTAGTATACATTATTTTTTTTTTTGCCGTACGCCGTAGACAGCAGGGTAGACAGAGTAAACCTAGTGTTATGATATTCCGTCCCCCATTTTCTAGAGGCATTGCGTATTGAGCGGCGGAGCTCAACGCCACGCTTTGCCTGTCCATCAGAGTGAAGAAAATTGAAATATTAAACATTTCATTTCCTCGAGTGGAAATCTAACCCACACCACCTGTCGCGCTTTGTGACCCTGCGCCACGACCGACCTTAAATTAATTAGTTATTTTTCTCAAATCAAAAAATATAAGTAATAAGAAATGTGAACTATACAAGTACAAAAATTATACCAAATATGTGTATACTTTAAGTTATTATAAATTGCAATACACAGTTATATAGTGAATTATATGGACATCGCATCAGGTATTACTAATAATAATATTAGTTTGTAGTATCGATTTCAGGAAACAGGCGTCCGGTCAGACATAAAGACCCTTTATGTGCACGCGGACGCTATTGGCATCAGTTTGTAGCTCGTCTTGTTATAATTATTAAGGTGACTAATAAATATACCTATAAACGTATAGTGATGATATACGTGACGGTTGTGGGTTGGATTCTCACTCGGGATAATTAAATATTTAATATTTTCATTCTGATAACGAAGGAAAACACGGCGTTGAGTTACGCCACTCAACACGCAATAAGCGGAAGACTTCTCAATGGGAATAGAGTGTCTTAACTCTAGGTTCCCAGGCACTATCTATCTACCTGCTATGCACAGGATATAGAGAGACGACTGAGATGAATTAAAAAAAAACTTGCCTTTTTAGATCTTTGCCGTACGCAGACCTGTAAATATATAAAAAAATTGATCCTTAAGTTTGTTTGTCACCTAACCAATCTCAATGAGGGAAACGATCATTTACTAAAAGGACGTCCCCTTTTTAAAAATTTATCATCTCATGTTAATATATATTAGTTTTTAAAATACTTGTAATGTACGTACGTTGATATAAACTTCTGACGTCGGAAGCTTACAATAATTTAGCGTGACTTAACGATTTAAAGTTTTAACAATTTTGCACGTGTAATGAAAATTAGGGTTCCGTGGCCGTTAGATTTTTTTTTGGAAAATTATAACAGAAAATTGCTGATTATATTAAATATAAAATCATCGGTTTTCCCATTGTATATTCGATCGTGGTATTGAGTTCCATCACATAACATACAACGGCCATATCTAAAATCTAGAAGAAGAAATGAGAAGAAAATGAAGTCAAAAAGAATTCAAGTTAATACTTGTATTCTTATACTTCTATTTCTAGTTAGATGTGTAACATTGAAAAGATAAAAAGAGGCAAACAAAAAGACAGATATTTTTTTTATATTATCTGCGTATTACTAAAAAACCCAGGTTCAAATCCAACCCCAAAATATATTTCACCTACAGAACACTACCATTCACTAGAACTCTCATTAATCTAATTTGAATTTACAAAAAAAAAATTAAAGCATATTACATACATATGTTCATAAATCAAGAGATTTTTATCGCTGTTAATAGAAAAATCAACACAATTAATCAAGGTAATGGCTTCCATCAACCGGCGTTGGCGGGACATCAAGAATGCAAAAAATTACACGGTTGTTTACTTTTGCACCTATCACACACCTACGCCACCTGCTATTTGTATTTGTTTTTAGATTCACGCTGTATCCCGCATTTCAAAATGTAAGTGTTAATTTAAATGTTCATATTTTTTTCCCGTTTTTAAACAAACACGTTATAATCAGTTAAGTGTGATCCAATAAAAATAATTGCGTTTAAAATGTAAAAACTATGCAAAATTAAATTGAAAAAAAAAAGGAGACTGTCGTCACTCAGCGGCGCAGGGTCTGACTGTAAACGGCGTAACGATTTTGGGTTTGATTCTCACGATTCTCACTCGAGCTCACAGCAAGCAAATTTGTGAAAAAATATGGAGAATAAAGTGTCTCAGCATGCACATATGATATATTTAGGACACAGCGTGAAGTAAAAATTATTAGAAAGGAATTTAAAATCATAATAAACATTTTTATATTTAGTTGTATATTTATTTTAGTATATATTAATATTCATTTCGTACAGTAGTTGGTAGAGAGTGTACTCTATTTTCCTCTCATATTTTACATAATACGTGTTAACTACGGTAGTTAACGCCACAAATAAAACAATTATACCATACCAACTCGCACTCTACATAAATAACAAACAGGTGAACAAAATATAAAGATTTTTCATCGCATACCATTCCAAGACAGCACACCTAGAGACGCAAATAGCTGGACAAAAGCGGAAGATGTTAAATAAATGCCTCTATCACTTCATATAAATGTAGAGTCATATGTTACGTCACAACGCGTTTGTTCTGAGAAGAGCTCTGAATGGGTATATAATGCGTGTTATTATTTGGTCCAGTGGAATTGTTTAGATTGTTGTTTTATTGATATTGAAATGTATTGTATGGGTTTTAAAGGAAATGTGTCATTCCAGTATTTTTTTATTTCTATTTTTTTTGTACCTTTTAAAGCCTTGAAGCCTAAAATTATTCTTTAAATTTCAAAAATTTATATTTTTTGCGTTTTTTAGTTGTGAGATTTAGTCAAGGTAACATAATATATTAGAAAAATTTGGACTGTTTAATTTTAGATATTAAACAAATAAACCAAATACATAAATAAGTATTAAAAATATAATTTCTATTTAGTAAGCATGGAAAAGTTTTACTATGTCTATCAACACCATATAATTTTATCATATATATTACCATAGAAATAGCTATAAACAAGATTGCCAGCCTAAATACCGTCTGATTTACGAGATTTGAACAGATCACGCATCGCCATCGCCATCGCCAACGCCATCGCTATCGCCTCGGCAATATCTCTAAGTATCTTTGATAAATAACCGCGCTAATAAACGCTAAGAAACAATAAATCTTTTTAACAGGCGTGATATCCCGCGCGGGTGTAGAGTACAGATTGAAGAAGTTTATTTTTTTTCAGGAAATTAATTATACATTTTTAATGTAATTTTTATTTACCTAACTATGTACGAGTATTAGATAAAAGAGCATATCGTCTGACTGACTGTTGTGGGTTCAATTTCCATCAGGGCGAATGAGTTATTTTAGTTTTCTTATTCTGGTAATAAGTTAAAGCTTGAAATTGAGTCAGTTAACGCGCGTCTTGGAAATTGGGTGATGCATGGGGAATAGTGTCTAAACACCAGAGTACCTCTGCCTACCTACTCCTGGTATAAAAAAAACACCATGAAGATTAAAAAGAAAAAAAAAACTATTTCCTATCATAAAATTTGTTTCTGTTTCTTGTATCGCTTAACTTACTAGTCTGTGTAAGAATGCATGTGAAAATACAGCGAAGCCTGAAGGCAAATATACTCCCATGAAATATGGTATTTCAGAATATGGTAGAACAGAATCGTTTAGTTAATAACTATGAATAGACTTGCTTAATATTTATAGCCTATTACTTATGTATCTGACACACCATAGAACACATCGTTACTTAGAAAAACGAAAGATTTTTCCAATGTATGTAAATAAAAAAGAAGAAAATAAAATATTAGGTATTTCATTACAGGTGTGCAAGTGCGTCTCGCGAAGCACATTTGTTAAGAATAATAAATTTTTTGAATTAATGATTGGTTTTCTTTAAAAAAAATTGGGAACGGTGTATCTTAACACTGTATTCTTTCTGTCTACCTTGCAATAAAAAAAACGTGAAGCTGGAAATAAATTAAGTTATCTTATTGCATTAGACAAACTAAATATTTTTTTAATATATTAAATATAACTTACACTCACCTCAATATAAGTAATATGAGTCAAGGTCACATTACAACTATAATTTCTGCATGAATAGTAGCCTTTTCAATCATTCATTGAAGTGGTTCCATAATGAGTATATGAGTATATCTGAGATCAGAGGCGCTCGACAGACGGACACCGGCGATGACGGGCTAATGCACGGGCGCTATACGAGTGGACACCGTGTTTAGATGACGGAGTGTAGATAAAATTTAGAGACATAGAATATTTTATTCTCCTTATATATTTTTTTATTTTTTGGGGAACAAAAAAAATGTAAGGGCTAGTCGTGGGGCAGAGGCACAAGCGTGCGTAAAAGCTGTAAACGCAAACAGGTTGTGGGTTCGATTCTCACTGGAGGAAATGAAATAGGCAATATATTTATTTTCTCACTCTGGTAGCGAGGCAAAACGCATCGTTGATTTCCAGCACTCAACATGAAATGCCTCTAGAATTCGGTGAAAAGTGGTTTCGGAAAAAAGTGTCTTAATTTGAAAGGTTCCTTCTGCCCACCCTGCGGTGCAGTATAAAGCTTGAAGCTTGAAAAAAAAATGTAAGTAAGATAATGATAAAAGATTATTTTATTAAAAAATATCTTACTTTCTAACTTTCTCTACAATATCATTATTCTACAACACACTGAAGTTAACCAAAAATATATTTACATAAAAATGTTTACAAAATCGTCAAACCTATCAGTATGTCGGTTTGTTCGCTGAAACGATTCTTGAGTGATCCTCTTGAGGGTTTTTGATTAATGCACCTAGAATAGGAAAGCTATATTATTATATTTTACAGGAGCTTTCCTGTTTATAACTCATATGCCATGTGAATTAGATCTTTCTTACTTTGCCGTCACAGCACAATGTTGGACTGAATTTAAAAAAATTACGATATAATAATTTCTAGGTTCTATTAAATTAAAGAAAAAAATATTTATACCTAAAGCTTGTAAATATACGTGTTTTCAATTTTCTGTGCATTATTATAATTAATGGTAATTAATAAGATAAAGACGGTCCAGTAGATTGGCGATAAATATGGTGGTACTAGCACGTTGATGTTGGCTTGCAGCCAGCCACTGTTGCTCAAACATACGAATAACTTTTAAAAACTGGGTGATTCTTCATATGTTATTGTATTTTTTTACCTTTGCTCTGTATCCCGCATATAGCAAGAAAGGCAGTTACAGCCTAAAACTAGGCTGTTATTGTCTTGCTATCTATATAAAAGAGTTATGTAGATCTATTTTTTATTCATATTTGTATCCTTGATATTCGTCGTCATCATTTTGTATTTTAAATAATGAAGGAAGGGTTATGGTCCAGAATAGAAGAAAATTTATAAAATGATTACCGTACACTTATAACATAAGTGATATTCGTTTCTATCTCACAGGATTTAATAACTCTCTATCTCTAAAAACTATCTCTTATTATTTTCTCATTCTCTCAGTTTGGTGCATCAAATCATTGATAATTTCTATGAATTTCCTCCTTTCAGTTTTTTTTAATAATCGATTTATTAAGATTGGTGCTATTAATTATTAGTGATGAACAACCAAAAGATGATGTCTTTTAAAAGAAATCAATAATTAAAAGAAAAATAGTCACAGAATCACCCATCCGGTGTTAAGAAAACAATCAATCTGCGAATATTTCAGTGTTTGTTTCTTTATAGTCAACTATTGGTAATAAAAAGTACATATAAATAGGTGTATGAATTATACAGAATTAAATTTTCTAAGAAAAAAATAATTAGATCATGCCCTTGGCTCATTTACGTTGATTTGACATTGTGTGATTTAGCGGCAGAACTTAACGCCGCGCTTAGACAGAAGCGTTAAGAGTGAGTTAAGGCTCAATTTAGAGACAACAGCTGATAGTTACATAAGTGACAGTGAAAATATTAATTGAATGGTAATAAACACAGATATTATAAAATACGGAGACTAGTATATTTAATATTTACATTTCCTGGCTCTCACTTAACACGAAATACCTAAAGAACGGAGTGTTTTAACATAAGGCTGCCTCTGTCTACTCTTCCATGTGCAAGATACAGCGTAAAGCTAAAAGAATGGGGTTAAAAACAGATTTTCCATTAGGTATGTCTTGAAAGTATACGAAAACAAAGTAACGACTAATCCACCATAAATCACTTAAAATAAATTGATATAATTAAATTAAAGTATATTTACCTCAGTATAATAATATTTAGAATAGTATTAATATGTTTAGTACCAGAGCAGGCGTAGATAGATGTGGCTCTTACCGGCGACACGGTCCGCACCGGTTACCAAGTTGGTCGCACGGCTATTTAAAAATTTTATTAAAGATCGCTTACCTTCACATATGTCTGAGGAACATTTATGCTAATATTATGAAGCTGAAGCGTTTGTTTGGTTGAAGGCTCTATTCTCAGGAACTACTGTATTATTTATCGAGAATGGCCATAGTCGTTGCAATGGAATAACGTGAAGTAATATATTAACGTAAAGTAATATAACATCACAGTAACTTGTTTAATGTAAGGATGTTAAGTACCGACAGTTATTCATCCATGCAAAACAGTTCCTGATTTTTATTTGGGTGGTGATTTTATTCAATATAAAATATAAAAATACATAAAAACAGCTTCACGCTGTACCCCCACACAGCAGGGTCGGCCTAGTGTTAAGACAATCCGTGCCCCACATTCTGTCGAATTCTGGAGGCATTGAATGTTGAGAGGCAGAACTCAACGCCGCGCTATCCCTCGACACCAGAGCGAAGAATTGTAAATATAAACGTAAACAAATATTTCACTTCCTTGAGTGGGGATCGAGCCCACGACCGTCGCGTAACAGTCACGCCCTTGTGCCGCTGCGCCACGACGGCCTCTATTATCCATTTATTCAATATAATTTAAATAGTTTTAGTGACCAGTTAAAAAATGTAGTATACGTCACGTTTAGACTGACGATGATACACACACGCTTTTACCGCCGCGTCGCCGCCGGCACCTGTTGTCGAGTTCTTAAAGTAGGTTTGATACGTTTATTTTCCAAGTGCGCGTGGAATAAAAAATACAAGGTGTAGCAATATATTATTTGTGATCTATTAGTTCAGTCGCCAATGACGTATAAAAACAAGTTGTGGGTTAGAATCTCAACCAGTGGAGACCTTTTTATTATTAGTAGCTTAGTATTAATTTATCCCACGATTCATAGTGGGCAGAAATAATTTATAATCAAGAATTTTCATTATAATTTTTTCATATAATGCCTATATATTGAGTGGCGGAACTCAGCGTCGCTGCTATTACTAGAGTAGATAAAGCTAAACATTCCATTTGAATGGGATCGAACCCACTACTTTAAACGCTGTTATAATTCGCCGCGATGACCTCACAATAGTTTATTATCGCATTCACTAAAACGACATGAAAGATGAAAGACAGTTATAAATTATGGTTAAAATTTAACTGGCAATTATAAAGTCGATTAAATTTAACACACTAATAGTAAGCAAGAGGTAAAATTTCTCTTTCCAGGTATCTTTGTAATTGCTCGTGACGTTTCGTCGTATTGGGGCGTGAAATGCTTGACTAAATTAATTTAGACGCCATTTTCTATGGAACGTTGTAGAAAAAGATCAAAATCTATTATTTAGATAGCTGCACTTTTGAATTCCACTAAGATATTTATTTATACTTCAAATGTAAGGTAAACCTAAATTTTGTTGCACCGAGAATTTTTTTAAGAATAATACTCAAATGAAATGAAATTGATATACGTAAGTCTTTTATTCTTGCTCATTACGCATATAACCTTAAAATCATTTTTTTTTCTCAAAATTTTCTCCAGTACTCCAGTAGATTTGTATTTACATTGATGTATTTATTTAAAACGTGCGTAAGCTCTTTTTACCGTTTATAATGAATATAACGTGATCACTCTAATGAAGTCGAGACCGCTGCAAATATTGTAACGCGTGCTTGGGAAATTAGCTTCGGTGTTTACTACACTAATAAGTTTGTTGCGGATTATACACACTCATATAATAGTAAAATAGTATCATATAGAAATCTGTGATTAAACTATTTATTATATTTTGTACAGGGACTACAGGGCACAGAGCTTCTGACTTCAAAATCGATGGTTGTTGGTTCGATTCTCAATCGGGGGAATGGATTAATTTTATTTCTGCGCCCTGATATAGAGAAGTTCACGTTGAATTTTGTCACTAAATACGCCGCTAAATATACCTTTAACCACTAAATATATACCTTTTTATTATTCAAGTAAATCTGAAACCAAACAAAAGCAAGAATCCAACCGAAAGTCATATAATATAAAATACAATTTATATCAAATATGCGATCAAATCAGAAGAGGAAGGTGGGCCAAAGTGGTCAATCCAATAAAAGTAATAAAAAAGGCGCGATGGCCGGGCGACATGTGGCAGCACTTGCATTTTTTTAAAATAAAATTAGCATACGTTTAGGGACCGTCATGATGATGCCGTTTTTGGACAATATAAAGCTATAAACTCGGGAAGGTATACAGGAATGAAGCAACAAATGTCTTTAATTAAATTACCTTTTTTTGGTATTACAATATGTTTTACTGTGTTTTTTTAGAAATTAATATTAATATATTTTTTTAATTAATAAATAATAATAATTAATAAAAAAACACGCAATGCCTCCAGAATTCGGCAGAAAGCGGGGAACGGAGTGTCTTAACACCGAGGTTCCCTCTGCCTACCCAGCTGTGTGCGGGATACAGCGTGAAGCTGATCCCGCACACATGAAGTGTTGAGTGGTAAAACTCAACTTCGGTATAAAGTGCGGCATCGAATTCTCGTAAATCCTGTATTTTCAATTTCATTTTCTTAATCTTCTTGTAGTTAAGATTCATATACCTACATCCCTAATTTCAAAAATACAGATAATAATAAAATATGGAGTATGTCTCACACGTGAAACTTCTATGCAACAAATTCTCAACTTATATACATATATCTGTCAACAGAAACTATAACGCAATAATAATAAACAAGAATCTGATATTTCAAGTTTATTTAACCATCCAATTAAGCAAGTGAGGCGATGATCAGAAGATGTCACCGTTGATGTGAACCCACACACACTGCTGTTATATCCGAGCCCACCTAACTAATCACCGAATTAAAATGCCCTTTCACTACTCTGTGAAAGAGCCGCCCTTCTGTTCACACGTCTGTCAGTCTACCATTACACTTTAAAACAAAACCATTACATCTGAAGGAAGCATGCTTAACTTAGAATTAGTCACCGATTTGGACTTTATTCAATTGTAATAAGACCCACTTAACCTAAGTCTACCCACGTCTCCCACGGCTCTGTCTATTTACGCATGTTTCGATACCGAGTGTTTGTTTTTGTACGTCTTTATTATTTTGTTCTTTAATAAAAATTTACCAGATGACGGGGCTTACGCTTCATCGTGTTTGGAAATACCTGATGGGTTATCCATTTTGCTTCTTGATTGTAAATTGGGAATTCTATGATTATTATTAGCCATTTAGAAATTAGTTATATTTTGTTTCAGAGTTATTTTTATTGAAGTATTTTTACTACTGTATTTCGCTAAATCAAGATATATTTTCATACATAAATTTCAATTCAGATTAATAATTTACATATTTACAAAATAATTTTGATTTTCTCAACAACTTTCAATATTTATTTCCTCACGTTGATACACAAACTTTCATCACATAATTCGTTTCTCACATTTGCTACATCAAATGCCGGTGCTAAGTACAAGTAACACTCAAGTACGTTCACCTCGAGTTTTTATTATGTTTTTCTTATTAAGAAATATATTTGTTCTGATTCGCAGGCGGTGTGCATGTGGCGCCAATATTTGCTCTGGTGCTGAAAAAAAAGAATCTTTTGAGACAAAGTTTAAAAAGCAGCAATTAGCGCAACAGCGTAGCGTATGATTATGAAAGAGATGATCATTGGTTCGATTAATACTCACATATTTGTCGTTCCCAGATCTAGTGACAGGACAATGTGCGGCGTTGAATTAATTATAGAACAAACGACTCGTCGAAAATTGAATGAAAAGCGGGAAATGGAGTGTATTCGATGCCAGATAAGGGAGCATCTCAATACTAGATTTCGAGGCAGAAATAAATATAAATAAAACAATTTATCAATAGGAAGACTTATTTATGTTTTAAAATAACACCTGGAGTTGTTTTCAAAAGTGTTTGATATGAATTTTAATTATTGACATTACTATAAGCAATCGCCACTCATTAGAATGTTGTATTTGAAAGAAATGTTATAAATAGTGAATATTTGGATAATTCGCATACTGCTTGCCAGTCAATTTCTTTTTTTTTTTAGTAGTTTAGAGCCAACGGCCAGAGGCCAGTCGTAGCGCAGGGGCACATAGTGCGACTGTAAAGAAAACGCGACTGGTTAGAGTTCTAACCCCACTCACAGGAAATTAAATATTTATATTTCCTTTTTTTGCTCTGGTGTCGCGCTTTTTTAATAAAATATTTTTTATATAAATATTCCTGAGGCCGTTGTAGCTAGCGGCACAAGCGTCTGACGGTGACGCGACTCCCACTCGGGTAAGTGAAATATTTGTTTACGTTTATATTTCCATATCTTCGCTATGGTGTCGAGACAAAGCGTGGCGTTGAGATCTGCCACTCAAAAGGCAATGCCTCCAGAGTTTGGCAGTAAGTGGGGAACGGAGTGTCTTAACACTAGGTTCTCTTTGCTTACCCTGCTGTGTGCGGCACCCTGCCCGCGGAACCCTGCTGTCATACAGCGTAAAGTTGATTTGTTTGATTTATGTTTTAATAAATATTCCTCTGAGAATGGACCAAACCCGCAACCATCGCGTTCAATGTAACTAAATTGATAAAACTATTTCCCAAAACCATACTATCTTAATCTTAATATCTTAAATCCCGTATAAAACTAACACTGTATAAATTCATGCCATTCATATACCATAAGTAATTCAGAACCGGTCAAACAGTTATCCCGGAGAAAACGCAGACTTTATGACCCTTGCGTCCACGTGACATTATTAAGCAAGGTAAGATTACGGCGCGTCGTAAAACTGACACTACTGACACCCGTTGCAGATGTCAGGGTATCGGGAGACCTTTTATTAGTGCGTCTTATCATATATGGACGAGGGCAATGGGAGACGAAATGGAAAGTTCTTATTAATATGTAATGTTAAGAGAGAAGCTAAAAAAATACAGTTAGATTGATGATGAAACGTATGTAGTGTTATGACACTATCCCTCAGACTCACCCCAACTTTCGCGTTGAGTGGCATACTTTAACACTCCTTATATGCCAGTGGAAGGAATGAAATCATTTAATCATTCTTCAAATTAGTAATAGAACTTACAACCGCCGAGTTTACACTCATATTGTCCCATTGTGTCACTGCGATCTCAATTAATTTATTACATTTTTTTACTTTTGAATAAAAATAGATTTTATTCTGATTTAATGAAAACCTGTGTATATATTTTGCTATGAGTTTTCGTAACTACTTAGCGTTACCGATTTTCATTATAAACCATGTCCATTGAAGGAAAATTAGAGAATTAAAATTCATTTTTAATCTCTCTCCTTAATTCTTACCATAAATTATGTCGGATGCAGTGGTAAGAAAAAAAGCTAAGTGAAATAAATTGTAGAAAAAAAGTAGTTTCCTTTCAATTACGCATAACCTTAAATATTATTTGTTGGTTTAGGATTGGTGGTGGTGCTGGTGGTGGTTTACCTTGGTGTAATATGTTACATATATGTGTATACTATATATTTTGATTTATTTTTAGGCCGTCGTGGTTCAGTGGCCTAGCTGACTCTAAACACAATGATTGTGTATTCGATTCCCACTCGGAAAAAGATTTTTTTTTATATCTCTATTAACACGATAAAGCGAAGAGTTAAGATCTGTCATTCATTACTCCGAAATCGAGCGCTGTATAGGGAATGGAGTGTGTTATCACTAGATTATTTCTGTCTAATCTGCTATATTCGAGATAGAGAGTGAAACTTGAAAACACATAAAAATAAACTAAAAATAATCGTATTAAATAACGAGTAACCTCTAACAATATTTGTTAGCTTAGGACTTCTACCTTGACATAATATATAATATACATAATATGTATACTTTTTAAAGCACCGGGCGGGGCGGGTTGACTTCGAATAATAAATGCGACGCGGTGAGCCGAATCATATAAAATATATAAAAGTTTGACCGCCGGCGGACACTTATGACACCACCTAGCGCTGTGGGCTCACATGCACTAGGGTATTATGTTTAATTATATTTAAATTTTAATATTTCTTTGTGTGTTTGATTTGGAGGAGGTTGTGGAATTAAATATTTTACTTAATAAATTAAAAAAAATACCAGAAATAAGTATTACTAGTATTTTTTTTCTTCTACGAAGGTATGGTAGTCGAAAATTAAACCGGCTGTCACAGCAGAACTGCTTGAGGAACTGTGGTAAATTTATATTGATTTGAGGATTAAAAGTGCTTGCAAAACACAATTAATAATAATAATAATTAATAATTTCTTCGTGTGGGTATTGAACCTAAAACTCTATATATGATATATTCCCAGAGACTGGCCACAGGCGCAGGGGCATAGAGTGTTTTCTTTGATGATTTGAAATTATTTTTTTATAAAGTTTTTAATAAAATTAACAATTTTGCATTAGCAATCGATACTTTTTTAAAGACATTCTTATTCATATTTTGAAAATATCCTTACCCATATGTATTCAATTAAAAATATTTTTTCAACTACAAATTTAACCACAAAAAATCTAACGCATATAAACCAAGCGCCCTTGTAGCAA
The DNA here is from genome assembly GCA_037355905.1 of Heliconius aoede. NCBI lineage: Eukaryota > Metazoa > Arthropoda > Insecta > Lepidoptera > Nymphalidae > Heliconius > Heliconius aoede. The sequence goes on along the minus strand of JBAIZZ010000091.1, from coordinate 198,999 downwards.
TATTATATCAAGAAGTGTCCACGTAGCAACGTGTTTGTGTGAAAAATATTCGTATACCCACCCTCCACCCTACGGGGGGAGGCGGGGGGAGGCGGGTGGTGATCGCTCCAAGATGGTCGACACTTCAAATTATATGCTTGTGCTCGCCCTATGTATCATATGTATGTAGCTTTATATTGAGCATGTCTTGCAATTTCTCCTTTCATACTTAAAATACCGTTTTGAATTTTTTTAAGGAAAAACAAAATATATTTTAATTATTTATTGTGAAAAGAAATATTGAATATAAACACCATAATTTACAAAATTTCTTTTCTACTAAAAATAAAACACCTTTTTTCATATATATATATATACGGCATACACGTCTTAACGAACAAGAGCATACAAACGAAACGAAATAATCCCCCACATCGATGGGATAACATCTGAAATATGATAATGCCCACGGCGTAAGGTGACGTCCGAGCGGAACCGGATGGAGGGCGCCTCGTGTCTTAATTTCCGGTCAGATTCTGCGATATACCGAGCCTTAATGCCGGTATCAGCTTGAGTGAACCCTGATTTACAGATAAGTTCCTTTTTCTGGAAATCTTAATAAAACTGTAAGAATTTTGTAAACATTTTTCAATAATGAACGTGGTTACTCCACTGACTAATGTAACACATAAGTTATTAATTTTGTGTTAGATATAGTTTGTTATATTTTTTTTGTTTCACATTGCAGTCCTGTGTATTGTAGGGTAGACAGAGAGAAAAAGAAGTGTTAAAGCACTCCGTTTCCCACTCTCGGCCTAATTTTCGAGATATTGCGGATTGAGTGGACTTTAACGCCGTGTTTTGTCTACTAGAACAGGGAAATAAAAAAATAGATATATAACCATTCTGCTGAGCGGAATCAACGTCTATGAAAGCTTGCAATGAAAGCGTCATAAAAATAATCATATATTCACTTCAGCTTTGTAAGCAAAAGCACTTGCCTATAAATTACAGCTACTATACAAAACAGTACAAAACCTACACTAGTGCTATTATATATATTATGAGGCAAAATGACAAAAAAATGTGATAGGTATGGAACATTAATGTGGTCACTCTGATCATACATCAAACCTGGACCCATTTGGGGACGCTATGAAAAACTAACTCTAAACAAACTTTGACTATTACCGCTTCATTGCCATTCCGCCTCTACCTATGTGAAAGCTCTGAGAAAAGTTGATTTCAATTACAAATACATTGCTCCATATGATGTAGTAAGACATAATTGAATCAAAGGAAGCTTGCAATGTATAGGAGATGTCCGTGGTTATTATTATTTGTAGCGTTCATATAGTGAATGGTGAAACTTTTTTCTACAGATAGCGGTCAAATATTGAAGATATATATTTATTTGTTTGAAAACAAGGTTGTGCAATGTATGGTTTTAGTTTCTCAGCTGCATTTTATATCATTACGCCATATAACTTTTTTTATTGATATATATATTTCCATTTTTTCATTTGAAGGTAGAATCAGGCCATCCCTGTTTATAATATTAATTGAGCGATTTTGAAAAGTCAGACAAATTTTCGATAAAAGTTTTTCAAAAAGCCTTCTTTGTTTATTAAATTTTGACATTTTTAATGTGTTACATTACACTTAGGAAAGAACAATCGTTTTTAAGAAAACGTACGTTCAATAAACGTATGGCTTAGTGCTCAGAGTGTCGGACGGTTTCCAAAATCCGTGGTTTCAAATCCCGCTATGTTTTGATACGTTTTCTAAAAAAAAAACGTAAATTTTATTTCTTATATCGGAATAAAATCTCTAAGCATACATTAATTTCTACCTCCAAAATGGGCAAAAAGCCAAAAAAAAAAGAAAATAAACCAAACACAATAGATATATGAAAGGAATGCAGAGTGCAGAAGCTATTATACGAAGACCGATACATTGTCGCCACACCTAGATTTTCTAAATTGGTCGAACCACAAAGTAATTACTTGCACAGGGCTGCATTTTAAAATGCATTGCAAAATATACCTCATATTAAAGGCGTAAGATTGAAACTCATTTGAAGGTGGAAGGTGGTTGAGTTCTTTGGGAAGTAAGGGACAATTGCTTCGCGGATGGCAACCGGACACCGGGATATGAAAGCGACAATAAAAGGTGGACCTGTCTCGTTGATTGGTACAGTCGTGGGGTTAAAGCTCAAGATATGTTGATTTATTTTTTTGGATTTTGTCGTGAAATGTATTGGATAACATTCGAAGAATAAATTTGTACCTGTGTACCTTAAAAACCTTGTGTACCTTAAAAAATAGAAATAAAATAATATTACCTATATTTTGTTTTGTTTTAAGGGTTCCATACCTCAAAAAAAAATAACGCAGTCTTTATAGGATCTGTTCATCCATCTGTCAGATTTCCCGACCTACAATCATGAAATTAGAACATAAGATTAGCGAACTTATCCGACTCGCACATATCATTAATTTTCGTTCTTTTGCATTTAAATCGAAATGCATTAATTTATAACCATAAATAATATTATTAAGAGGCATTCGAACTCACACCCTCTATAACAAAAAATATATTACTTAGAAGGAATTAGCGAATAGACGTCATATTAGGCTTCACGCTGTATCCCGCACACAGCAGGATAGGCAGAGAGAACCTAGTGTTAAAAAGCTCCGTTCCCCAATTTCCGCCGAATTCTGTAGGCATTGCGTGTTGAGTGGCAGAACTCAACGCTGCGCTTTTGCCTCAACACGAGAGCGAAGATATGGAAATAATAAACGTAAATCAATATTTTACATCCTCGAGCGGGGATCGCACCCACAACCCTCGCATTACAGTCAACCCTTGTGCCGCCGCGCCACGACGGTCTCGGTGTTATATATGAATTATATGTTATATGTAATATTGATAAAATAATTTTCCTCGTCGTCAATTTTTCGCCGGACTTGAGGCACACGTCGCGGTAATGAACTCCTTCGAAATATTTTGCGACATGAGGATTGAACCTACATACAAATTATTCTGTAACTAACTTACGACCTCCGTTACTACAGTTTGTTATTTTTTAAATTATTTCCCCCGATTGGGGATCGAACCTGCACCCTTCGCGTTTACAGTTATACGTTCTTTCTCTGCAATTAAAATTTCCTTTCCAAATAACTAATAGCTTTTTTTAGCTAACCTACTGTTGAGACACTCCCTTCCTAATAAGGTATTTTCCCACCCACTCTCCGCTGAATTCTAGAGGCATTACGTCTCAAATAGCGGAACTCAACGCGGCGCTTTGTCTTATTATTATAATTATTATCAGAGCGAGCGTTAAATGAAAATATCAATAATATAATTTCCTCATATCGTAATCGACCCCAAAACCGCAAATTAAATTCCAAATTATCATTAGATTATCATCCACCATGCTTTTAATTTAAGTAGATTAGTTTCCCAGACAGGTTAATTATCGTAATCCCATCGTCAGAGTCGTTGCCCTCGAAGTTCAAGGCAGGTCGGAGGTAAACGCACCTTTATTGCAGTACAATTGGCCACATCCGCCGCCAGGTCTGTGACCGCTTGTGCACGATATGGCTTATCTAGGTTATATATTGTACAATGTTTGTATTATAGGTATATTTAGATGTGATTGATTGTTGATTTGACGAATGTGTGGTAGTTGTGAGTTCGATTTTGTATACATAGAGGCCGACATAGTCATGGCACAGCAGGACAGAGTTTGGCTGTAAATAGGATTATTGTAGGATCGATTACCATTCGAAAGTATGAAACATTCAGTCTAGTGTATAATATGTACACAACAAAGTAAGCATTACATATTGCCGTATCACTTAACAGTAATGTTATATGAACCCTACTCCTAGAAGTGAATTTAAAGGTGAATGTACAATTGAATTTAAAAAAAGACAAATATTTAATATGTCTATGTATTTATTTAAAAATACACCTTTACATTTTTCCCCCATAGTTGGGTGGGCAAAGGGATCCTATAAGTAAAACACTCAGTTCCCTACGCACCGCTCCATTATTGTAGACATTATGTGTCGACAGGTGGCGCCGCTTCATGTCTTATAATGTTTATTAAGGGTTAGATTAACTCGTTTATGCCATTTGAATATTTATTAGAAATTATTTACATTAAGCAAAGAATAGATAGTGAAAAGTTTCTTTATTCGTCGTTTGCAGAAGGCCAGAAAAGAAAAAAAAACATATTTATAAAATTTTCTGTATAAAATTTAAAATGTCTCTGTTAGAAAATTTTTATATATCTTCACTTCGCCTTAGATTATTATTCAAAGAAATTAGCAGGATATGGCGACAAAGAGTAGATATTTATTATATATTATTCTCACTCTTCCAATTAGGAAAAAAACCTGAAACACGTGTAATGTAAAGTAATCTTAATTCTCGCATTCACCATACAATACCAACAAACCGTTATCTCAGTGGCTCGATTGTCAGCAATTGTCGGCAATCATCGTCAATTTACTGCCGCCCCCGCCCCCGCCGCCGCCCCCGCCGCCGCCCCCGCCGCCGCCCCACCTTCCCTGCTTTCACTTCTCACCGGTACAGGCACAGAGACCAGTGAAAAAATATATAAGTGCAGGCCTAATTTATTTCGTTATGACACTCCGTTCTCTACGCATCGGCTAAATTTGGAGACCTTGTCTTGAATTTGGAGACAGCTCTTCGTTTCGACACTTATATAATATATTTATGTATCTAATCAAGCAAATTTTTATTACAAACAAAAAAAAAGCTCTAATTTACACATAATATACGTATAACGATCAAGCTACCGTCAAATATCGTATCTCATCGAACATGTGCGTCGAATAAAAATACGTTAAGAAAACAAATAGCGCCGGCAACTGAGCGGCGGTGTTTACATGCGGCGAATTAGGTCTGCAATTATAACTGGAGGTGAATTTATATACGATTGCGTATGGTTCCGTACTATTTTAGTAATATAAGATTTCATGTTATCTTTTAAAAGTAATTAGTAAAGAAAATATAATTTAAAGAAAAAATAGATGGTGTTAAATATGTTTCTTTTATTCCGCATAGAAGGCAGGCAGCAGGCATTATAGTGTTAAAACACTTCGTTGCCTACTTTTGCTAGAGCGGCGACAAATAAATTGATTCATATCGGAGGAATGGGGATCGAATCTATAACTATCGCGTTTACAGTCAAATATTATTCCAATCCTCTCGTTAATAAAAAATATGCAAAAATTTCTAAGCCCACCTAGGTTGATGTTTTTTCTTTCATGTCAAAATTAAGCCTCGTTTTACGACACGTAGATATTAATTGTGTCCATTGAAGTAGTTCTTAAGGAGTAGTTAAATTTTGTACCAATATTCTGCCTCCTGCCCGATGTGAAGACATTGTCTATTAATTGAAATTCTTACAAAAGGTTTTTTTTTCTCTAGATTTATTTTCTACAAATTAACTATAATACTCAACATGCGGATCTCTAAAAGAACAGCAACTTGTCTATAAATCAAGATATTTGCGTTCTACCTAAATATTTGTGCTAACGTGAACGTTACCTAATATTTATTTCTCCGTATTATTATTATTAGTGAACGTATATAACGTGGAAACATTAGAGAAACAAGCCTTAGTTATTTAAAAGCACATTCCGTCGTTGCACTGTTGTCCCACAGCTGGCTGGTTCAACGGCTGTGAGTTCGATTTAATAAGAAAATAAAAAAGTTTTAAACATTTTTTTTTCACTTGCTTATATAAAATAACAAAAATAAATATAATACACCAATGTAAAATTATAATATATTCCTTAATCTCTAACATTAAAAGTTTCTAAGATTAATAGTTTCAACTTATTAGTCTGTCCGTCACTCGGTAACGAAATAGTTTTATTATATTTATTATACATTAATTAGAATATAAGAACATCTATTTACTCTCGCTATTGCATTTAGCATTCACACCTAAATACCATCAAGATTTTGATGAAATTCATAAAATAAATCTGTTGGAATTTGGACGCTATTAATATATAAATTAAGATGTAAATTTGACTGTTTGTACGCTGTTTAGGGATAAATCAACGTATTAAAGCCTATTGTCCGAGAAAGGTATGTTTTATTCGCACTGTAGCACCTTTCATCTGATGCTTTGTCAAAGATTATCTGTGATTATTTGGATATTTCTTATATGCTTCTATTTATTGAATACTGGTATTTGCTTTCACAACATTATTACGGTTTGTTTGTAACTCTGAAAGCGGTTACTGTAGCTTACATCGAAACGATTTACTTGACATAAAGTATACTGTATAAAGAAAGAATCATAAGCTTCCTCCATAAATGTATTGCTTCCTATATAAATGAAAATTATTTCTTCTTTAAAGATTTTTTCCACTGCCGACTTTAAAGAAGCATTATAAAATCAACATAACAAAAAAGATAATATTAATAATTTCACTCTCTTTTTTTCTCTGTTGCTCCAGATCAATTAACTAATTTTTGTATTTAAAATACGGAGAATTGTTATTATTACCTTTACATAAAATATTATTTGAACTTCAAGCTTTACACTAACTACTCTGTTTAAAATCGTTGTAAGCACCTATTACTAATCGTTTTATAAACCTATTATAAAGATATTCTCCACCTAGTTTCGAAATATTTTGTATATTTTGAGTGGCAAAATAATACCCACGAAACGGCGGCACTACCATCTTTTCTATAATCAAATTGCTCTGTCACACCACGATGACTATGAAGTATCAAATGTAAATCATATTACAAATAAAAATTCCCAAATAAATTTTTATTTATTTATATTTTAATTTCACATAAAAATACCCCCCTACACATTAAATAATCTTTGTCCACCCCAACAAAGACTTGGTTGTTTCGACCACCGGCACCGGCGTATTGTCCGTCCCGTCCATTGTTATTCTGACAATCGCCGTCACACCGCCGCACCACCGTAGCTATGTGGTTCAAATCCAGAATGTCATATTTTGGAAATGATATGGAATTTGTAATATTTTTATTTCAATTTCACTCTGTATACAGTATAGCAGGGTAGGAACGAGCCTAGTGTTAAGACACTCTATTCTCTAATTGCTATTCAATTTTACAGACATCGTGTGTTGATTGCAGAGTGAAGCGAAGTAAATAATTAATTTCCCGAACTGGTGATAGTACCCACAGCCTTGTGTAATGATCATAGCCATAGTCGCGGCGCAGCGTGCGACTGTAACCACGACAGGTTGTGGGTTTGATTTCCACTTTAAGAAATAAAGTATTTAATATTTTCATTTACCTCCCTCTGGTAACGAGGCAAAACGCGGCGTTGAGTTCCACCACTCACCAAGCATTGACTCCAGAATTGGGCGGAAAGTGGAAACTGGACGTCTGAACACTAGGTTCCCAGGTTCCCTCTGTCTAGTGATGCTCAAAGACAACGCCTAACACTTCTATAATATAATTTAATCTGTCTTCTCCCACATTTGATTCGGGATGATGCCCATTGAGCAGGGATTCCACGTTATTGTTGTCTGACTTTTATTTTGATTCTTGTATTGGGTGAGGTGAGGTCAGTCTTGTAAATTACCTTTCCCTTTATATTAAACGTATTATTTTTACGTCTTTTCTGCTTTATATGATTTATCTTTATGCAACTAGATCCAGGAAAAATCTACACCTAATAAACAAGTAAAATATTGGGGGCCATCCAAAACTTCATTTTCGTGACTTATAAAATACACAATCTCTTTTTACCCATGTCCGTAGTAATTTTGATAAATACTCTCTGTCGAGTTCTTTATAAGGCGTCAATTATAATTAAGAATAACAGGAATAACATTTTTTTTGAAAAATTACTTCAATGTGTTGGTTTTTTTAGTAATAAATATTTATCTGTTCAGTACAGACATGCAACAAATGACATAAATGTACATATTTTAAAGAAAATATAATTATGTCAACAGCATGCAGAAATGACTTATAACTTACAAATTTCAATTGTGTCTCCCATAATATTTGAAAAAGTGTAAATATGTCATTGTTGCATCAAACGAACGATATATCGATACTTTCATTAAGGGTTGAATTTTGCAATACAACTTTGGTGCCCAAAAAAAGTTTAAAAAAGTATATTCCTAGGAATATACGGAAATAGCCAAGCGCGTGTCACGATGGCGGTCTTCCTGCATTACTTCATGAATATATTAAACTATAAAGTCTCGTGTCACTTTAAACAAGGTTTAGTGTGACAGATCGTGGTAGTGGTAAAGCTGCGTGTATAACGGTGATTAGAAGAAAGAAAATAATTTAGAGCCCCTGGCACGCGTATAGTTATAAACGCGACTGGTTGTGGGTTCGATACCCATTCGAAAAAATTAAATATTTTATATTATCATTTCTTGAGGGCCTCAACGGTATGACTGTGACGTGACGGTTCTGGGTTCGATCCCAACACGGGAGAATGAATTATTATTTATTAACATTTTTATTTCTTCGCTCTGAAATCATGGCAAAGAGTCCGAGAGAGAGGACAATCCATTAGGACAGTCCGTTTCCCATTCTTTCTGCGTGTTGAGTTGTGGAGCTCAAATTTACGCTTTGTAAGCGATACAAAAATTAAAATTGAACCCATAACCATCACACACGTTCACAATCAGACAACCCGCACATGTGTTTAAATGTAAACGCGAAATGTACTTGTATTCGACGCCTAATCTCTCTTAGAATCCACCTGGCAAAGACTTAACGTACAATTTATAACATAATAAAGTAGGTTTGCAATCAGATTCTTCTTACAAACTAATAAAGCTCAGGTCTCCGCTGCTCTGATGAAAGGGACCGACTTACCACCGTGAGTTGTCTATTGGCGTGCTTAATTACAGTTCTATTCAAGTACTTTTTTTACTATACAGAGGGAACCTAGTATTAGACCACTCCGGTCTGTGTGTGGTGATGAGTGGTATAACCCAACGTTTTGTTTAACCAGACCTAATAACTTTTGTTGTTTTATTCAGCTTCACGGTCGTACTTTGTCTTGCCAAGGGTGGAAAGAGATATTTTGTCATTCATGCACAAAGTAGGAATCGAACCCGCACCCATCCCACTTACAGTCACTTACAGACACTACTGCACAGCGACACAATGGCACAATTTATTAATATTTCCAGTCATCCACTCATAAAACATTTAACTTGAAATATAAAGTTTAAATGACAATTTTAGTATCCATATCGTGAGATATCACTCATAGTGTCGGCATTAGAGAGCCTAGAGTTAGCAACATAGTCGCCAAAATAAACAATTGCTGTGAGACACTCCCTTTGATCTGAGCTGAACGATGTGTGGGTCATTTTGTATGTATGTATAGTGTTTATGTAGTTGTACATTATTTCAAGATATAGGCTTAAGTTGTGGTTAAAAATATTCTATAAGTTATATATATATATAATAATGTTAGTAAAATGAACTTATATGTATGTGATTCAAGTTACGTTTATTTTGACAGGTTTCAGATACAAAACAAAAGATAGCAAACATAAAAAAAAAGAAAAACAAACAACTAGTGCTTTGCTCGAAGTTTAGGTGACTACAAAAGTATATTTTCTGTGTTTATTTTATTCTATAGACATTCTTCATTTCTTTAAATATTAGATTATTTACATATTTAGTAATTATATATTATATTCTAATAAATTTATAACAATAACGATAACAACGTATAAGTGTTTGGAATTATAAAGAAATGCACATACTAATTTAAAGATAGGTAATATAAGTATTTTCAACTTTACTACCTATAAAGGAGATCTAGTGCTCGCGTTGAGTTTCAAAATAGAATAATTGCTTCATTTGAAGTAATATATCTTAATATTTACTACTTACTTGTACTCTGTTTGAATGATTTGTGAGGACTCCACGTGTGGTTTACCTTTATAGGCTACGAGGCTTTAACTGCGCTTTCGCCTCCGTGATCAAATGGAATGAAAATAACTAAGAACCGTATTTTTAAACCGCTCTCAACTCAGAGATAGGTCTTGAGATGCAGTTTATGCATATATAAATATCTAAGAGATAACAAAATACCTATTGCTGATCGAACTCTGACGCAGCTATAATTAACTTGAATCCGTGCTTCTTCAATCTTCTCTTGCAATATAAATGCAGGCTTACATTTTAAATTACTGAGCTTAGAATCTACATGTATGTGATAAAGTCCAAGTGTATGTGATAAGGCTCCTCTCCTGCAACGTGATACTAATCGAGTGACGACTAGGGGAGTTAGGAGAGTATAGAGTAAAATAAATTATTAAAAAATTAGCTCCACACAATCAAGATTCACTTTCATACAAAATTGAATCCAAAATGAAACCATTAAATCTCCATAGGTGCGAAATCCTTGCGTAAATCAAGTGTTTTGTCGCGTAGACGGCGTTAGACAGAAGTGATATATGTATTCAATGGTTAATTGTCTATGCTGAGAGAGACTGACGAAGGATTTAGTGCTACTGTATAAATATTTGTTTATATATATAATATACCTATGTTGTAGATCTGTCTTTACGTGTGCTAGGTTAGCTGATTAGTTATTTGTTTGGCTGACCTTTCTATACATTTGAATGTACATACCGTTTAAAACATAGTAGGCCGATAGAAAATAGTATTATATTAATAAACTCAAAACCGCTTTGTCTTTTTACCAAAACCTTGAAAATTTAAAAATATTTAAAGTGGGAATCGAACCGATTCTTACAGTCAGTCACTGCACCGCTGCGCCACAAAGGTCTTTAAAGTATTATTACAGTATCTATAAATGTTTCTTATAATCTAAGTACAAGTAGTAAGTTTGTAGGAATCCATATATCCAAAAATAACCTATGACACCATCTAATTTAGCCATAAATGAATATTTAAAGCACTAAATGAGACGTAGAACCCGTTTCCGTGCGCGAAGCGGTAATGCTTTTTGCTTCTTCAGTACTAAATTAACAGGTGTATTAAACATCTCATTTATGTTTGGTTTGGTATAGATGAGGTTATTTTCATTTATTCGCTTTTGTATCGAAACAATGCGCGGCGTCGAGTTTCGCCACTCTTTGCCTTCAGAATTCGACGAAATGTGGGAAACGGAGTGTTTTACAACACAAGGCTTGATCTACCTACACTGCTGTGTGCGGGATATAGCGTGAACTTTACCGCTAACTTCTGTAGGGTTCCACTATTTGGGTCCTGGCTTCATTATCAGACCAGCTACCTACAATACAGACTAGTCACCTTACAATATAGGGTAATGCAAAAAAATCAAAAATATTTAAACGTTATATGTCTAATTATAAACATGACAGTTGTTGGTTCAAATCCGACAGGGGTGAGCGACTTCTTTTTTCATTCTTTTACTCGCGAAATGTCTCTAAAATTGAAAGGAAAAAGGTGAATGGAATGGCATTACAGTGGGTTCTTTCTGCCTATCCTGCATATAGCAGCGAGATCAAACGAGAAGCTAAAAAATAGAGAAATTATACATCTAGTGCTACTACACCTGCTCTAAATATCATCGGAGTTGGCAAGAAACTGAAAAAAATATATATGAAAAATATATTAGTTTTTTTTCATATACATAATATACTAATCACGCATAACTAATAGATACATTCTTCAAGACGGAGATGAATTCTTTATTTACGAACAAACTGACAAGCGAATATAAACGTTTTATATATAAAAGTTTGTTTTAGCTCATGAAAAAATTATCAAGGAGTTATTTTAAAATGTAATATATGATTTTTTACTATACATCGATCCATGCAGCAACAGCCAGAGGATTATCAATAGTCAATCATTTTTTGGCATTTCTTCACTGTACAAATTAATCTCGGCGTCAATTCCGCCCATTTTTTTTAAGGTGGAGATGTAGGGCGCCGGGGCCCGGCATTACCTAATGCGAAACGCAATGGCAAGAGCCATTACTAATATATTAACGTCCTTACATTAAGAACTATCAAATTAACCCAAACCACCGGCCAGCCAAACTAATTTTAACGCTCACTTGAGGCTTCGACCGCGCGTTTAGAAAAAATTTAATTGGCATTCTGTCCGCAAGTTCACTTTTCTGTGGATTACACAATGAAAACTTGAAATGATTAAGGTATTTTTTTATAGTAAAGATCAAGGCAAACGAGCATTCGGGTCACCTGATGGTAAGTGATCACCGCCGCCAGCTACCCCGTATAACACCAGAGGAGCTACAGGTGCGTTGTCGGTTTTTTCAATTCAAACCATTAGTTCTTGAGATTAGCGCGATAAACCAAACGAACTATTCACCTATCTTATATAAATATAGAAGCATAGATAAATAAACACTACTTGCCAAAGAATTTGCAAAAGAAAAACCTTGGAACACAAGTGTTGTGCACTTCGCGTCCATACTTTTTGCTTCTCCACCCAATTAACGGCGGTACCCACGAGTACATTACCTGCTAATGTATCATGTCAGCTCCGTTGTGATTAATTACCCGACATCGTATATATAATATGTTATTAATAGTTGATCATATTTATTAGTTGTGTTTGATTATTATTCATTGTTTATAAATAATTTATATTTAATATAACTTAACCGTCGTGCCAAAGTGATAATTGTGGGTTCGTTTCCCATTCGGGTGAATGTTTTTTTTTATTTGTCTCGCTCTAGTATCCGTACAAAGAGGGGTATTGAGTTACCCCTCACAATAGGAAATATTTCCAAAATTGGCAAGAAAACTTAATACGATATCTGCTCTGCTAGTAGCGGGATACAAAGTGAAAGTAGAATTATACATCTACAACTTAAAACTAGTTAGGTTTTTTTATTTTTTTCTGTACTTTTAGAACATATATAATACAAACTCACTACTATAATGCACATTACACATTTATAAATATATTTTTGATTACTTAATTTACTTCAAACAGAAATTGAATTCGTTACTGTCGACTCAATCAACCCACTGAGCCCTAATAGAATACCCTTTAACCCCACCTATCTATCTAGAGGTATACCTACGAAATGTAACTAACAATTTGTCACCTGTCAACGTGATATTTAATTATACGTCCTTCACGACACCTTGATTAAACGATTCCTTCTATTTATAATGTAGCCAGTAGTTTAGTAGTTAATTCATACAAACATACATATATAGAGGCATAGATTTATTTCGGTTCAAATCAAGAACAATTTATTTTTTTATATTTAAAACAAACTAACTGCCGAAAATATTTTAAAAAGCGATTAATAAGTGAGAGATTTAATGTTGAGGAAAGTTTGCCAAAATATATAAAACTGCATTTAAATCGTTGCAGCCGTTTTTGAGACAAATGTGAATCAATCACAGTTCTATAGACAGCGATCAGTTACAATTTTATTATATATATATATATAGATAAAAAATATTTTAGCGAACTGTTGTACATTGCATTTTTATTAAAGCCTCTATTCACATAAACTGTTAAATTTAAGAGTTATTATTAGTATTATTGTTCGGTGGATACTCGTATAATCAAAAACTATTGAAATATGAAAGTGGTAGCCGGGCGGGTGTAAATCATATGGGGACGGTCAGTGTGCCACATACATACGAGATACATGTGTACGTATGGACGGCGACGCGAGTGGTAAGGTCAATTTATATTTATATAGGTATATAGTTTTCTTGCCTGTTTATCACCTCCACGCTTCATCTCGCATAGACATCCTGTTTTCCACTTTTAAAATTCGGCCAAATATCAGGATCAAATGCGTTATAACTTGCGTAACTCTACACCGCTCTCTGTCATTCGTGAGTGAGATTTAACCTTGAATATGAACCGAAAAACAACGAGTGCTTCGAACTGACCAGTTATTTAAGAACTCGTCAGTTTTTTTTTGAATTTTGTGTGTTCATAGGTGGAACTCAAAACACTTTTTGAATAGCTACTCGAGTATGAAACTCGTTTAAATATTATCATTAATTTTTGATTGGGGATCGAACCCACAACTATCATAGTGACAGTCCAGCACTATCACACCGTCACCATAGTGTGACAGTGGAGTGCAGCATATCAACACTGTAAAAGCAATAATTGTGTATGAGATTCAGACTCAAAAATTATTTTTACTTTTCCACTCTATTAAGCAAAGTACAGTGCAAAGTATTTTAACACTAGGTTCTCACTGCCTATCCTGGAGAAAATTAATAAAAAAAATAAAAAAATCTACCTCAAACTCCAGTCGCCCACTGTACCCACTGTAACAAGGAAGTTGTAAGTCAATATGACAAATCGGCCACCATTCGGCTCATCGCGTTCCGTTTTTACAAATATTGTGTTCGGATTTTACGATTTCGTACGGAATCGGTTGTGAATTATATATATACATGTTTAAAAGTCACAAAAACTTTACTTTATTAGGTCAATTTACTTTATTCCAAGTAAAGAAACTGCAACTTATTATTTTATAGCCAAATTGTGTTATATACATCCCTATGTGTTATTTTGCTATATAAGCTATATCACTGTAAAGTTTTGTCTAAATCTGTTCAGTAATTTTTGCATGAAAAGGGAAGAAAGGTCCATTTTCAAATATTTATATTTTTTATTAATGCAACAGTTTGCCTAATTAGTATAAAAAAATTAAATCAGCTTTACGCTGTATCCCGCATATAGCTGAGTAGGCAGAGATAACCTATTACTATAAAATTAAATATCTCAAATTAAACATACTCTCAATTTTCACGCATAAGAAATCTAATAAAAATATATATTTTATTGATAATTTCCAAATCTAAATAATATGAGTTCTTTGGGTTTTGTGGAACTGCTAAACAAACACATAACATTCATAACGTAGGATTTGAACAGGCGTGTCGAAATGATACAAATTCATTTCCCGGATAATATTTTCCACTTAAAGACTTTAGTTAATGCGAATTTGTGTTCCAGATTTTTTAAGCCTCACCTATACTTTACATCAATTTTAACAAAGTATTATTGATCTTAATTAGATGAAAATAGAGTTCATTTTTGTCTTTTTTATTTTAATCTAAAATAAAGTGTCATTACTGTATAGTCTAAGAGCATGTGATTGATTTGAAACAATTTGTTGTTCATCATCTTCTTCTTGTTAAAATGTATTATTAATATTTTATTTCAGTTGAATTGAGATCCGCCACTCAACACTCGGTAAATTATTTACAAAAATAACTATTTAATTTAAGTCAATAGTTTCTGAGATAAGCATGTCCAACCATACATACTCTTCACCTTTATACTAATAATAGGCGCCTGACCCCACGATAAAGGCCGGCAACGCACTTGTAGCTCTTCTGGTGTCGCATGGGGTCGTGGGCGGCGGTGATCACTTACCATCAGGTGACCTGAACGCTCGTTTGCCGTGTCTTTTACTACATAAAACAAAAAAAAATGTATATACAATCAATGAACTCATGTAGATCTTAGTTTATCGTAGTGTGTTGTCTCAAGACTAGGTTCCCATTGACTACCTTGTTACTACAAGGTAGTAACAAGGTAGTCAATGGGAACATCCCGCTTACTAGCGGGATGTTGCGTGAAGGTAAAAAATACTAGCTCTTGGCTAAATATTATCAAAGTAAGCCAAAAATATTTACGATAATTAGGTAAACACTAAAAAAGCATAATCCAAATCGGCGTAATTTACGTACATAATAATAAATCTATTGTTTGGATTTGTATTGTAAGTCTGTGTATAATAATGCTCGGCCGGTATCGACTTGGAGTGGTGCCAGAAGCAGGTTGGAGATTTTTGTATGTTATATTATTACAGAATGCAATGCTATTTTATTTTAAGCTTCTTTATTATTATTGTTGCTATTATGCTGTTTTCCGCAAATAGTGCTAAGACACTTCGTTTCCTACGCATCACCCAAATTTCAAAATCGCGTAATAAATTGTGGTGGTACTTAGAGCTGCTGTTTGTGTTGTTACCAAATTGTAGAAGAAAAATTATTCATTTTCCCGAGTGGCTACGAGAGTGTTTTAACACTAGATTTCCAAGCACCTCTTGCCTACGCTACTACGTGCGGGATATAATGTGAACCTAAAAAAAAACCCCAGCCGTGAATCAAACCCGCAACCGTCCCGTTTATAGTCAACGTTACGTTGCTACATCACGATGGCTAACCAGAACGATTAATAAAAAAACATATTAAGTAAATTGAGTCATAAAGAATTACAATTATCCAATAAAGCCCACGTGTGATATATATTTTTAATAACACTTAATTCGATGTAGGAGGCGCTTGCGCTTTAAATAACCGTATCTAAAATAGTATCTGACATGTGTCGGTGATATAAGACAATCCTAGACAATGACATTTGTGTGGAGTACAAGATAAATTTACCTTCTTTTAGCTAGTATTGTATCCCGCATATAGCAGGGTAGGCAGGGTATACTAATATAGCAGGGTAGCGGTAGGGGTAGGGGTAGGCAGAGAAATATTAATGTTAAGACACTCCATTTCCATTAGGACACTTTTACTGTTTCCCACCTTCTGCTGAATTCTTAAGGCATTGAGTGCTGAGTGTCGCAATTTACCGCCGCGTTTTGCCTCCTGATACATGCGGGATACAGCGTGAAGCTGATTTATTTATTATTTATTTAGCAATCCAGCTTTTTATATATTTACAGAATATAAATTTATCCAGTTTTTTACCTTACCTCAAGCTGTACCTCAATTCGCAAAAGACACGTAAAATAAATCGAGTAATTCATTAAAGGCAGCTACGGCCGTCCCCCGGCGGCATTCGCGATTTACATATAAATGCGATCAGTGTAAGTCGTAAATAAAAACTCAATCGGAACAATATTAAACGGTCTCGTGCTGTTCACCCTTGCAGGGTAAGGAAGTATAGAGATTCCAATAATTAAAATTGTTATATACAAGATTTAGCCCACAACTTTGTTTGTCTATACCAGCTATAAAACGTAAATCCTCGAGAACGTGAACAAATGAAAGCACCTGCAAAATATCTCAAATTTTCTCTTAGTTTTTTTACCTCATTTTGTAGGCATTGCGTATTGAGTAACGGAACTCAACGCCGCTCTTTGTCTCATTACGGGGGCGAGAAAATGAAAATATAAAATAATTCAATTCCTCAAGTGGGTATCGAATCCATAACCTCCAAACAGTCGCGGTTATAGACGCACGAACGGTTTAAAAACTGACGGTTGCCATTCCAGGAATGATGATATTTAAATTTTACTTTAATTTCTTACTGTTAGATAATTTGCGGCGTCGAGTTCCACCATTTAATTAGAGAA
The DNA here is from genome assembly GCA_037355905.1 of Heliconius aoede. NCBI lineage: Eukaryota > Metazoa > Arthropoda > Insecta > Lepidoptera > Nymphalidae > Heliconius > Heliconius aoede. The sequence goes on along the minus strand of JBAIZZ010000091.1, from coordinate 181,670 downwards.
TCATTAGTAGTAGTAATTTAAAGAATTTTAGACTATAAACGTGACATTAATGGGCTCGAATCCCACTCAATACATGATTTTTTTTCACTGTCTTGTTCTGGTAAAAAGACAAAAAAAACGCCATTGAGTTCCACTAGTTAAAACGCAAAATATCCATCAATAAGATTGACGGAAAATGGAGAACGGAGTGTTGTAACACTAGATTTCCTCTGCCTACCACGCTGTCCCACCGAGTGTGAGATACATATATGAAGCTACATAATAAAATTATATTTATTTTCACTAAGTAGATCACCGCCCCTGTGGCCTAATGGATAAGGCATCGGCCTCCTAAGCCGGGGATTGTGGGTTCGAGTCCCACCAGGGGTAATTCATATCGAGATACCCTCTTTTATTTTTTTATGTTTTTATATTTATTTTTACTTTTTTATTTTATATAAAATATTTTCATCGACTTGTAACATATTTAGAAGTCTTCTTCTATTTTTAAGCTTATATCTTATTTTTATTACTTGTAAGGTAGAAAGAAAACTGGACCTTATTTTTATGATATTTTTGTCAGTAAAATTTCTGGTGTCGGCACTGATCACCCGGATCACCCCTTCTTCATATGTCTTCGATAAAACATAACTCAAAACCGCGTTTTGCCTTGTTACCATAGCGAGTTAACAAAAATAGTATAATGTTAGGTATTAAATACCTATACACTTAACAAAACTGGTACTAACAAAGACATATTATATTAATATAGCGTGGCGGATGCGCCGGCGCATCAATAAAACAGTTCAAAGCTCCCTTTATAGCGTATTAAAGCATTTGAGTGCAAGTTACATGACATTCATGTCAGAACTCAACGCGCATAGATAAATCATTATGCTCGCAACTTTTATAAACAAATTTTTGTTTTGGGAGTAATGGTCAGATTCCTACAGCAATTTTTTGTTTTAAATTAGTTATTTCCCAGCGTTGTGTGGAAATATAGATAATGCATAAAACAAATTAATCAGCTTCACGCTGTATCCCACACACAACGGGGTAGGCAGAGCAAACCTAGTGTTAAAACACTCCGTTCCGATGAATTCTGGAGGCATTGCGTATTGCCTCGACACCAGAGTGAAGAAATAAAAATATTAAATATTTAATTTCCTCAAATGAGAATTGAACCCGCAGCCAGTCGCGTTTACAGTCACACACTTCTGAACTTGCGCCACGACTGGCGTCAAATTCAACGACTTTTTTATGATAGGTAGCAGGGATCTTATATTAAAATACTCTGACATTGCGCAGGTATTGAGTGTTGGAATACAACGTACTCGTACCAGAAAGAGTAGCGAAGCGAAGCGAAGCGAAGAATTCCCCCGAAATTCCCCCGAATCAGAATATAAACCCACAATCGTCGCACTTATTTACATCCAGATTTTCTTTTTTATTCATTTTTATGTTATTAAAATAAAAAAGCAGAAACAAAAGTCGGAATAATACATAAATACATATATTCCTGTAGGTATTTCAAGATGTTTCAATTCGTAAAATTATCTGTTGACATGTGTGTCCACAATGAGTGCAACTGTTATACAATTTACGCTTCATTTATCTTTCTTTACACACTTTATAAAGATATAAGTGATAAAAAAATACTTCTAGTGTAGAAAAAATATGTGTGATGTTTTTACTTCTTACAATATTATATAGAAAATTGAAGAATAAAAAGTGAATACAGAGTGAGGAAGTGAAATATTTCTTTAAGGCAAAGCGCGGCGTTCTGCCACTTAACACGCAATGCCTCCAGAATTCGCCAGAAAGTGGGGAACGGGGTGTCTTATCACCGAGGTTCCCTCTGCCTACCCTGCTATGTGCGGGATACAGCGTGAAGCTGAAAAAAAAGATATTATAACTCGAAAATTGGGTAGTGCCTTGGGTAGGAAATTTTCTTAACACTAGATTCTATCTGCTTGTGGGATACAGCGTTAAACGGTTATATGCGGGATACAGCATGAAACTCTACTTTTTACCCACGATTTTGCTGAAAATGAAAATAATTAGGAGAGATGTATGACACACGACACGACAAAGTGCCAGAGATATATTTGAGTTTTGATCAGATACAGTCAGCGAACATTGAACGTCACTAAACGTTTAACTTTATACAATATTGCCCCGATAGGCACAGAAAAGAAGACATATAAATTTTCGTTTCTCCCAGTTCCCTTTGAAATAACGAAACGAAATATATAGGATACTATTTTAATAATTTTCCAAGAATATCACACCAAATTTCAGCGTCTTAAGCAGTGCATTGTTTTATATATAGGTAGATAGATTGTGGAACAATTTACATTCACTTTCATAACCAATTTCAAATCTGAAATAAAATTAACCATCGTAATCTTTAATACGTCCCATATATTTGTCACATATTTTTGTTAAAAATATACGTTTTCAAATACAATAATCTCTTTTAGAGCTTTCATTTGTTGGCAGATACCCGTTATTCCGTTACATAAACTAGGTACAACTTCTGTGTAGTTTAGTTTTGTTTAGTTCTTAGGTGATTCTTTACGAACATTAAACAAAAATAATTGTGACCTAAATGTGCAAGATAGTTTCTGCTTCAGCGTTTCTTTGTTTAAAATCAGACTGTCCCCCACAAACAGCAGGGGAAAGAGGAAAACTAATATTAAAACACTGTCAAACCAATTATTGAGACATTGCGAGTTGTTGTAGAGTGGCGGAACTCAACGCCGAGCCGACAAAACTGCATATTACTGAGTGAAAAAGAAGAACAAATTATTATCCCGAGTGAAAATTCCGTGCCGGTGTATAAAATAAAAAAGAATCATATTTCATAACAGTTTAGAACGCCTACATATATTTTCCTATAACTACATAGGTAAGTTGAAACATACCTACAGGTAGGTAAATTTATAATATATTCTTGAGGTAACCAAGGTAAACACCGCCTTAACCTACATTCTACAATATAAACTTTACTCTGATTGGTTAAACTCACTTTACCTGTGCTAACCTCACCTCTCGACCAATGGGAACGCTCGCACCTGACAAATCGATAGCGAGGCGGAGCGCACCTGAGTAGGTGTTATCAGCTTGGAAATTTATTTTTGTTAACCAGTTATTATTTAAGAGTTATTGTAAATAGGAAAATGTTTTTATTTCTCTTATCTTTCTTTAAATGAAATCAAATATAGTTTATAGATATGCGTTTCACAATTTAAGTACCGTTGTTGAGACAATGTGCGTTGTCTGAGTTCCGAAGCTCAACATGCAACGCCTTCAGCAGATGCATAGTTTCTTAAGAGTAGACTCCATCTGCTAGTACAGTACATTCTACCTGCGCACAGCGTGAAAAGTTTAAAAAATGATAGTTACTAGTTATTGGGTTAGAATCGTTTTATTGAATAACATTATAGGTTTTTTTTGTTAACTAAGCACATTAGCATATGACTTAGGCGATTGATTTGGGTGCTTTTGTTCCTGATTCGAAGGAAAATACTATTCAAACTATCATGCTTTGGTAAACAAAGGTCACACATTGAATACCATACATCAAATTTGGGTGAAAAACGAAGATTTTTGACACTAGCATTCCTCCAGACTCAGATCGCACCCACAATACGATCCCAAATTCATCATATTAAAAAATAAACATAAAGCAATAGTAAAATATAGTAAAATAAAAATCAAAAACAAAACGTAGTCTCTAATACACGAGATCAATCATTTACAGGCTGTTTTCATCTGCAAGTTGAGCTGACAGCGTGTCTCTTTTCGCCCGAATTTCAAACGTATATTACACGGTGTTTTAGCAGGCGGAAATCCGGCCGCAAACGATGTGTGAACATCTCACCTGGACGCCGGTGCTCATTAGCGTAGTGTTGTTGGTGGGTAGTTATCGATTTTTAACGATTTCTTTATGAAAAGTATTATTATGAATATTTTTATAGTGTTATTCCATATTAAGAAAGTGACATATTTTTTAGAAAGTGTATAAAGTTTGAACGTAGTACGATTTGAACGTAGCGGGATTTAGAACATATTTACGTTGAATATAATGTTTTCGATTCTTAATAGATATTATTAATGAGAACATAAGTACATAAGTTGGATTTACTTATATTATATCCATATGTAACATTGTTAGAATTCGATATTGTTTGAATATGATGGATCTATAAAAGCTTATCTATGACTTTTTGATTTTTACTGTATTATATTTTAACTTATCGAAAACTCTAATTTTGATCAAAATCGATTAAGTAATTTTCGAGATAAAGGTATTCTCACATTTTTATTATTTTCAATATTGATTTTGGTGAAAGTTTTTTAAAGTGGTTTAGGATTGTAAGTTCAAGTTAGTAAGTGAGAAACTAAAGCAACTGAATTTTACAACTATTATTTTAAATAGGAGAATATTATAAAACGGAGTGACCTTTCTCTAACTGCTCAATAACGAGGGCTGTATGTATGAATATTACACCTGGGCGCCAGTATATATTGATTAGTGCTGTCTGGATACAGCTTCGTATCGATAAACTAAGAAAATATAATATTAATATCTGTTTATAGATTTTTTATTTTAAAATTTTATAGGAATTATATATTTTTTTGTGATTGTATCATGTCATCATCATCATTGTAATGATATGCATCTAATTCTAATATAGGTAATAGTTTTTAAGCTCACTTAGCATTATTCATGCGTACCCAAAAAGCTTTCTAAGAGATGAAACCATGAATTAATGATAATTACAAGAAAATAACGAAGAAATATATTAAAAAATCAATTATTAGCTCCAGAACTCACAAATATCGGAAAAATATTTCAAAATATCTAATATCCTACTATTTCGCACAACCATTGGTATAAAATTAAATAAAATAAACAAAAATATCGATAAAAAACAAACCCATCACAAAAGTTAGGCGCCTATTGCCAACAAACGCCAGACAGCAGAGTGACGTGCCAGAACACCTTGACGTCCGCTAACTGCAGCTCTTCAGACTTGGCACGACCTGTTAATTCTATAGAGCAGTGTATTGTAGTATAGTAGTTAGGTAACAGTATTAGAAAATATTAGAAAATATTACTTACCACCATTGTGCTTACAGTGAAACATTATTTGACTGCGACACGATGGCTTTAAACATATCTTTTTTATTTTGGCTAAGAAAAAATTATGTAGGTATAGAATATGAAAGATTTTTTTTAAGAAAATAATTTTACGAAATGTTATTAAAAACTGTATTCCAAAATTGTCGATTTTAGTTATGTCATAGTTATTATAAGATGCTATAAAGCTAGTTAATGCCACTTATATAACAAGTACCCACACAAACTTGTAAGTCGGCATTTGAATCTCCAATAACCGTGTTGAAACCGCAAATGAATTTCATAACCTGGATATCAGATAGCAATTTAGCGAGGGGATAAAAATATATCACCCACGGGATACGTATACGATACCCTAACGGCGAGAATTTTTCAAAATTAAACATTCAGTAGATTGATACTATTAAAATTTTAAAAAAATACAAATTATTTCAAAGACCTAAAGTTATATTAAGTGTCGAAATTCGGTGGCAAAAATATTTTTATTAGCATCATGCTATATACCACACATAGCAAGGTGGCACAGGGGACCTAGTGTTAAGATACTCCGTTCAATTCAGTTCGCTAGAAATATTTTAGTATTTCAGATTTAGTTAATAAGGAAAAATAAAATTATAAGATATATATTATTCGAGTAAGAACCGAACCTAGAACTGCACTGAACTATGCCACAGCGGCGTCAACTAAATTATAGTTCACACTTCTTAGTGATCCCCCAATAAAAAATACAACAGACGTTCTAAATCAAAGTGTAACGCGATAGCTGACAAAAATTACGGCTCAAAAGACAATTTGCCAAAAGTAAAATGAAATACGTTTCGTCGTGCTCGTCGTTTGTTTTTGTTTTTTTAATGTTACATATAAACTTCCTATCCGATTAATAGTGGGTCAGTGTCTGTCTGTAAACGTAAAGGTGGTGGGTTCCATTTCTAATAAAGGGAATTAATTATTATTTTTGTTTCCTAGCTCTAGTAAGGAGTTGACAAAGTGAAAGAGGCAAATAGCATATACCTCATGAAGAAAGAACATACTGAGAAAAATTTCACTTTTTCTGTTAAATTCAGAGACCATTTAACACTCAGCTCTCTTTGGCAAATTAAAAAAAAATATTTTCAATTTACAGTAACTCATTATATTTTATGCTTAAAACAGGTAGAAAACTCGCATAGAATAGACATGTAGAGTATAGAGTATAGGTGTGGAACTGCAGGTGCCAACGACAAGTGCCAAATAGACATTGTAAACATACATACGTCTTGTTGAATTGAACTCATTCTTTAGAAAGGAATTAATAGTCATGTTTTTTTAGCTTCACGCTTTTTCCCGCATAGCATTTTTTTTTTCAGAACAAACCTAAGTCGGCCTTTACACCCAGACGACAGAAATTGATTGAATACCTATAATAAACGACGGCCTCTAAGGAATCACATTATAATATTTAAATCCATGCAGGGTTCAAGCTAGCAATATTGTTATGTTTATCAATCTTTACAGCACGTTAAAATCTAACTTAGTTGAAAGTTTCAGGTTCGATTTATGGTTGAACATTTTCAAATTAAATCATACGGTGTAAAAATACTTTATATAAAATATTTTTTCCCCACAAAATAGCCTAAAATACAAATTTATAATTCATTCTGAAACACCAATAGCATTCCTTGCGTTTCATTTGAAATAAAAAGAGCATAAATAAATTACGAACTCTACCAAACAGCTGCCTCTGAGCTCGCGCTATGGACGACAGATTACCTGAGAAATATCGCTTATTTTGAGATAAGAAAGTAAAAAATACGGCATTCTGCCAAAATATATTTGGCACGAGTCGTGGAAGCAAGGTGTTGTAGAGTCGATACGCGGCAACAGTGTGCGTGCGTTCAAGTCATTCTCATTTTGTTCCAGTTTCTAGACACCAAGCAATTTAGAGTACAGAAAAATAACATTTTCTTTCTCTATGATTGTAAATTTTTATACGAATTTATATGTAGAGTAGCTCTAACAAATGGTGTTTTTATTTGTCAGTACAAAGACGGGAAATGTTACTTTAAATTTCTAAATTGTCTTAAATTTAGGCCGTTGTAGTGAACGCAGTATAGCATTTGAATATAAACCTGATGATTGCAGGTTCGATTTGTACTTAGGGAAATGAACAGCCTAGTAACTTGAAAGAGCGTGTTCAGGTCCGTTATTTAACACCCAATGACTCATAAATTATGTTTTGAAGAACGAATTGTATTAGGTTCCCTATGTCTATCCTACTATTTACGAGATACATTGTAAATTTAAAGAAAACAAAGTCAAACGAACTGCATCACGACGACCTAGAATTAATAAAATATATTATTTTCGTATTCCAAATTTTTTCGTCAGTAATTATTTAAAATTAAAATTTTTTGAAACAAATTGCTCAGAAAAGTACAGAAAATATAAAATTATGCATATTGTTTGAAAAACATCAAAATGATTTGTGATCGTTTAAAATGTTATTTAGGCGAAATGAAAATTCATGCTGTTAGCTTTACTTTTTTTTGTCCGTCTATATGAAATACAAAATTTAAATATTTAATAAGTTTTAAAGTGTTATTCCACAATTAGAAAAGAAAATACTTTATGGAAAACTTTTGGTCGGTTCCAAGAGGCGCGGGTTCAATACAGCTACTTTCAAATTTTTATACGTTTTTTAAGAACTAAAAATAATTAACTTTTTCGTCTCATTGTGAAAGGTGTTAATTGTGGGTTCGATATCAACTCAGAGAGTTAATCATTTAATTACCCCGCGCCCCGCTCTGGCAAATAAAGGGAAAGTTTAAAGAGATCCAACACTTGACAATATAATAATCAAGCAGCAGGTTAGAAATCGAAGAAATAAGATTTAAGATTATTTTATTAGTTTCACGTCGTATCCAGCACACAGCAGGATAGGCAGAGGAAACCTAGTGTTAAGACACTCTGTTGCTCACTTTCAGCCGAATTCTGGAGACATTGCAAGTTGTCACAACTAGTCGGTTTAATAGTTGCACTTTGTGCCCCTGTGCCACGACTGGCCTCTGACCACAAGTTAAGATTAATTTTAAAATAATTGAGTTAGGATAGACAGACACTTCTATAGCACACATTCCACCGAATTCTGGAGGCATTGTGTGTCCAGATCCAGAGCCAGAAAATTATAATATGTAAATATTTCGGTTTCTCCAGTAGGCATCCGGCGCCAGGTTCTCAAAATATCTAAAAAGAAAAAATATAATAGATAAAATAACAAGCAAAGTCACATTTAAAAATAGTACTTCAAGCAAATAGTTCTAGCAAAAATATTTATCACGTAAAACGTACTATTTTATTAACCGCCTTTGAAGCAGGTCGCAACGAGTGTCACCGCTAATAGGTAGTTCTTATTACGCATTTCTCTGCAACACCTACACGAAAAAACAGGATATTATGTGCATAAATTTTATTTAATTACAAGCGACTTGTTTATATTTGATTTGACCGAATTTTGCAAATATTTGTATTTCTAGTTTTTTTAATCGACGACACATCACACATCTTAATTAAAGTGTGATTGTAAAGCGACGGTTGTAAGTTTGATTCCCACTCGGAGGAAAAAATAAAAAAAAAATTATCATTTATCACCTCGTTCCTTCCGCTGCTTGTTTTTGGTAACTGGAAACAAGCGGCGGCAGTTGAACAGTTGAAACTTTTTTTATTATTCTAATTAAAATAATCTATGAATAGTTGATTATAGTTTTTATTTATTTTTTTATACAAAATATTCTATATACATAAAAGGATGATGATGACAGAGATGCTGACTGAGGTGAGACGCTCGCGCAGCCGTAACCGCTAATAGTAGAAACGTGAAATTTGAACAAATGTTTATTTTCATAATGTGGACACCCACTAAGAAGGGATTTTGAAAAATTTTAACCCCAAAAGAATGAAATAGGGGCTGAAAGTTTGTATGGAAAAATCTTTTAAATCATGACGAATTTTTATAAAAACTTAAATTCAGATTTATAAAAATATTTCATTGAACATGTGTTTCACTGCTTATTATATAATTCACTTCCTAAATTGAAAAAAAATTAATAGACATATTTAATAAATATTCCTATAGTTTAAGCGGGCGAAGCCGCCCAGGTCGGCTAGTTATAAATAAAAATTAGACGTCGTAGTCGTAAAAATTAGGGGTCGTGAATGGTTTGCTTTATATGTGTGGTTATGACTTACGATCGTTTACTATGGATAATTATAACTTTTTAAAATAATTTAAAACTATTTTAAAATAAACGATCTCGTTTACGTCGTCGTCTCGCGAATGTATAATAATCGTGAAAATAAAATATATTATTAATTTAAGACTAGTATATGAAAGATAAATAAGACTAAGAAAGAGATATAATTGAAATTTAGACAAATAAACAATACTTGAATATTTAAGAGGACTAGTTATAACTCCAAGTGCAGCTATATCTAAAATCGTCACGGATTTTCAAAAACCCTTACAACTCATCGTAAGCAAATTTCCTATTTAACATGAAAATTATTTCACTTTCCATAAAAAAATATGAATTGTAAGATAAAAGATCTCGCAAGCTTTAATACAGCAGGTGTAAACGCGTATCACCTGACACCTGTCAAGGTGATACCTGTCAGCCTGACAGCCGCCAGCGTGACAGTTGACACTCGTGACAGATTGAGGCGTCGCACAGCCATTGTTTCCACACCTTTTTGTAAACGTTCGTTTTTAATCACGCCAGCAATCCTGGCCTTTTGGTATTCCTTTCATAGGGCTATATGTACCTTTATATAGTTATACACGTTGTATTGTACAGAGAATCAAATGTTTTTCAATTTTTTTTTTTGTTTTAAATTTGAATTTATTTTTGTCATAAGATAAATTATTCTGAATTCTACACATTTAACAAAATTTTACGTATTGCAATTTAATTTAATTAGCGTACTGGTATAAAAGAGAGTAGATCTAGGTGAAAATAGTCTTTTTCACCTAGATCTACTACAGTAGTATTTACATTTTATTCAAGTTTAGAACGCTGATCCAGCAATTGAAAATATTAAAAATATAATTCTCCCTAATTACAATAAAAACCAGCAATGTTACTTGTGCTTTGACAATAAATTTAGCAAAAAAAAATTAAATTATCTTCATGCTGTTTCCCACTGCTGCAGGGCAGGCAGAGTTGAGTGGCGGGACTTAATAACTGGATTTTGCCTTGGTGCCAGAGCGAAGAAACAAAAATATTAACAAATAATTATTCATTTCCTCGAGTAGGGATTGAATCTATAACCGTCGCGTCGTCGTCACGGCATCTCTACACTACGATGGCCTTAATGTATATTGATTTTTAAAATATTGCGCTTTAAATAGTCGCATTTTGAAATTAGTTATTGAGGCATTGTACTAGGTTAACGAAGTTGTCGTCCGCCTTTGATGTGGACGTTTGTTATTTATAAAAAATGATACTTCTAAAAGTGTTTCTAGAGTAGACGCTCTCTTTGAAATGTCCCTAACAAAATTAAGGAAGAGATACTTATTTTATTTTTATGATAATTAAAAATGTTACTAATAGTGGTAACGCTGCAGTAGAACAGTATCTACTTGTAAATGTTACTATTGTGGCTTCGATTCCTGCTCGGGGATTAATTATATTAAAAAATTTTTTTTATTTTTCTGGCAGACAAAGCGCAGCGTTGAGATATATCTCTGAAAATGCAATGTCTTAATAAAACCTTCTTCCTATTCATACAATATTTTTTTCTTTATACATCCAGAAAGAATCTAGCCATAAGCTCTGGAGGCATTGAGTTTTGATTGGTGTGCTTCGCTTAATTACCAGAGTGAAAAAATAAAAATGAAGGATTTTCATTCATACGATGAAAATCTAACTCACAATGTCACGTCATGTTTGTGCCTGGACCAGGACTGGCCTCAAACCATTTACTATGTAAACTAAGTAAATGCCAAATATTCATTACTTTTAGTTTAACTGCAAGTTCTTGTAGCCGATATCGAATTTCCTCGAAGGTACTCCACTCAATTTAATCTGTTTACTTCGAGATCAAAGCTTCGTAAATAGTTTATATCGGACGTTTGATGTGACCGGATATTGTGACAAACTGTGTCTTTGGGTTACGACTTTATTGGTAATATTGTAAACATTAGTAGTACACTCTGGACTAGATATGGTAGATCATTTTAAATTTCATGTTGATTGTTTTAGCGTCACGCTATTTCCCGCACATAGCAGGGTAGGCAGAAGGAACATGGGAAGTGATGAGACACTCCGTATGAAGTGGCAGAACTCCACGCCAAGCTATTCCTTTTTGTCAATGCGAGGAAAGGAAAACATTATATATATATATTTTCCTTAAAGTTAATTAATATTTTTTACCATGAGATCCAACGCCGGAATATGTCTTCTACGTCACAATTTGCCTAGTACCACCAGAACTAGGGAATGAAAATAATTCAATCCACCATCACATTGAGCCGCTGAGCCACGCCACGCTTGCCTATAGATATTTTTTGTTAAAACCTGCTTTTAAATGCTTTTAAATTGTAGATTTCACTTAACACTTCCTCCATAAGATAAGGGGTAAACAATCCTACCGAATCGTGAGGTGTGTGGACGGCAGGAGCGGAAATTCGCGCCCAAGGCGTGCCGTCCGCCTCGGACCCAATCTCCGGTTCAGATATTTCATATCATGTGATCTCGGAACTCGGATTTATATTTTAGTAAATATCTATGTAATGCTTTTGATTGTAAATGCAGGGATTGTAGGTTCGGTCTTGGTTCGAGTGAGGTATTTTTTGAAAGTTCTGATAGTTAATGTGTAAATTCTCGAATGGAGAGCAGAGCTTAATATTAGGTCTTCTCCGCCTACCGCGTTATAAAGTGTGTGCAGAATGCGTACACGTGGCATATAGCAAGATAGGCTAAAGGTACATGGGAACCTGATGTATACTTCCATTGCCCTGTTTCCGCCAAATTCTGGAGGTATTGTGTGTCGAGTGATAGAACTCAACGCATTTACTCGAGTGGGAATTGAACCCACAGTCTATCGAGCTTACAGTCGCACGCTTGTGCCTTCATGCCTCACGACTGGCCACATACCTTATGAAAATATCTTCCACCATTAAATACGGAGAAAGCTAGTATTAGAACATCAGCAATGAAGATTTACAATCAAATTTAACGTAGCGGTGGTTGATCGTAAATTGTTTACTCGATGCTCTTCCGGGAGGATAAACGCTTAAGCCCATAGCAATGAAGAAGTAAGGTGGCCACCCAGGCCAATTGAATAAGGACATGTTGCTAAGATTAATTGAATTCTCAGATATGCTAGTTAGTATTTAACTGGCGTTAAATTGATTTTAATCAAATATTTTTAAAATTGATTTTAATTAGAATTTATGTTTCTAGATTAGTACAGATATTACTATGTATAGATTTTAATGTGGACCATAAGTTTAATTATTTTTTTTATCTTCACGCTGTATCCCGCGCACAGCAGGGTAGGCAGAAGGAACCTCGGAAACCTGCGTGTTGAGTGGCAGAACTCAACGCCGCGCGTAGCCTCGACACCAGAGCGAAGAAAAATGGAAATATAAACGTAAAGCAATATTTTATTTCCTCGAGTGGGAATCCAACCCACAACCGTCGCGTTTACGGGCGGCACCCTGGTGCCACTGCGTCACGATGGCCTCAATATATGTTTAATTATGCTTAAAAAAACTTTTGAAAACACCACCAAAAATTGTCTATTCACAATCATTCTACTAACAAGTACGGAAATTATATCTAAATTAGTTGGTAAACATCTATTCTAGTTGTAGTTATAATATATTTAGAGAAATTAAATGATGCACCTCGTTAAAGCATTCTACGTACATTTGGACAGTAATGGGTCGTTATTTTAAATAATAGAATAGATATCACTTTATCACGTTTGTACTTCGCTCGTATGTGATTCCTGGCAATTACTGGCTATTACTGGACGGGAGTGTTCTTGGTTCCGTATATATTGAACGTAGGCACTTCCGTTTCGGACTTTCCGCCAAAAGCTTTCAACATTGCGTGTTTAGGTGTTTTGAAAAATAATAACATATGTGGAAGTACTACTGTTGAAAAATGTTGATCGTATCTCTTGAAATATAAAAAAAAAAAGAAAATATCATACTCCAAACGAACGATATGTTTTTATATAATTGCAATTATAAACAATATTTTTTGCGAATATTCTAAGCTGAAAAGGGATTTTTTTTTCAGTTTCACGCTGTTTCTCGCGTGTAGTTTGGTGAGGGTGCCTACTGTCAAGACACTTCGTTGCCCAATTTCGCCAAATTCAGGAGAGCGAAAGAAAATTTCATCAATCATTTTCTCGAGTGGGAATCAAACCTAACCAGTGCACGCCTGCACCACTTACCACAATATTTAATTTATACATATACCTAAGTAAAACTACAATCGCTTCTTATCAGACAGACAAACAGACTTTTTACAGTACCACGACAGAGAATCCAAATTAGCATATTAACGGAGAAGAAACCATAAAACGCAGTGTATGCTCAGCCCCCGTCTCCCCAAGGGAAAGCCTAAACAAAAATAATGAGCTTCGCGATGTCTTGAACGAATTTAGTTTTAATGGCATTTAAATGAGCTTTTTATTTATCCAGTACTACCTCCTTGTTGAAGGTAAGATTAAGTGAACAAATAAACAGCTATAGCTACTTGATTTTTTACTGCTTATTATTGTTTATTATCTGAGTTTTTTATACTATGTTATAAATAAATTTTTATTACTGACAAATCACGGCGTTGAGTTCCACCACTAAATACGTAATGTTTTGATAATTATGCGGAAGTGCGGAACAGTGTCTTAGAGCAGACAATTTCAGTATCTATTGATGGTAATATGTTGCTATCTAATTACAGTATGGGATTCTTTAGTAGTTATATATTTTGTAGTAATATATAAGTCCCGCTGCCATCAAATCTTCATACATTTCACATTTGTATCAGTGTATCTATGAACCAAATTTAAATAAAACTTTCTCTGAGAGTATCAAAAGCTAAAACTAGTTTAAAATAACGCTATAGTTTTAAACAGGTAATAAACTTTGAAATAAATAGTTTTACGCGCAAAGTGAATTAGCCATATCTATAGCATAAGCGTAAAATGTATAAAATATCGACGTCCAACGCGTCATTCTATTTAGAGAAATATAGAATATTTATATAGTAGATGTAGTAAATGATGATTATTATTTTTTTATACTTTTTTAGCCACACGCCAGGTGGAGGGAATCTAGTGTAAGGACTCCAGAGCCAGAAAAGAACAATTATAATTAATTTACTTCCCAAGGTGTAATTGATATATTATATGTGTTGGTGTTGTTAACTAGATACGAATTATCTTCGTATGCCTCGTAAAGTATACATATTAATATTGTTGATTTAATGCAGTGAAGACATACGTAAAGACGACACACGATGAATTAAGGTTAAACTTCCACTCACACGCATACATATGGTGAGATTCTCGCTGCATGACTATCAATGTCTCTGTTTGTATAGAATGTGGAGAATGAAGTGATATTTTACTAGCCTTGCCACAAAATGCAAGAAATACATGATATAAATATGCAAATCTACATAACCCATAAATATTTTTTGTACTCTCAGAGTAGAAGAACTTGTTGGCAGCTAGCACATATAAAATATATTTAATTCTGAAACAACACAACGTTATGAGCGGAAGTGTAAAATTTCAAAGGGCATTCTAGTTACCTGTACACTAAAAATAGTCGCGGGTAGCGGGTTCGACACGCCCCGCCTATACACTTTGAAGCCATTACTTTGCTTTACGAGCAGGTATTTAAATAATATTTAGATGCCTTAAATTACTACAAACTAGGTTGACAGGATATTCGATTTTGTTATGTTTTTTTTATTTGCTTCACCACTTGTATGTTTTTAATATTTTAGTAGAAAATAAAATAAATAACTTATCATATTTTTCTTCGCATACAAAGTAGAATAAAATATAGCGCATTCTAAATATTATTGACAGGCAGGTAAGCAGTTTTTGTATGTACTTATATTAGAAAATTAACCTAAGACCTGATCCAATTAAAGTAATTACCCAAGTATCAAATTTTAACCCAATCGCTTTAAAAATAAGTAAAGTTCTCTCTTACATAATATTTTTATCTTATAATAACATAAAATTTAAAGCGGACGTGTGGTAATGGATACGATACTGTACTATGACGGACAGACATGCGAAAATTAACACTAATGTATCGCCTTTGCACTATTATAGCGAAAAATAGCGATAATTCCACATTTTTTTCATACATTGCTTGCTTACTTAGTAAATTAATAAAAGCGATAAAAAAGTAATGTATCAATGGATGTGGAAATTACAGTACTGTCTAGTTTTAAACATATTTAGTAATATATTTGTTACAAGACACCGTTACTAGTAAATAATTACTAGGTAATATTTTAGAGGAGAAACGTCCAACGGATGCTTCGATCTTGAACTGATTTGAATACCGGTGTTGTTTAATTTCAATTTATTTTTGCAGTTTCAAATGTATGGAAATAACGTGTGCGTGTGGTCTTTGACTTCACAACTTTAATTAACTGAAGTAACTTACTTAACTGTAATAATTTAAGTAAAGAGGTAGTGATTTCTGATTTAAAAAAAAAGAAATTGCTGCTTGTTATAAACCGCTGATGAAAAAAATGTGTAATTTGGACATTTTTTTTTCACACCCACTAAGAAGGGATTTTGAGAAAATTTTACCCTGAAGCGGTGAGAGTTTGTATGGAAAAATCTTTCATTTGGCACCGATTTTTATAAAATTTGAAATCCTGACTCTTAAAAATATTTAATTGAAAACGCGTCTCACTCCCAAAATTGATGCATCAATTTTTATTTTGACAAATAACTACAAAGCAAAAATTTGTTCCCTATATCTGAAACAAACTAAATTTACGAACATTAAATGATTCACCCAAATGTGATCTTAATACAAATACATCTTTGTACGCTTTGTGTACGTTCCGGTGGCAGGTGATGGTGACACGTGTGTTCCATACAAGGAACAAAATCTTACTTTACAAGTGAAAAAATCCACAAACCAATATAAACTGTATCGAAACGAAATAACATTTAATTTCGAGTAACAAAATCGTGAAATTTCAGCAAAACTTGAAATTTCAAGTTCAACATTTAACAACTAAATTTTAACTGTACAAACAAATACATAGAGTCGCTTATCACTAATTTTATTATTCTCTGAATCACGATATATTTTGAATGGTCGCAGTTAGACGCCTCTTTGTCTTTTTATATGGGTCAATTTAGTCTTAGCGGATTTCTTTGTTACATTGACAGATTTAGTGTTCCCTGGGACTGTTGGAATGTTTAAACCTGGATATTTAAGGAAATTACTGTATGTAGTATTAGGTAGACTAACCGATTTATTTTTGTACATAAATTGTTAAGAAGTTGTTCGTGTTTTCAAATTAAAATTGAGCTACCACCTCGTGTGAACTTAATGGATGTGGGTTGGACTTCCAAGAAGAAGCACGAGGACAAGAAAGCACGATGTTGAGTTCCATCATTTAATATGCAATGTCCCAACAATTAGTCGGTCCACGGGGAGCATTACGTCTTAGAGCTAATTCCCTTCTTTCTACCCTGCTGTCTAGCGTAAGTTTTGACAATTATTGACTACTTACTATATGACTTGTATTATATATTTTTTTTTTTTATTGACGCTTTAAAATTGTAGAGTATGTATTATAAAAACAAATAATGTAAAGTATGAAGTAGATTTTTATTCAGATGTTATAGAGACCGTTTTTTTAAATCCTCTTTTTCCTTTACTTCTTTACACACATTTTAAAAAAAATATTTTGTATTGTAAGACATGTTTAAAAGATAATTTATTTATTTTATTTATGCACCGTTAAGATCCATTTCATAATTTGATAAAGTTTTTGATAAGCTTTACAAAATACACACACACAAAATACTTCCATTTATAATATAAATCTATTTACAACCAGCCACTCAAATATATTTATGTTGAACTATACATCAAAAACTAGAATTCTAAAATCACAAACTTCTTAATTGGACAGTAAACTATAACTCAGCCCTAACTTTTCATAATTAGAATGATAAATACTCCCAGCACATGCAATTAACCTGCAAGCT
The DNA here is from genome assembly GCA_037355905.1 of Heliconius aoede. Classification (NCBI taxonomy): domain Eukaryota; kingdom Metazoa; phylum Arthropoda; class Insecta; order Lepidoptera; family Nymphalidae; genus Heliconius; species Heliconius aoede. The sequence continues at coordinate 164,290 of JBAIZZ010000091.1, read as the reverse complement.
GCATTCCTGTGCACTGCACAGTGCACAAGAATTTGTCATAAAGTGTTTATTTTTACTTCAGCAAGGTCACTTGGTCGTTTACATTCGTTTCTGTTTGAATGTGTCTTCTAGTAGTCGTATTGTGTATTATTCCTTATACTGGTTTTTAATGTATTTGTAAATAGTTATAATTATTTTTTTTTTTTTTGCTTCAGGCAGAATCCCGCACATCGGCAGAGCACGTAGACAGAGTGAAATTGGGAACCTAAAGTAACATATTCCTTTTCCATTAAGACACTTGTTCACCATTTACAGCCGAATTCTCAAGACATTGCGTATTGAGTGGCGGAAGTTTTTGCTCCGTTAACAGAGTGAGGAAGATATTAAATATTTAATTTAGTCGAGTATAAATTGAACCCAGAACCTGTCGCGTTTACAGTCACACGGTTGTGACCTCGCACCACAAATATTATTTTATTTTCTCTAATTTCTAATAATTATTAATCGACAAAATATATCCAAAATTCCAACAATGTTCTATAGAGTTTGAATTTACACCTGTAGCTTCCTCTGAGCTGTAAACTAAACATTTTACGACCACCGCCGGTTATAAAGTGCACAGCCACTCTTTGATACGCATCACATATAGTACATTTTGTAGTCTACATGAATGATCATTTGCTATAAATTTTTAACGACACTATTAAATTCAAAATATATGTTTATTTGTATGTTGTATGAAGATTTTGCGCGTAAATATCGTGAAATATTTGAATTTGTCTCGCTATTTACGTAGATTTGTGTTAATTTGTTTCATGTAAAATATATTTATATAAAAAAGTGGGCATCGGCACCACGCTCAAAATTGGACGGTGGGTGGAAAACAGTGTCTTAAAAATAAATTTGTTCTGCCTTACTGGTATATGCGTATGGTTAAATTCTTCTGGAAACGGGGGAAAACAAGATTTTTCACATTTTAAATCTTAAATTCAACGTAAACAAAGTTGCAGGCAACAACTAGTTTTGAATAAAAACAAATATTTTTGTATAAAATAATGTCTCTTTAAAATATGACACACAAAGTTGGTCAATCTTTCATTATAACCGTTTAACTGAATGAAACTGTTATTCATCGTTGCCACTGTGTAAGTGCTTCCATTGAGGCATTAATAGCAGTTAACTTGTTAGTAAATAAGACCACCCGGGAAAAAATATTTTGTTTGGTTTTTTTAGCTTCACGCTGTACCTAACCTGTTAAGATATACCGTTCCCTTAATTTTCGCCCAATTTTCGGGAGATTGTGTGTTAAATGGTGGAACTCAACGCGAACCGTTGTCTTTTTACCAGAACGAAGAAATGAAAATAATAAATACCCTCGAGTAAGAATTGAACCCACAAGCATCGCGTTTACATGCTGTGCTGTGCTTTGCCTCGGATTGTGATTTAGCTTTCATATGCATATATATATTTGGGGCTCTCATAGCCCAACGTGATAATATCTGACTGCAAGCATGACGGTTATGGATTTGATATCCACTTGGGGAATTATTGGCTTTGGTAAATTATCTTTTAAACGTGGCGTTGACTTCCGCCACTCGATACACAGTCTCTACAAAGAAACATGGAGAGCGGAGTGTACTTAATTGTTTTCCATATGCCTTTCCCGCTATGTGCTTATAAAGCTGAGTATGAATATATATTTTACTTAAGTATATGAACATTATACCTAATTATTATAAAGAAAAAATCTAATAAGCAAACCTTTGCACCGTATGAAAAATAAAAGTTCATTGAGACGCTGTCATCTCGACCTTTTTCCCAATAAGCGGGAACAAGCGACAGCATCGAGTATTTTCCAATAAGGCCCGTGTACATGTTGTAGCTAGTAACTATTACTTTAAAAAGAATAATAATGTCTGAAATTGTTTTATTTTCAGGATCACTCTTTTTTCTGTATATTGCAGAAGAAAGAGAGACAGAGAAGTGTTAAGACTATCCATTGTTTGTCATTGTTATAAAAAAAGAAAACAATTAGTTATTTTAATAGTACGACAAACGCTGTTATTGATAGGACAGTATATCAGACGGTTTCTTGTTTTGTTGTTTTAAGTTTTACTATTAAATTAATTTTTATCAAACATCTTTAACTCTAATAATGCTGTTATATAAATGTGTAGTGCGTAACATACTGCTTTTTTGACTATTACTAAAGAGGAGTGTAGAGAAAAATTATATCATAAAAAAATATACACATATTTATGCCGTCGTGGGCCGAAGCATAGATTCCGACTGATTCCATCACCACTCGGAGGTTTTCATATCCTCACTCTCGAAAAAAAAACAAAACGCGTTGAGTTCTGTCACTACATAATGTCTAATCTGTCTAAATGGGGTGCTTAACACCAGGTTCCTATTACATTGTAAGTAACCCAAGTTATATGCAGAATACAGCGTGAATCTTTAAAAAAACGTTTATCTAAAAAATGATCTTATATTTAGTAAGATGTGTAATCGTTTACTAATAAAAAAGTAAATATTTCTTTGTATTAAACAGTACACCTTTGTAAGACCTTCCTATTTAAACTGTAGCAGAAACAACGGCAGACTGTTGTTTGGCGTTATTAAAATATCTCGCTTGATTTCCGGAGCTTTTGAATTATCCTACTTTGTCGAGGAAATTTGATTGTTCGAAATTATTTATCTTTTAAGGTCTTTGTAATTATTATTATATAGTAGAACAGAGTAGAGTAATTAAGAAATTAGATTTTTTGAAACTTTTTTTTTTGAAAAAAAAAAAAACAAAAAGAGTTATAACTATAATTAGTCACAATTTCCATTTTTACGTCCTGATCAAAGACGCTGCAGAACGTTTGGTCGCTGCGTTGAGTTCCGCCAATGACACACATTTTTTTGAGAATTGGTCTGTTTTCCCATTAAAAGCGTGAAACTGTTATTTTGTAAAAAAATATCATGTAATACTCAAGTAGTTGCTTGAGTCGCGTTCATATAGAATTATTAGTTAAACAGAACGCATTGTACAGCAATCATAAACATTGTTACCTGTAAATTTCAGTCGGTGCGGAATTGTGCCGCTTTACGTTTGTGTACGGTGACCACGTACTCGTAGCAGAGAATTGGAATTTTTTTTATTATACTAGAAACCACTTTGCGTAGTTTGTTTTTTAGATTCAAGCGATAAGGATTTGACAGGTTAGGCAGAGGGAATCTTTTCAGACCCCCCATCCTCCACTTTCCGTCGAATTCTAGAGGTATTGCGGTTTAAGCGGCCAAACTCAACGACGCTCTTTTGCCGTGTTATCAAAGAAATGTTTATTTTCTCTATTTTTGGATTATATTTATTTTTTAATTATAATACGTGTAATTAGTATATAGTAATATATTTGGGCTGAAAATTAAGAACAGAGTGAACTATACTATACTATATGAACAGAATAATTAACTTTCTGCATCTTTCTCAAAAGCTTCAATTTTTTTTCACTTTACGCATTATTTGTCTACTGTCATCAACCTCTTCTTACACTGTGTCCTCGTGTTTTGTATATCACCGTTCTTTAATATCATATACACAGATACAGTATTCTCTAAGGTCAACTAAGGTCTCTCCTGTCTCTATGTATATTTTTGTAGCAAGATTGAGGAATAATAGAAGTCAAAGTATATTATAAATCAACTTAAAAACAAATATAAAAATTACAAAATAAAAATGACAAATTTAAAAGATTTTTTTTTAATAATAACAACATCGTTGGCCACCTTACCTTTTGGCAAGTGCACTGGCATACAGCCAAAGCCTCGCTATTTGCTTATAATTTGGAATCAATATGCTAGCACACGTGCGCCTGACTATTCCCCTCATAAACGTTGTAATCACCGCTGTAATTCACGCACAATTGCTGTTTAGGCGGAGACCAGACTGCGTTAGCTTGTGCGCTTATTATTAAAATATCTATTGCGAGCTTTTCGAGCATTAATCATTTAGGTGAGATGAATGGAATCAGCCTAGGTTGAAATAAATCCGAACATTTAAATTATAATCAAAATCTTATATATCCGTTTCCTCCAATTTTTGTGGTAAATGGCAAGAAAAAAGCAACTTCACACTGTTTCCCATTTGGCAGGGTAAAAGAAAAAAAGAAATTATGTTATGACAGTCTATTCCCCACTTTTGTCCGAATTTTTAAAATATTTTCTGTAATTTAGGTACACTCGATGCTTCGTCATTTACGAAAGGAGAAAGAATGATTAAAAAAATAAAAATGAATTATTCCCCCGAATGGAACCGAACTCACAACCGTCCCGTTTAGTCAGACGCTGTACCTCTGCATCTTCATTCTATGCGCGATCGCTCTTATAATATATGTGTTATACATAAAACTCATATGATCTATAAAACTGAATGCGATATAAATCTGTGGTTCCACTTTCATAACACGCGGCTATCAAAGTCCTAATCTTTTGTAAATTTATTAAAAATATTTTTATTATGACTATTTTTGGTGCAGTAAGGTGTATTTGTTTGTTTCTTTTTAAACTGTACGATTATTATGTCGCACGCTATAAATATATTCCTAATGAAATAAATTGTATTTTTAAAACAACACTCTTTTCTACATAAATTGCTGTTAATGAGGCAAAGCGCGGCGTTGTGTTCTGCCACTTAACGTCTGTGGCAGACGTCTTGTATTTTTGCCAGTACAGCGTCAACTGCAATGTTTTTGCACACATCAGGCTAGGCCGAGGGAACCTCGGTGTTATAACACTCCGTTCCCCACTTTCTGCCGAATTCTGGAGGCATTACGTGTTGAGTGGCAGAACTCAACGCCGCGCTGTGCCTCGACACCAGAGCGAAGAAAATGGAAATATAAACGCAAATAAATATTTCACTTCCTCGAGTGGGAATCGAACCCACAACCGTTGCGTTACAGTCACACCCTTGTGCCAATGCGACACGACGGCCTTTTTTTTTGGAATTATAAATTATATGAACCTTGACTCGATTATTGTATTGTCACCTGAGCTACATATAGGTAACTACCAAGTCTCAAGATGATGTAATATAATTATTACAAGTGGGTTAAAATCTGTTTTTTTTTATTCTTATTATCTAAAATTACACAAATACTTTACAAATCAATCTAAATTTAAAAAAGGCATTGACTTTCTCTATTATGCGCAAGTGCAATTCCAGTAAATTTTATTTATAATAATTTGATATCACTATCACTATCACTATCACATCACTTAATCTGTCTTTAGAAGATTTATCAACCTTTCTTCAGGTTAAATTCAAACCAAACGTCATAATGTTACATACGTTTGTCCACCACTAAAGGCAAGAGTAAAATAATTTCAATATAATAGATTACTGAGAATCGAAGTCGAATCCTTTGCTACTGCCCCACAACAGAATCTACATTACACTATACGACATATCGTAAGATGTAAAAATATTTAAGCGAACATATTGAGTGGTTGCCAAAAGATTAGGGACCTGTGAAGTGGGCGTTGTTGTAAAAAATAACAATTTCGTAGGGATCAAACTAAATACGAGTTACAGCGTGAGATTTACATTGTGTTTTTTTTTTATTTTATAGATTTTTGCACAATAATATATTTATAGAAAATTATTTTATATTATACTAACTTTTATATGCAGCTTTGCTTGTGTGGTTCAATAAAAATAATTGAGAGTGGTGTACATTATCCACGACCCGTATTTATAAATCACCTTCAATTTTTTACATTATTCGTAAAAACATATTTAAAAACGAGCGTTTATACTTTAACGTAACTGGACGTGTACCTCGAGTTGGTGCTATCTCTGAAAGGTCCCCACTTTCAAATTAGAGAGTACGCATACAGTCTTAACTACATATTAAACTATTAATTCTCAAAATTTCAAAGCTCAAAAAGCTTTGCTAAGCTGACTTAGGTCTGGGGGCCTTGGGGTCTGTCTCAGTTTATAATGTATAATTTTTACAAATTATATTTATGTTTTTCTTTTGTTTGATTGTTTCTTTTATGATCCAGTTTCTTAGGGCACAGAAAAAAATATAATTCAATTCAAGTCATCTAATGGTTTTTATGTTATACAAAAATATAAATAGATTTATAAACATTTATAATTTAGAGATTTGGTCTAAAAAGGCTGCTTTTATGAAACAGTACAACAATAAGACCAAAACGTTAAGCCTCAGATAGATCGAGGCCATGCGAGGCAGAGGAAGCCTAGCGTTAAGACACTCCGCTCCCGACTTTTCTTCGAATAATTTCATCTTATATTATCTTTTATTTCAATTTCGCACTGTATTCCACATAAAGCAGAGTAAGCAGACCATCCAAGTGCGTTCTTCGCTATCCCACCCGCATTCAAAACATTCAAATTCCGGTGAGACAGCGAAAAACGCTCAACATTTTGAGTGGAGTATGAATGTTGGAATACAACGCCGTGCTTTGTCTTGGAAAAATTGAATTTACAGTGAGACGTTGACCCAATGCGCTGCGACAACAAATTATCTTTTTTTAAATGCTCCTACAGTCTCGTAGCAGTTCTCATATATCTAAATGTCGCGCGGCCATAAATCAGAGAAAGTGACGAACAAATTTATGTGCTCAACGAATATTATAAATTTTACTATATTTTACAATCAGGCACTAATTCATTTTTGTTAGACTCGCTAGTACGAATATTAGAAATGATAAAAAAAATTGGGTGAATTGAAATAGTTTATGTAGATTACTTCCCTTGGATCGCTATATTTTTTAAAATTTTGAATAACTCTTCACTTAGTTTCACGCTGTATCCTGCACATAGCAGTGTCGGTAGAGGCAACCTGGGAATCTAGTGTTAGAATACTCCATTCCTATAAGACAATTCCGTTTCCGTAATTGGTAACGGAATCGAAAATCTAGGGGTAATGCGTGTTGAATGATGGAACTCGAAGCCACTATTTGTCTGGTTACGAGAGCGAAGAAAAGAACATATAAAATACTTCATTCCTACGTTTAGGAAATGAACTCACAACCGTCGCGCTTACAGTCGCACTATTGCGCCATCGCGCCAAGGCCGAGTGGGATGATCGAAACCACAGCCATGATATTTCCAATCAAACGCTATAGTAATGATCTATAAATAAGTATACATATAGCCATGTTAGCCACACTGTCGCACAACACCTAAATAAAAGTCAGGTAGCCAACATATATCACGTCGCCGCTCCACGCATTCCACTCTAAATATACATCGAGGGATCGAAATAAAAATGTTATACGTTGTGCGTTTACGTTTTGTTCACAAGTCACATACCTATAAAGAATGTGGGTTCAAACACTTTAACGGGAAAGACTTCGGCTGTAGTATGTGTATGTCCTATCCTATATTAAGCATAAGAAATGGTTAAAAAATAAATGTGATTAGTTCGACACTTTACTCCGTCATGGCGTCGTGGCCCAGGGTCATATGCGTGCCACTGTATACGCGACGATTGGGGGTTCTATTCCCATTCGGGGAATAAATCTTCAATATTTTCATTTTCTTTGTCTGATTACGATGCCTTAGGTTCCACCACTAAATCCACATACGAGTTAACATTATATTTTTATTTAAAACAGTTCAGGCAATTTAAAGCAGGTAATTCAAGCAATTACTCTATCTGGGTTTACTACTTGTAACTAGGGTTGTCAATTGTCAACTTATTATACAGCTTAGTTTTATTGTTATATTAATTTATCTTCTGATGAATGGCATTGGTGATATAAAAAAAGTCCCGCCGATTTCCTTGGGCCAGTTCTTGTCAGGTCTGAGGTATTTAGTGAACTGGTGATAGATTATTTGACGTTTAAAAAATGGCTTCTTCTTATTTTGAATAAAATTATTTGACTTTGACTTTAATTTGATAGTATGTAAAGTAAATAACTGAAAAAAATGAAAGTAAATAAATAAAAAAAAAAGCGTCACACTGTATCCCGCATATAGCTGAGAAAATTTAGTTATAAGACGTGTTAGGTTTTAAGTTAAAATAATTTTTATTCTATTTTTAAAGAATAATTAAATCGAAGAAGGGGTAGTGTCTAAGCTTCAACTTCATATTTTTTCTGCATAGTGCGGTTACTTTACTAATAGTCTCTGAATAGAACGAACCTAGTGTCAAGACACTGTGTTCTTCAGTAACGTAATATATTATATACACAAACATAAATTTTAATTTTAAAATACTCATTTTAGTTATACTATTTCTTAGGTCTACGTTGTATCTTGAATAATAGCATCAAGAACCTCCGTTCTCTACTGTCTGCTCAATTTTTGAAACATTGCCTGTATAATTACGGAATTCAATGCCGCGCTTTGTCTTGCTTTAGAGCGAGGTAAACCTCGGAGGGAATGTAAACATTTATTCCCTCAAGTGAGTATCGAACCGACAACCGTTATATACTTACACCCCTGATACACTACCGCCACCGTCCTTATAAAATCAGAAATAATGCAAAAATAAGCGAGCTATTCAATGTACGTACAAAATATCAATAAAGTCAACCCTATTCTTAAACAGGTGTTGGTGATTGTAGAACTTTTATCGTCGACAGTAAAGTCACTTACGGTATTTCTAAAACCGATATTATCGGTTTTTTATTCTTCTTTACAGGAAAACGTTATGGTAACATTAGACTAGGTAATTAAATGTCTGAAAATACCTACGGATAGCCTACCCAAAGTACTAAATATACAGGGTAGTACCTGAAATACTTATATTTGAATCATTTTCAAGTCTACTTATATGAAGCCTAATTGAAATAGGTATAGAATGTCAAAGTTATAGGTTCAAATTTAAACAATATATAAACATTTTTCTTTTCAATAAGTTAAGTAATTCAGGCAAAAATTTAAGGTGACGATTAGTTAAAATAGTATATAAGGTGATGACGCAACGACAGCAACCCGGTAACGACACGGCGAGGTAAACATCTGTCACGTCACTCAGCTGTCCGGTTTTTAATTCCACCGGATATTCAGATTATTGCGCGCGCTATAAAGGTGGCGTTTAACTACTATTTTTAGACGCTTCACGGTGTTTCCTTATATCACGTTAGGCAGGGTTCATTTAGTAATTAGATATTACGTTTACCACTTTTTGCTAATATTCAAGATGTCATGTGTGTGCTTTTTTAGCATCACGCTGTATCCCGCGCATAGTCACTCCGTATACTCTTGTCCGGAATCGAATTCATAACTCACACTTTGTGCCACGACTGGTGGCGGTAATCAACGCCGCGCTTTGTCTTAATATTACTGTTTTGATGTGTGCTTAGTACGATTTGGAATTATGTTTTGAGAAGAAAAAAATTATTAGTTACAAGAATTTTTGTATTTTTATTAAAAATATACGTGTTGTATTTTACAAGCTTTTAGTATAAATTTATGTTAAGAAATGAAAATTTTTCTGCGTATTCTGAAAAATCTGGCTCCGTATCGCACAATCCCGCAAAAAATTTATACCCCGTGAAGCTAAATAAAATAGAATCGGCGATCATTATAGAACATCCACAACCGGTGTTTACGTTCGTTTCGCGTTTTCATTTACCTCCAGCTATATGTTTACAACACCTAACTTCCGATGTGCCGCTTTGAAGATAGACCGTAGATTATAGAACACCTATTTCTGTGATTTGACTTCTTATATTACCTCTTTTTTTTATGTAATCATTATATTTGCTAAATATAATGAGACAGTCGTAACGCTGGCCGTTGTGCCTCACAAGGGTATAACTGTAACGCGACGGTTGTGAGTTCGATCTCTACTCGGGGGAATAAATGATTATTTATTATTATTTTCACCACCAAGGCAAGAAAGCCCGATATTGCCACTCATCTAACAATGTCTCGAAAAATTCGGCGGAAAGTGGATAACGGAATGTCTTAACACTAGGTATCCTCTACACACCCTGCTTGCTATATGAGGGATTCAGCGTGAAGCTGATTTTTTTATTTTCTATTAATAAAGTCATATTTGATAATTACAGACAATAACGTATGCAATGACAGTGGCTTTGATTCCCACTCGAGGGAAATAATTATTTTCATTTTTCTCGTATTAGTAACACAAGTGACAAAGTGTGGCATTAAATTCCTCCACTAAGTATGCAATATCTCAAAAATACTGCGAATATCGGGATAATAATAGATTCTCCTTCCTATCCTACTATACACAGGATGCAGAAACAACAAATAAAAGAAGAAAAGAATTATTTTTAAACAATAAATAGGCTAACAATAGAAATTAAAATTAAAAAATGAAGAGATTTACAGCTTACTTACAGCTGAAACGAGAGATTTACATAACCAACAAGTATAAATCTGATAATATTACCAATAATTTTTTTTATTTTTTATTTTAATTATAGGGATTTGCCATATAAATAAATACGATAAAAAACGAACGATCGTTTAAATCATAAAGTAGAATATAAATAGTTTTAACTTGTATGCATTAAACGTTTATTGTGACATACGCCGCGAATTGTAGACGACATTGCCAACATACATTACGCTGTACTCAGATGTAAAGAGTGGTACTCACACACTAATATATATATGATTGATTACAAAACGAGACATTACTGTATAGGTATATGTATTAAATATATTTGAAGGAACAGGTTTACAAGTGCGACCGTTGTGGGTTTTATTCCAATTCTGGCGGAAAATAATATTTTTTTTTTTCCCGCTCTGATTGTTTGAAGCACTATGTTGAATTCCGCCGCTCAATTCGTAGTGACTCAAGAGTTCGGCGGTAAGTGGATAACGAAATTCCCTTTGTCTACCCTGCGATGTGCGGGAATACCACTGCGTGTAGCTACAAAAACCATTTCCGTAAATTTTCGAGAGATCCTCTCCTATTAAACTCTTATATTCTTAATTCTCTTTAAAACTAAATTTAAAACTCTTATTAATTGATAGATAATTTGACAGTCAATTTCATTTATTTTTCATAAACTATTTTAAATTGTGGGGAACGGAGTGTCTTAACACCTGTCTTGTGCGGAATTGAGCTTAAAGCTGAAAAAAAAACTTTTTTAAATAATAAAAAGCATTCTTAGTATGTGCGTATTATAATAGTCTGCACTATGCGTTAAGTTTAGAACTGGACGTATCTAATACCTATTTCGATCCGTGAGCGAAGCTAATCTCCGGCGCCCACGTTGCGTTTGTTTGCATTTTTTCGTAATACTCTAAATCTTAGAGTTGAAGGGAAAGGCATTGAAGAAGAAAGAATATACATTAATGTCAAGTTTTACGATTTTAAGCAGCTTGGCACAGTGGCTCTGTATCTGAATTCCGTCTCCACAGGGGGGGGGGGGGGCATTTTTCTTAAGGCAAAGCGTGGCGTTGAGTTCCACCACGCTTCGCCCAACGTCTATAGATATTCGAATAACGTAAGATGGAGTACCTCGGCAAAATTCTCTTCTACGTACATTGATATTTGCAGAATAAGACGTAAAGTTGAAAAGGTAATTCAATGTGGTATTCTTAAATTTACGACAGAAAATCGATTATATGGAGAGGCCTTCGTGACACATACGACTGCAACGCGACCGTTATGGGTTCAATTCCCACTCGCAAGAATTAATTATTATTTATTTATATTTTCATTTCATCGCCAAAGCAAAAGCGGGGCGTCGAGTTCCTTCACTCAACACGCACGCCTCGAAAATTCAACGGAAAGCAGGGGATAGTGTGTATGAACCCTAGGTTTCCTCTGCCTACCCTGTTATGTGTGGGAAGTAGAGTAACACTTAAAAAAACTAAATAAAAAAAAATATATCAAGACACTCCGTATCCGCTTTCCATCTGAATTCCATACATAGTATATTGAGTGGCGAATCTTAACCTTGCACTTTACCACATTACCACGAATGGGTATCGAACTGACAAACATAACCACTATACCACAAAACCCTTTAAAAGTATAATACAAAATCTAAATTGAATATTTCGTTAAGCAAATGTTTAGTTTACACGGCGCCAAAGAGAAGGTGGCGGAGAAGTAGAGGTGATTGATATATCATATAATAGACTTTGATCTCGGATGGATTAATGCTGTTTATAAAACACTTTATGTAGTGTTAATTGGTGACTGTGAGAGTGGCTTAATGGATATTAAACAAATATAAAATGTGTAAATATTATTTTTTTACCTATTTGTTTGTTTTGAAGAGTATTGTGGATTTTTTTTTTGTTTTGGATTTCTATTTCTACTTGTCGAAATATAATTGTTTATAGTAATTTCATTTTCCTGCTTTGGTAGACACAGCGCGGTGTTGAGTTCCTAAATACATAGTGTCTCAAAAATTTGGCAGAAATAGGCATCGTTGTTGTAGCACTACGTTCCATCTGTTTATTCTTCTGCTATGCGGTTGGTAGCGTCAAGCTGTTTTTTTTTTAAATATTTTTTCATAATTTTACTAATAATAATTTTAAATATATACCTTTTTCCTTTTAAATTGTCCAAAAATAATAAAAACTAGTATACCTAAGATGGTTAATAAAATATACGGGGAAGCTCGCCAACCTCGATTTTACGACTTGCGGTCAGTTGAATAAAACCTATCAAAATAGAAATACAACTAACCCATTTAAACACAAGCCATTTTAATTCTTATTCTATAGTCAATAAAGACCACAAAAGGACAATACGTTGATACAGCAATTTAGATTTCGTTGTTATATTTTCAATATTTATTTTTGCTGGCAACTCTACCTAGGTCTGCTCTATTCGTGTATTTTATTTTAATTTTACAATTTTTGTTTTATATTAATAAATATATACATTTTTTTAAAATATTTTTCATTATTTTACATGTTATGGAAAATGTGTGTATTCTTTTATTACAGGATTTATATACATTTTACATTTTTAAATACATTCTTGTAAAAAAAATGGAAAATATTATTAACAATTATTATGATGAATATATATTTTTTAATATTAAATACATATGTGTTTTAATAATATGTATTAAATGAAGCTTTCGTAGCATAGCGGTACAGTCCCCACTGCAATCGCGATGGTTATGGCTTTGATTTCCACCCGTCATCACGCAAATGTCTAATGTCTCGAAATTTATGTAATTTCCAATTTATTTAAGTTTCATTCTAATAAAAAACATTCATGTATGCAAATCTCGTTTATTTTAATAAAAAATGGTCAAATGCAAATTGGACTCGCGCTTGGCAGTTTTTTTCTCTAAAAAATATCTATAATTTTTCCGTTATTTATTTTGCAAACTCTTATTTCGTGTCAATTTTCATAACTGTAGGTCCACGGGAAGTATCCTATACGTTTTCATTGCGCGGACAATTTCTTACAAATATAAAAGAAATATAACAACTATATAATATGTTCCAATTTCACGAAATTTAAAATCTTTCCAAAATTTTAATAACATGATGTTCAAAATTCCCAAATGTCATGTACCTAAATAATTAGCATATCTATCTAACTATTGAACATAAAAGTCCACCCAAAAAATAACACCACATTGTACGTTATCATACAAAAGTCCTTTAAAAATATTCGATAACCCGTTGAGATGAATAAAATCAATCGCTCGATGAAAATTCTATTCTCCATCACCTTTTGTTCAAGGTGGTCATTATGGCTTCGATTAGTGGGGGGTCTGAGTGGTCAGTGGGAGCGCACTTGGGGGCCAAACAGTGGGCTTATAATGAAAATATATAGCCATTCTGCTGTTTAACTATAGGAGAATGAAAAACGTATTATTTATTTATGTATGTATTTATGATTAATTTTTATTCGTTAATTGGTTTCTGGTAATGGTGTTTTGTTTGCTTTGTTGTAATTGTCAATGCAGTTTTTTATATTAGTCTGTATTTCACATATAGGAAATGACATAAATATAAATTAATTATTATGAGTAAATTATATAAATTATATAAATTATATAGAGATTGTATGGAAATATCAATATCTAGTTAGGGAAAGGTATCCTGGTTTTAAAAGTGAAGTCCGCCTTCCCCACTAAAATAAGTATATACCTCTAGATTAAATGAATTAACTATTTAAAAATAAATGAATAATGTTTCAAAAATACACAATACTACAACACAGCGAGCTTGGGCCAATTCGAAAAGCTCGCAGCTCGGAGCTCGAAAATGAAAGCAATTTGTTAAGATTACCGTCAAACCACTCCGTGTAGATTGTTCATTAAAAGAGATTTAACTTTTAAGTTCATTTCTTTAAAATAACGTCTTATGTATATTTTATAATATATATTTACAATAATGTCGTAGGTTGGTTGGTACAGTGCCTTAAAGAGGTTCCCAGTATCCCTCAGTTCACCTTGCTGTATACGAGATACAATGTGAAGCTAAAAAAAAAAACTAATAAATCCAGGAAATAACGTGAAACTGACAAAATTAAACATAATATATAAACACGTCGCTTTATTATAACGATCGCATATTTCACATCTCATCAAAAAACTCATTATACATTTAACAAGAAACTTGTAAAATATAAACCACTCAGGTGTCTTGCTTTTGACAAACTAATTTACTACTGGAATAAAAAGTTAATTTTCATCACGAAAAATCCTGTAACTCTTAAATGAGTGCAGCTAAGATTCAAAATCCAATGAATTTATATTTTTTATTATTTTCTATTTCTTCTATCGCTATTTGGGATACGAGAACGAAAAAATTATACACACGTTAATGACTAATATATAAGAGAAAAAAAGGAATAGCGAAGTGTGTCAAAATTTTTACGTGAAAAAATTTACGTTTGATGTAGGTGTTCTAACGGGACATCGTAAAATGCTAAACAAATGGCAAATAATATATGTATTTGTGATCGTAAAATTTTTAATCACGAGTACAATATTAAAATTTGAAATAGGAATTTATTAAAGTTGCAATTTTATTCTGCACGGTAGGGAACATAGTGTTAAGTCACTTCTTTCCCTATTTACCGCCAAAAATGTTGCGTCTTCGCCTACCAGAGAGGGAAAATAATTTCTTTTTAATGTCTTGCTGTTTCTTGTATGGCAGGAACCATAGAAGAAACTGCCATATAAAGACTCTCCGTATAAAAATAGGGTCCTCCATATTATATAATTAAAATGTATATTATTAAACTTTCAAATCAATCAAGTAACTAGATAATAAATCACGACAAATCCTCGAGATCCCTAAAAATCCGGACACGGAACGTTTAAAGATGCGAGTGGAAGTGGAATTTTCATTAATTGGTTACTCTCCCGAAGCCTCCCTTATTACTTGAGGGTTGATTAAGACCTTTGGAGTACAATTAATATTATGTGGTGCTATTTTTTTAAATACTACGTGTGTGGACGTTGTTAGGTAGAAGGGTTGTTGATGTGATTGGTAGTGGGTTTGGTTCCCAGTTGGGAATATGATTTTATGTAAGTCATTTTGGCACCTTCGGAGAGCATGATTCTGGTGTCTGATACAGTGGAGGATGGAGTAATTTGACACTAGATCTACATCTTTACTTATCTTTGCTCTATTTTATTTAGATAATTAACATACAGAGTTAAAGTTTCGATTAATTAAAATTAGCATAATTAAGAAATGAAATCTTTAAAAAAATATTTGAATCTTACACGTACTTTTAAAAAATAAATAAAATATATGATTATTATAATTATAAAATTAAACAATGTTCAAAGATACAAAATTCCCATAAAGACGTGCGTGGGGCGCTACTTCGCTAATGGCTTGATGTCATTCTCCTTACAATATCGCTTATAGAATATTGTGGAGTCGTAATACGATTTTTAGTTTTAGGAAAATTGTTAAAATGTTAAGTGTTAAAATGTATTATGTAGGGTAGGAAGCGGGAATGTAGACTTAAGACACTCCGCTCTCTATGCATTGCATGTTGAATGGTGCACCTCAGCCACAATTTGTATTAGCAGAGCGTTGTTGTCTTCGCGATCTTGTCCATCAACTATTACCTAAAACGAGAGATTCTTAATTTTTTTTCTTAACTACCACCAAAATCTATTCAATTGATTCTTACTAAAATCGTTAAAAAATATATTAAAAAAAGAAATAATTAAATAACATTTTAACCAAAAATCTTGCTTCACAAACATCGACTCTTCGCCTTCGTGTCTTTACCTACGGATATTAATTAGAGGTAAACAAGTTCCCTTTGTGAGATTTTCACTTCACCCCATCTGATGTCGTACTCGTACCAAAGATAACAATATCGAGTGTTACATTGTTTTAAATATACGCGATTTTTTATTAAAAAAAAAAGTCCTCTATATCAAACGGGATACAAAATTATTTTAAAAAAAGTTCTATTTACTTGAATCGATTTCTAAACTTTATATGTATGCACGAACTAAAGGAGAGTTAAAACGTAGAAAATAGAGAACGAAAACACGCGTAAAAACTCTATCTTTATTCTATTAAAGTACATAATGTGTGTTATGTTAATATGATTACACAGATATATGTTTATTTTTAGTGCCATCTCTGTACTATAACTGTTCATGCATTATTGCATAATTTAGTATTTAATATTTCTGAGGCCGTCGTGGCGTAGCATCACAAGAGTGTGACTGTAACGTGGATTCGATCCCCGCTCGAGGAATTTACGTTTATATTTCCATTTCTTCGTTCTGGTGTCGAGGCCAAGCGCGGCGTTGAGTTCTGCCACTCAACACGCAATGCCTCTAGAAATCGGCTGTGGGGAACAGAGTGTCGGAACACTAGAGCCCTTTCCCTCTTCCCTCTGCCTACCCTATTTTCAATTAACCTATCTACGCTGTATCCTGCATATGGTACAATTGGCAGAAGGACCTAATTTTAAGACACTTCTTTCCTCACTTCCTTCCCAATTTTCCAAACAGCCAGCCTTGCCTTAACAAATCGTTTTCTCAGTATACCTGGAAAATAAAAAAATATATAGAAAATAAAATATACTATGATGGTTACATTTCATATGAACACATCCAAGAAATCCATCTTAATCATGACCAGCGAGGTATGACTGCCGCTAATAACCGCGACTGACTGTATTAATTGATTATTTGTGTCAACTTAAACGAGAAATATATATAATATAGACACTGAAAATTTACCCATATTTCGCATGAAAATAAAGGCTAAAGTCGCTTAAACTTTTTCAAAAGTTATAGCAAAACCTCTACATCATGTTGTAAGATAGAGGCAACTTGGTAAACTAATTACAGTAATTATGTACAATGTTTTAGTATTTATGCGTATGTGAATAAGGTATATTATCGTGTATTTGATCGTGGTTATGATGTATTATAATGTGAAAGGTAGATAGGGTGCCAATTCATTACAAAGTTAGAATTAGAGTAAAATAGACTGTTTCTTTTATTATCGCACTTTAAAGGCGACGGTTGCGGGTTGTGTCCCCAGTCAGGGGAATGAATTGTATTTTAATCACACAATCGTCTAACTGTAAACTTGATAGGTCTTTCTTTTTTCGTTTAGTTTTCATTTCATTTCTATTAAAAACATAATGCCTCCAAAATTCTTTATAAAATGGGTAGTGGAGCGTTTTTCCCTCCACTGCTACATGCGGGATACAGCGTGAAGCGTGATATATGAACAATACCATAAACATGTATGTAAATAAATCACTGTCACAGGTACTCATCAGAGATCTGTTAATCTTTGATCATATTTTCAACACGCGTCTTCCAGCTCTACTCTATGTGCTAATGTAGGCCGCTGAGTGAAACGGTGTGTTTGTTTACTTTGAAATTTGTGGATTCTTATGTATGATGCATAATACAATTTGGATTTTATTTTCCATTTCATTACTTATAGTGTTTTTTTTTTCTCCACTCAATTCACATAAGTAATTTGGAATGAGGATTAAATTTATAACAGTTTTATAATTCTAGATTTTAATCCTGCAGAATATAAAGTCAGATGAGATATCTGTATAGTATTACAATAATTATTCACATATCTTTTGTGGGTTACCGTAAAAGATAAAAAAAAAATATTTTTATTCTACTCTCCTTTTTTTATGGAATCATTAAATATAATTTAATGTGAGAGCACTTTTAGAAACAGCGAACTGTACTTTAAGACGTATCCACGTCAAAATATATTACATACTATTACGAAGGAAATCTGTAAACGAATTAAGAATTGATGGACGCGGGCCAACTTACGTTCATTCAGATGTAGGGCGTGTGGGCGGGCGACAGTAGCGACGGTGGTGGCGAGTAGCGACAACTCTCGTGGTTTGAATCTGAATAGAGTCGTCTATTGCTTAAATTTTGTAAGATGTAGTCGACATTAAAGTATATTAGTTTAATTTTTAGTCACTGCCCCTAGGAAATTAAAGTTAAACTAGTAAGCATATAATGTAATTCAAAACTATATGCATATGAAAAGTCAAAATACCTGCGATTTATGTTCGCTACGCCTAAATGGATCTTTTGGCAGTTGATACAATCCTGTCAGTCAGGTATGAGATTACCGGTTGCAGCTTCCGTTGTGGTGTGGAGAGTAACGTACGTGGTGATATAATAGCATTGCCAGTAGAGGCCTATTTGATTTCAGAAAATTTTGAATTTAAATACTTTTTAAAGTAGTTATTTAATACTGATATATTTTTAGCTGTACGCTGTATTGCACACACACGCAGAGTAGGCAGAGGGAACCTGGGAACCTAGTGTTAAGACTGCGGTGCTAAGTTAAGACACTTTGTTCTCATTGGACACTTCCACTCCTGATTTCCCGTCGAATTCTGGAGGCATTTAACTTAACACCACGCTTTGCCTGGGCATTAGAACGAAAAAAGCTTTTTCTAATAAGTAATAAGTTGTAGCCTGCAACAACGTTCACTAACATGAAAAAAAATCAGCGTTCTGCAAATCGTAGTCTCGGCTGAATGTTGTCAGTCACCTGGTCATCCCAGAAATTTTTATGTAAATATAAACTTGTTTTTCGGAAAAGTGCGAATCTTTATTACTTTACTTATTTCATTATTAAGGTAAGACCCTACACTTATTAGCACTTGAAAAAAAAATTATACAATATATAAGTGAATCTAAATTCCTCTCAGAACACATCCCGTCTATCAAACCTGAGCACCCCACGCGCCCGCGGCAAGGGGTTGCAACCCACTGTTGCACTTCATTTTTAATTTAGATCTTACCTCACCTTATTTATATATGGGCTTTACAAATAAATGCTATTGAATTAATGGGGGGCTCGGGGCGAAACGGTCATTTTGTTCGTGATTTTTATTTTTATTATAGACAGTAAAGGAAAGGTCGCGTGCCGATTGTTGTTTTTACCCACGTGAGTATTTAATAGATGTGATTTTTTTAATATAATGAAAGATTTAAATAGAATTTGTTATTTTTTATGAGGATGCTTAAACAATATTTGTTAGTTCACAACATACAGGAACATGCATAGCGTGTGACTATAAATGTGAAGATTGTGGATTCGATTTTCACTTAGGCGGGATGACATTTAATATTTATATACTTTCTCTGGAATAAGCCCAACGCAGCGTTGATTTTTATTTTTTTGACTATTTTGATTTGACTCTGTTGCATTTAGCTGAAAATATCAATTGTTATTTCTGTATTATATTATTTTCTATATGTGACTTGTTGAATTTCTGTGATTAGTTGATGAAACCTGTCTAATGATGACACGTGAAAAATAAAAAAAGACATCGGTCTGAATCTACCAAATACAATATCTTCCAGTCATTGTTTCCAAATGAATTAATATATTATATTATAATATCTTATTATCTGTATATATAGAGTAGACAATTGTGGCACACGGGGGATCGCCCCACTGTCTAAGATCACGATAGGTTTAGGTTCCATTCTCACTCAGAGAAATTAATATTTACATTCTTGCCGCTCTGTTACACTAAGAACTACTAAACCTAAGACTTGTTTTGAATTTGAAGAAAAACCGAGAACGGAATGTCTTGGCACTAGGTTTTTTCTATTTTTATATATGCGTGATACAGCATGAAGTCATTTAAAAAATCTTGACTAGGTTCTCTCTTACCTTCTATATGCGTGCTACATTAAAAATCTATTTTAATGCATACATTGTAAATTATTACAAAACTAAAATGAAACAAATTAACACGGTGCACTGGTTATATATAGAATCAAACAAAGTACAATGGGTCGTCAACCGAAATAGAATCACACCTTAGTACTTGTCAAAGAAACAAATGTAGAACACATTTCATATATGTATGCTGCTCTGTATTATGTATGACTTGATTTAATAGATTCTGCAGACATATTGATATAATTTATAGCTTCAGCTTCACGCTGTATCACGCACACAGCAGGTTAGGCAGAGGAAAGAATCTCGTGTTAAGATACTCCGTTCTTTCTGCAGAATTCTGAAGGCATTGCGTGTTGAGTGGCCGAACTCAACGCCGTGCTGAAATATAAACGTAAATAAATACTTCACTTCCTCGAGTGGGGATCGAACCCACAACCGTCGCGTTACATCCTTGTGCCGCTGGGCCTCGACGACCTACAATTAAAGGTATTTATATATTCATTTATAATATATATATTTATATTATAATTATAATATATCAATTTACATATTATATAGTCTACATATTATATATGTAGACCAGCTCTGCCTGTGGCTTCTGCATATTAATATGAAAATAAATAAAAAAAATCATGTACGTATGACAGATAAAAAATTCTGATTTTCCACGTACCACTTGTAAGTAACCTGTAAGCTACCTGCGCTAGGTTACTGAGATAAGCGCGTTCAGCTAAACAAATATTCTATTGTACATTGTAAAATTATACTATCATACGTACTCCGTTCTCTTCACCTTATGCCCAAATTAGTCTTAGGACTAGTAGTGAACGCCACCACGTTTACAGTCTTCGCTATTCTACTGCGCCTCGACGGCATTTATCTAAATTTTATTATATCCAAACTTAACCTTATTTTCTACTGTCAGTTTTGAATGAATCGTGCAATATATCCTCGATATTGACCTGGCGACTTCAATCTACCGTAAAGTCCGAACTTGAAATAAACACTACATATAGAATAGATGATCGTATCTCGTTGCCTTTTCTTGTAATAAACTAGCGACATTTGTCAACGGAGCTGGCCGGCTCGCGACTTGAAAAACAAAATTTTCCGCAACACACATCATAGACGATTCGGCGTGAATTTACGCACTGTGCGATTTTTTTTATAATATATGTTCTTAAAGATATTTGACAAAATCTTCTACAGGAAATTATATTTAGGCTGTATTGAGGTTTCAGATATCTCCTGCTTTATAAATTATAAATGATTAAATGTAAATGATATGATTTTTAAAACGGGTAATAATTATACTGTATTTCTTAATAAAATAAAGTAAAAATATACAGGAAAAAAATCTAAATATTTTTTTTCTTGTCTAATTTTTTTTTCAGATTAAGATATACTATAAGTATAGGAGTTTCTTCTTCATTATCAATAAAAAATGTTATTCAATTTCCGTTATTGCTTTAAATTTAGATAAATGTTTTCACTGCAGACACGTGTCCCATGGCTTTTTTAATCTTTTACTATTACAATACTACTAAAATATAATATCTAACACAATCCTCTCCTCATATAATTTTCAACAACGTTTTGTTAACTAAATCGTTTTTAAAACGCTACATTTGTAACGACCACCGCTATAAGGTGGAGGGCAGGACACGGTCAGTGCGCGCGTTCTAAAGAACTGAATAAATCTACCGCCCAGCGACAAGGTGAATATAAAGAGTCCGCACGCTGACTTCCGTGGATAGGGCTGTCGTAAAGCGTAGGGTAACTTGAGAAAATGTAAGTATTTTTTATAGCTTCACGCTGTATCCCGCACACAGCAGAGCAGGCAGAGGAAACCTAGTTTTAAGACACTCCGACGACGGAGCTCAACGTCTTTGCAACGCTTTGCATCGACACCAGAGCGAAGAAATGGAAATATAAATAAATATTTCATCTCTTCGAGTGTAGGTCGAACCCACAACCAATCGCGTTTACACTCACACTTTGAGCCCGTACTCCACGGCTAACCCCCAAGTAATTTTCTTTTTAAATATACCTTAGAAAGTAATCTGACTATAAATATACCTCGGCTGTTCTTGTTCTGGTAAGAAGATAAAGCGCGGCGTTTAAGTTTACCACTCAATGTGCAATGGGGAACTATTTTAGCAGTGAGTAGTGTATATTTAAGGAAAATATCCAAATCCTTTAACTTTCAGGCAACCCTACATCTTCGAAGCAGTCCGGCCACCGTGAAAGACGAGGTGATCATAAAGGCTCGCTCATGTTCTTACATAATAACATTCTTCCCGAGGGAGCTTCTAAACATGTCCACTATGAAACTAAGTTATGCTGACAAGTGAAATTCAAATAAATATTTGCATTTTTAGCTTCCCTTTGATATCCGCAAATACGGTTTCCAGGATTTATCTAACATGAGATTTTGTGTACTCGTATGTGTTTGGAAGATATTTCATATTTTTAAATATTTATCTTTTATTTAAAGATAACATAGTTAAATTGTTGCTTTAATTTTATAAATTGAGAGTTTAATTTTATATTTTTTTAACCTCCTTTCCCTGTTTTCGAGGCATTGTTTGTTGTCTAGTGGACATCAACACCGCGCTTCGCCTTGCAATGAGACCGAGATAATGAATATATTTATAAATAATAATTCATCCTCTCAATTGTGAATCGAATCCACAACTGTCGTGCTTCCCAGTCACATATGCTTGTGCCACTGCACCAAGACCGCCTCAAAGACATTGATTTACATATATGCAATTTAAATTTCTTGAACATGAAATACTTACAATGTACCCACCGCTCCAACCCCTATATTTACAGCTATCAACATTCATATACATATATGTCAACACATTTCTTAGTCCACAGTCCAAGGGATAGGCAGGAAATGGTCAGCGGAGACAAACTCGGGCGACACGCGTCATAACGCAGGTTTGTATGAAGCAGTTCAAATGAAAAATGTACGGCCAGTTTCTTTACGACCGCAGTATGTTATGTTTTGCATCCTTGTTAAATAACTACCGTATATCGTATATATTACTACTGTATATGATAGTTGCAGTAGTTATTTTACATTTGCAGTGCAGATGCACAAGCGTGTTATTGTAAATGCAACGGATTGTAGGTTCGTAATATTTTCATTTTAAATTGGCGGAAAGTGGGGAATTAAACGGACGCTACCCTGCTATTTGCGGGATACAGCGTGAAACTGAAAAAAAAGAAAAAAATAACATGTAGTTTTCAATAAAGTTCGACACAAACAAAGCGTGTCGTCGTTCCCGTTGATAGGATTCTTTACGCTCGGTATATTATAAGCTAAAAGAATGATTTTTGACTAGGTGGTCTAAATTTTTATATTTTAAAGTATAATTTTAAAAGAAAAATATATTTTTCTAACACTTGATTGATCTTACCGACTTATCTTGAGTGAAACAATAAGTGTCCAGAGATATTATTATATTGTTAAAGCCACAAAGAACTTAAAAATCTATACATTTCTGTAATCTATTCAACGTCTATTTTTAAAGCATTACGTTTCAAATGTCAGAAGCCAACGCTTCACGTTCTCCAACGACGTAAAAAAAACCCAAGTTAAAAATCAGACTTTTGAATGATTTTTTAATATAATAAAAACGCGGTGTTATGATAAACACTTTTACACACAAGTGGACGGCGGAAATTGACTTAATTTTGTGTTCTTTTGTATAGTTGGATAATCGTTTTCTTTTTCTCATTCTAACTAACTAGAACTAAACTTAGACTTAGATTTAAACTATGAAAAATCTTAATAAGACTTTTCTTAGTTCAAATCTAAGTATACTATTTTGTTTAGTTTCACGCTGTATACTTATAATGATAACTTCATATACGTTACATCAGTATACCTATATATAATGTCAAAGAATAACTTAGAGTTAAAAAAAATAATAATACGTTTTTTTTTACGTAAAGTAATTCAGAGCGTTAGTACAGTGGGTCAATTACCAACCTGCAATTCCCGAGATAAAAGCAATTTACCAAACAAACTCTGTTTAAAAATATTATTAAAAATAGATACACAAACGTATACTAAGATAACATGCCTTTTTAACTCACCTTACACCGGCCCAGTCCCAGTCTAATATGCATTCCGCTCGTCTTTCTTGATTTTATTTCAATCCCCACTGTGCTCTGCGCCGACCGCACCTCCACGTCTCTCTCTTGTATCCTCGTTTTATTCTCACATCCCGCAATCACACACTTATTCAAACATATCTATGTCTAATTTGTTTTTTTTTATAAACAAACCATCGCAATATTAGCGCGGGGACGTCAAAGGACATGTTATTAAAAACTGGGGACAGGTGAGGGATGGATTCAGGTTTGACTACTGATGAATTTTTATTATTTTTTGTCTGTTTATTTCTTATTTATGAGGACAGTCGTGGCGCGAGGGCAAAAATTGTCCTGCAAAATTAATAGGTTGTGGGTTCAATCCCCACTCGAGGAAATATTTACTTAAATTTATATTTTCATTTGTCGATTGTCTGTGGTGTCAAGGCAAAGCGCGGCGTTGAGTTCCGCCATTCAACACGCAATGTCCCCAGAACTCGGTGGAAAGTAGGGAACGGTGTGTCTTAATACGAGGTTCCTTTTGATTACCATCTTGTGTGAGGGATACAGCGTCAAGCTGAATTACTTATCTTTAAGGACGTAACGGTTATAAGTTTGGTTCTCAATCGGATTGTTTGTTGATTGTTATCATTTTCTCGTTCTGGTAACCAGTTGAAAGCGGCGTTGAATTTCGAAAATGAACTGAAAATGACTCCAAATTTAATAAGTATGTAGAAGTGGAGTGACTTAACACTGGGTTCCCTTTGCTTACTCTGTTATGCAGGATAATTCGTGAAGCTATTTTTTTTTAAGAAATCTTTTAACTTTTTATGATTGTGAGAGAAAAATTAAATTCTATATATAATATAATTTTCCAACTCACTGCGAGTCGTCCTCATCATTTCAGCATCAATCCCCTTGATGATAAATAACATTATTTCACAAACTCTACTTACCGAAAACTCATTAGAAGACGCGACAATCTTCATTATTTACCTTAAACTCTAATTAATTCCTTGTCATGGTTTTTACTTTGGCGTTTGAGTTATATCTTAAAACCTTTAGAGTGGGAAAAAAGATGGATTCCCTGTGAAGTTGGTAAAGGACAAGAATATGTCTCCGGTACCTGATTACCATCTTTTAGCAATTAGTAAAACACACAAAACTCCCCTGGCGTGTTCTTCCCTAGTAGGTGATGCTTAATGTTCTGTCGTAAATTAGTGGCAAAAGTTAGTGCCAAGGTGGGACTGGATTCATTTGAATATGCAACTTGGAGTGGAACAGATAACGGGATTGGACTATTAAAAGACTTGTTCAAGTGATAGATATGCGAGTGCGTTACACATAAGTATATGTATAACGGACGTTATAAAGACACGTATCAGAACAGGCAAATGGAATCTGGGAATCTGGTGTTGAGGCACTACGTTGCCATTAAGACACTTCCATTTCTCACTTTTTGTGGAGGCATTGCGTGTTGCGTGGCTGAACTCGACGCCGCAAAATATTTCATTACCTTGAGTGAGAATCAAACTCACAACCTGTTCTATTTGCAGTAGCTTAGGGCGCTGCTCCTTAGGCTGGTTTTATATGAAGGAATATAAAAAAATATAGATATGTTTTTCGTAATAAAAGTACGTTTAGTTATTTTTTCTAAGCTTCTTGATCATGCATTTTCCTACATTTATATTTTACCTAGTGAGTTGTCCCACATAGGAAAAATAGATATAAAATTAAAAAAAAAATACAAAAACTGCAAATGTTTTAAAATTACTCTTAAATATATAAAATTCACATATTAACACATTTTTAATTAAATTTATCGTTTGTAACCGCCTTTGGGGTAAGCCGATCTTTACACGAATAAATTGTGAATTTTCCGACCCACTAAATGCGAAAAAGTTGAATAACGAATAAAGGTCCTTGTAATTTTAAAATTCCTCCGAACTCTTTGTGACCGATTCAAATTAAAATCCAATTTGATTGGTAGGTAATTCGATTTGTGCCTCCTCCTTAGGTTTGGCCTTTACGAGCGACCATTACGAAATTACTAGTATCTTTAATACTAGGAAAGAATCTTGGTTTTGTCTGACATCCCATTTTTTTATTTTTTCATGGCTAATTTGATATTACATACGTGCTTCTTAAAGTTTATCAAACGATTAATTTTTTTTAACAAATTTAAGACTCTGCATATTATTCTAAGAAACCCAACTGCGCAGTTCTTCCAGAGAGTAGAGGTACCAGAGTGAAGAAATGAAAATATTAATAAATAATATTATTTAGTCACTTGCTTATGCCCCTGTGCCACTACAGCTACAATCAATTATATTTATAATTTAATCATATTATTTATTAAGAATAACTTTACTTTTTATTTTCTGCTCGATTCTTTTATTTCCTATCTACATATACAGATAGCTTAATCACAAACTAAAGTACACTACATGTTCGCCGGCATTCTGGATATCATAAAACATCTATTATAATGGCGATATCGATCCGCACACCTCGCCACTTGAAACATGGCTCTCGTACTCAAAATTGGGGGAATTGCAGCGTATAATGGTGGGCAAAAAAAAAATATATAATAATTGGCAGATACTGTTTTTTGAACTTACCACTACTATTTGTGGCTAAAATAATAAAGATTTTATTATTAATTTAGATTTTTTAATATATATCTGAGTAATTTATGAAATTAAATATATGAATATAATTATTTTCAAATGGTTTATAAAAATTATAAGTTGATATTTTTTTTATATTTTGCTTGCATTTAGTGCAAGTGCATGTGTTTTAAGTGGCTGAGGGATCGTTTCCCATTCAGGGGAATTAAATTTGGGTTCTTGAAGCGAAGTAAAGGAAAAGCTCTTAACACTAGATTCTCGGGTTCCCTCCGCCTATCCATATAAATATATAATATTTATCAAAATTTAAATACAATAAAAATACTATATCCATACTTTTCCATATTTTTTTTACCAGCCTTTACCTTTTTATCTACGACAATGCCACTCGATACGATTGCCTCTAGCCGAGGGGGTAAATCGTTTAGAAGCCCGCGGCGTGTTTGACCGACAGATGTACGGGCCATACATACTACGCAACTACTCTTAGTTTCTTGTTTGAAAAAATTGAAAATTATTTGGACACTTGAGTTCTCATTCATATATATACTCTATACTGATTCCAGTGAGATTGAGGTGGGGTTATTATTGAAATTTATAATTACATACGCTCCTGGTTATCCGAGGGCCGTGGCTGAGGGTACTTACATTACGGCATGGCTTTTAGATCTATTTACATATTATTATCTGTTTATATTGTTTTTATTGGAGCCGTTATGGCGCAATGGGGAAGCATCTGGTCTTCAAGTATGTTCCTAGGTACGATCCCCGGCGGAATGATTATAATTCAATAAGGCAAAACCGAAAATTATTTGCTTCACCAAAATCCCAATATCTATTCTTACAATTTAAATATATTATAACCAAAGCTACCCTTAAAGTTATCGAAAATGAAGCTCCTAAATGCACCTGATCTCGAATTAGTAGGTGTTTGTACGGACAGACTGACTACAAACTTGATTATAGCACCTCCATCAACATTGATTGATGAGAGCCCAACTGTTTCTTAACTCTGACTCAATTTTAACTTTATACCTTATTTTGCTCGTGTTGGCCACTGGGGACGTGTACTTATATATATATGTATGTATACGACGTGTCGTTTACGTTATTCTATGTTAAATAAAGTGTTATTTCTACGTGTCTTTTTATTGTTTATTACAATTATTGAATAATAGATTAGATGTTTGGGGAAATTGAGGTCATCATGGCGTATGAATATAAGCGTGACGGTTGTGATTTTAAAATATTTATCATCGTGTTAATGAAAGATTTATTTTTTTAATTTTCTCGCTCTATTAATGCGGTGTTGAGTTCCGCCACTCGATACGCAATGCCTCGTGCATTCCACTAAAAGTCGAATGTCCCTGAAAGGGAAATGTCCTAATGGGAACGGAGTGTCTTAATACCAGGTAGCCATGTTACCCCTGCTATGTGCGAGATACAACAGCATGAAGAAAAATTATTTTACAATTTTTAAATTAAATTTGTCTAAATCTTAATCATTTTGGCTTTATATGTGATAAATAAAAATATCTTAGAAAAAAACCAAAAAAAACCAAAGAAAAACAAAAATACTTACAGCCTAGGCCCGAGCTGCGGGATGTGCAGTCCTGTAATTAGAGTCGCATTAATCAGGCACAAGTGGCGCTAATGAGGCCGCTGAAATTTAACGTAACTATATTAGATATTGTATGTATCCAAACACTAAATTAGTCCTTTGGTTTCTAGTAAATAGATGTTGATCTTAATCATTTACCAGTAGTTTAATGGTCAATAAAAGATAAAATATAATACCTTATATTTTCTTTCTTCAGTCTTCCCAAAAACAGAGTATTTTCAATATCTACTGAGCCAATTGCCATATTTTTTATAAGACTTCTGGCGCTTTTATACTTAATTAGAATCACCAAAAGCTGAAAAATCAATGAACATACAGAAAAAGTAAATAAAAAGATACAGTAGTAATGATTACCTCCTCTAATATCGCCATTCTTTTCAAAAATCTTTTCTATAAATAATTACTAAATATTTTTGTGTCTACACAGACGATATATTTAACAATATATGTCACATTGACAGTCAAATTCTATACCGCTGCGCTACTACGACGCATACTAAGGGTTCAATTCTTCATTCGGTATACATTATTTTTATTTATTCACTCTGGTAGCGCGATGTTGAGTACGCTACTTTACACGCCATCTGCCTATCTTCTTAGATGGGAACAAGGGAACGGAGTGTCTTAACACTTGGTGCCTAGATTCCCACTGCCTATCCTGCTAGATGCAAGAAACTATTTGAAGCTAAAAAAACTCTAAGACAGAGAGAGATGGAATGTCTTAACACTAGATTCGCTCTTGTTATCGTGCCATGCGGGATAAAGCGTGATGTTGCATGTATGTTAATATTGTTTGATGTAATTTTTCCATACAAAATATATAACCTTCAATTTCACCCTTGCACCGACTGTAACGACCCCCTGCAATAAATAACGCATAAATCATACCTATATATTGAGATTTTATCTAAAACCATTTTATCGAACGTTTGGAAACACATTACAATATTATAAAGACATTTATAAGTTGTAAAATTTTCCTCTTTATGTGTTTTTTTCCAGAAAGGCTGTTCTAGATCGTATTATTAATATTTTAATTTTATTACTACAATACACGATCGTAGAGCTTAGATTGTCTAGACATCTCAAATTGTAATTCCTATAATTTTACCAACAGGCAAGCAAAAATAAACGCGACGGCCCTGGGTTCGAGTCCCACTCGGGGGTTCACAAATATTTTCATTTATTATTTTTATTCTCATTCTCTGACTTATTATTATTCTCTAATAACACATAAGCGATAAAGCGTAGCGCTGAATTCAGCAATCCAAACTCTCGAAAATTTGACTGAAAGTGAGGACCGAATAACACGAGGCTTACTCTGCCTACCATACTATATGCGGGATACAGCGTGATTTAAATCGAAATAATTGTCAACATTTTATTATTTTTATAGTTTAGAACCTACAACTTGCTTGTAAAGACGTCGTCCGGATGATACAAAGACATCAAAGTAGGTATATGAGATAAATAGTAATATATATACTGCACAAATATATTACATAATACATAAAAAATAAAAGAACAAATAGTAATGTAATTACGAATGCGTTAATTGCATCGCAGATCGGCGTTCACGGTCACCACGTCAAAGAGTTGGGGCGCTCCCCTCCCTGGTCATCCCCTGCGTTGAAATAAAACTTGTTCTGTAGAATAGTGTGCGAAATAAATTTACTTACTAGCTGTTCACTGCGAGTTTGTCTGCGTGGCCTTTTCTTTAGCTTCATGCTGTATCCGGTGTATTGCAGGGTAGGTAAAAGGTAACTAGTGTTAAGACACTTCGTTCCCCGGGAATCGAACCGGCAACCGTCGTCGTCGCCACGAACTCAACGAACAAATTCTAAGTGCCCACAGTGATTTTGACTGCATGTAAATACAGACGATCAACGTGATTTAATATAGATAGCAACACAAAAGTATATTTTCTACCCAAGCCAGTAGTTTTTGAATTAATAGTATAAAAGTGTAGAATTCATTAATGACATTTGATGAAATGATTTTGAAACAATAAAATTGAACTAAAATTGAAAGTATTTTAAATAAATAGAAATAATAAAGATATAGAAACAATAAAGAATAAAATTAAAAGTATTTTTTTGTTATTCTGATCATTCTAATAAGAATAATAAATAACCATTAAAATTTAGGCACATAATAGGCATGTTACAGTTGGATTCGAAATATTTTATCCAAATCTTCAATTAAATAATTAAAAAAAACTCATTTTATCATAATAATAGTAAAATATAAAACAAAAAAAAAATAAAAAACTATTACTAAATAATAAAAAAAAGCTCTCTTCTATACATACTCAATAATACGTAACGCAGATATAATTTTCGTGTGTAGTTTAGAAGGGACGGCGGATACCTCGCAGAATCGCGATTCGACACCTGAGCACACTGCACCCCTGCCAAAGTTAAAAGCTCAGTTAGTATGGCGTAGACTTTTTTTAGTTTCACTCTGTATCCCGCATATTTTAATTTTGCAGTAGGTAAAGGGGATTCAATGTTAGTAGTGATATTTGAAACACGCCATTTCTCAGTCATGCAAGTTTTTCTCAATTTTAAGACGTTGCTTATTGAATATCAACACCACGCTTTGTCTTGTTGCTAGAAATAAATATATGTAAAAGTATAAAAATAGATCATTCTTCGAGTGGAAATCGATCCCATAACTTAAAAATAGGAGGTCAAACTGAAGCTTGACTTATGTGTGTGTGTTGTACACAAATTTAATTAAAATTTCTATACTAAGATAGCTCACTCCATAGAAGCATACCCCGTTTTAAACAGATTCGATCACCGCACCACATTAGGTGAGCAGAGGGTGGACAGAAAAACCGTCGCGTCCTGGAAGCGATTACACGGCATCTGTCGCTGCGTCGCTCCGAGCGCGGACGGCTCAATTTATGTTGATTGGATTCACATTTAGAGGTACTGGCTAAAAACCATATTATATACGTATATATAATTATTATATATATAAAACTCTTCTGTTACTTTGTCACTGACAGACCAATTACAGACGAAATTACTGGATTAAGCAGGCCATCCTGGCGCAGCGGTATGGCTAAGTGAAGAAATAAAAAAAAATATATATATTTTTAATTTGTTTACATTTTCTCGTTTTGGTAACAAGATAAGGAGCGGTGTTGAGATCTGCCACTCTGAGTATCCTCTTACTATCTGGGGAAAAATGGGTTTCTTAGGTTTCTTTAGGTGGTTTTTAATTTAAAGATAATAAAATTGTACCAACACTTATATGTATGTACAACATAATCAATGTCATAATGCTTAATTAATTGATAAACCATTTTTAATTTTTATTTTAAAAAAAATCGACTTCCATTATTATCATTTGTTTGATACAGTTAAACTTTTACTATGTTTTGTAGTTCCATATATATATTATTACTCTTCAGAAGTTACTCTTGCTTACGAGTTACGCGTACTTCAGTTTCATTTCATTCGTATAACCTAATTTAAAAGTCTTAGCATATTCTACAGCACGTGTAGCACTTGATGGAGTAAAACGTTACTTTTTGAGCAATATGCACATTATTTAAGTATTTATTTTATAAAATAACAAAAATAGATCAATTAAACTTAATTTCCTCAAAAAAAATACATATTTCCCAATTACCATCCAAACTCCACTTCCAACAGCTTAGACTGCATTCCACAACTAGCGCCGCTATTTACGGACGTCGGGCAGCCCATTGTTTCGTTTCACCCCACGTGTAGCGTTATAATTATTGCGCTTCAACAAACAAAGCTGGGGCAGTCCAGTCGATGGGATTTTGTGATTACTTCCAGGATAATGGTAGATTGTAATATGTTGGTATTAGGAGATTTATAGATTATTTTTCAGCTTCACGCTGTATCCCGCACAGAGAAATAAGATAATACACTCTGTTCCTGATTTTTCGCCGAATGCAATATAGTCACATGCTTGTGCCCTTACATCAGGACTTGACCAATGTAGAATGTACATAATATATTATGTATCTATGTTAAGGTTCAAAAGGAAATGTAAATAACGTTTCACTGAGTCCGTCGTGGCGCAGCGCCACAGCGGTTGACTGTAAATACAAGAATTGTGGGTAAGATTTCCACTCCTGGTAACGAAGTTTTTCATTTACACAGTCTTTTACTAAGAAAAATCGTGACATTGAGTTCTAATATCCAACACGCAGTATCTCACAAAATGGGCGGTGAATGGTGAACTGAGTGCCTTGCCATCTTAATACTACCCTACCCCGCTATATATGTAAAATTTAATATAGTTATATAGAAGACACCATAGAATAATTAGAAAAAGAACAGACAAGCTATAACCACGATACACCTATACAGTGGTCTCATATAAGCATTACCATACCTGACCCTCCTGGCATCACGCCAGCCCCCATAAAACTATGTGACTATAAATACTAAATTATCTATTGTTATGCGTAGGCTGCGAGTAATGGCAATTCATTAATGTGTTAGGTTCATAGTAATGTATAGAGTTTTAGGATTTTATATTAGATTTAGATAGATATAACATTTAAAGAATGTTAATTAAGTGCTAGAATAAAACAGTATATTGATTATAGTTACTAGCGACTGTAATGTTATTATTAATTGAGGCTAGTCGTGGTGCAGGGGTACAACGGAGTGTCTTAACATTAGCTTCCCTCTGCCTACCCTGCCACATGCATATTTTTTTTACACAAGGTGTATCAATTTTAACGCGATGTTTGATAGGGCCGTGAGTTTGATCCTCACTCGAAGGTATCACCGATTTCTGCGGTCAGATCAGACAGGCGCGGCGATGCAACACAATACACAATCCTAGCTGAAAGTAAAGAGCAGAGTGTCTTGAAATGAGGTTATCTCTGTATACTCCGCTGAAAAATGCGTGAAATCCGTGGAGATGCTATATGTGTTATAATTTTGTACAACTCATAATTTGTAGACAAATTGAATCCTGAATTTGATCTCGAAATGATAGGAGTACGTACAACCATATTGTGGCACAATGTGCAATTTTGTATGATGGATCCCATATTCCAATAGGCAATATCTCATTCTGGGCCAGGAAAAAAGACATTATAGAAGAAGAGACGGAGACTGTATAGAAGAAGACAATATTGTATGAAGAGTGTACATGCGAGACACACAAATACAAGATAAAAATGAGTAGGAAAATACTACATTTTATTCAACAAAGGATGATTTCATTAATTACAATTAAGAGTGATGTTTTCTGAAGTCTGTACAAAATTATAATAATTAAAATAACAACAATTTTCTCGGTACACCAAGTACAGGAAACTGGAGAAACTCGAAACATTGCTCGTAAAAGATCTATTTTCGTGTTCACCAGAAAGCCAGGTGTGCACCGGCATGTTAATTGTGTATGCAGAAATACGTGCTTTAAAATCACTTTCCAATTAGGGGGGAGTACCATAAAAACATGGAACGACGCAAATATAAATATAATGTTAAATTTAGAGAGCGGCCGGCGCACCTGGCCTCGTGCCTCTCGCACGGATATGGATTAAATATATTGGCCGAACTTATAATCGGGGATTTGGTTTGGCAGTTACATTTTTTTGCCTTTTTCCATCTTCTATTGGGAAATATGTGCTATTAGCGGGTAGATTGAAATAAATGATACCTAAGTAATTTTTTAAAGAAAGTTTATAGCATTTGCACGATAAAAGAGTGTTTCTAGCTTCACGCTGTATCCCGCACATAGCACTATTAAAAATGTTTTATTTTCCCGGCCTCGTGAGAAAAAACTCGAAAATTTGTGAGGTGCATGAGAAACGGGCAGGTGGCCTCTGTATGTAAGTATCTATATAAAATACCCTGTATAAGTAATATATGTACTAGATAATATAAAACTAAACATTAAAAAAATCTAAACGTGATATTTGGCACTGACTTATAAATGTATTGACAAATTTATCCGATTATAAATTGAACCTACACCTATAATAATATACGTTAAAGCAACAGTTAAGTTTTAAATTTAGAGAGCGGTCGGCGCACCTGGCTTTAAATGCGTCTACGGCTGAACTACATGTATATCCCTAGAAGTTATGGTTATTCAATTGTAAATAGCATCATCGTGGCGCAGTAGTTTTTAGGACTTATATATTTTTGGGTTGTAGATTCATATCCACTTTTTAAATATTTATTTTACACGGCACCGGAAAACTCAACGCCTCTTTTTGACTTGTTACCAGAGCAAGGAAATAAAAATATAAAATAGTTCAGTCCCCCGAATGGGAATCGAACACATAACAATCGTGCTTATAGTTGTAAGTTGAACATAAATTATTCTTAAGTGTTCTACCGTCCGTTTAACTAGAAAATTAAACATGTCTACGAATCCACCGAGATAACACAATTTTCCACTCTAAAAGGTAAACTTGTAACAAAATTATAATTCGTACCCAAAGTAAGATGTAATTACATTCTTATCTCAGAAGACTTTTCCTTTTACCGCACCTAACTCCACTTTATCAGGTGAAACTTTTGCGCGAGCAAATTGAAAATTTTACGAGAGCGAGAGACCAACGAATTAATTGCGTTATCAAATATTAATGTATCTGTGCCTTGGTTTAATTGCTAATTTTGAGTAATTAGAATCTTAGTTCAGAAAGTATTGACGGTGTTTTAATTCACTTTTTAACATTTTTCTTTTCTTTTTTAAGGTGCTGTATCCTGCACGATGGAGTACGCAGATAGAACGTGGAATCTAGTGCTAAGATAATCTGTCCCCACTTTCTTGAGTTTTATCCTTGAAGGCATTGTGTGTTGAGTAGCAGTACCAAACGCCGCGCTTTGTCTCGTAACCAAAGCGAGGATATGAAAATATAAATATAACTAGGCGCGTACCATTGTACACGATCTATACACACATAAAACGTATCAAGAAAACAAATCTATTCCATTTGTCCTCAAAGCAATGTAAGTAGACAGCTATCATTCACACCTGATTTAAACACCAACGACCAAATGAATCGCTCAGAATGCAATTCTATGTAGTCGATTCGACCGACCAGTTACTTGATGACGAAAATGTCATTTCGGGAACGTCATAAAAAGGTCTCGGGAACTCGGGAGCGTTACTGGAATGTGACAGCGCATACAACAGCCACATAGCGTAGGTACCGGTGATTTGTGACACTTGCCATTCTAAAGGTGTGCCCTGAATTAGATGGTCATTCATTCAGTAAGTTGGCTTTTATTGCTGAGTAATTAATTGGGTTCTATTAGTATCCTCAATCTGGGTTCAGGATTGTGGTATTTAAAAGAAAAATTGTAAATATATATTATTTGTGTAAGGTGCTAATTGAAAATTTAATAATACTGCAAGAACATGAGATTCGCCTATACATAATAACACTTAAATAACGGCAAGAATAGAGAAAAATCTACCGAACTAAACGTAATGTACTCGAAGATTCGAAATATGGCACCGGACAAGTACACAGACATTCACGCTCAAGGTCAGCAGCGTATCCACTACTCTCTGCTTCTGTTATATCTTGCGGAATCGTTAATCAATCACTATCAGGGAGCTCTTCTACCCGCTTCACCCTTCTACTAAAAAAATCCCGCTAATTCCTCCTCAAAATAGCTAAGTTCTTGAAAGTGATATTCACATACATGAGAGTAAAATGCATAGGTAGAACACATAATATATTAAAGATTACAATAATATTTCATCTATACGGAGTGTCCCGACACAATTTTGCCTCTGCATACTAACCTATAATAAACCTTGATCTAGCCAATCTTCTCAAAATAGATGTTTAAGCAATAAAATTTAAATCAAAACTGTTTCTAATGAAACCAAACAGTATAAGCGTTAAACGTTTTAGATATGGACGTATAAAAATACCTTTCAGGTAATGGTGAATTGCGGCGCTGTACGAGAAACACATGGCTTGGGCTTATGAATAGTGGGAATCGATTATCTTGAGCGTTTTAGTGTTTTATTTATTTTTTTATATTCACTCTCTATCCCGATTATATCAGGAATAGTCAGTATTAAGACTTTTCGTTCTTCACTTTTCACCTAGTGTTCAAAACATTCTGTATTGGGCGGTGGAACTTGATACCTTATCATTATCTTATCTAACGTTATCAGCGAAGTAATTAAAATAAATACCCCCGAGACGATATAGCGTTGAATCAAGGCGTACTCTTGGAGGTTTTAAAGATATAGAAATTTTAACCTATGTAGCCTTACGTTTCTCTTGCAGGCTACGAAACCTTACGTTTTTTTTTAAATTCCTCAATAATTTTCCTGGTTACTAATTTTTCAAAATATAAATGGGTGGAACAACGTGTTATGTTATACAAAAACTAAATAAATTATATGTGTAGAGCTTTTCAATTTGAAATCATTACTAAAAATTTAAAAAAGAAAATTTTTGAGGCCAGTCGTGGCGCATGAGCACAAAGTGTGACTGTAAAATAGACAGATTCTGCACACAGCAGGGTAGGCAGAGGGAACCTCGGTGTTAAGACACTCTGTTTCCCACTTTCTGCCGAATTCTGGAGGCCATAAAAAATCCTCTCCCATAAAAAAAATAGGTTCCCTCTCCCTACCTTGCTACTGATTTAGTTTTAATTTAATTTTTAAATAAAGGTCTAATAAAATCATAAAATAGAAATACCTACCCAACCCACTACATCTTGCCGATCAAGCGCAAACGCATCAAACATTTGAGTTAAACTAACAGGTAATTTACATAGCGGACGTTAGAGCGATGTTTATATTTGATCATATATTTATTTTACCGCCGGGAATTGGGCCGCTGATTTTATTATTATAGTGTGATGATTTTTTTTTTATTTAAATTATATTTTGTATGTCTCAAAAACACCTGTGCTTAAAAATGTTTTGAAATGAAAGTGTTGAGAAATTGTAGTCCTAACAGTGTGTGTTTTATCACTTTGGTTTGTGAGCAAGAATAATTGCCTACATCTCAAGCTTGTTTAGTTTGTCTTCTAATATTATAATTTAGTACCTACAGTATAATTTCTTCTAGAAATCTTTTCTTTTCTAAGTACTCTTCTATATTCCTTAGCCTTTTTGGTATTATGATAATTTACACCGATAGCAGAAAAAACAACGACTCCCTCTGCCTACCTTGCGATGTACGTGAAGAAAAAAAAAACAAAAAAGTTGACTTAGATTGCCATGTGATGTTAAAAGAGTAGAAAATAAAATAAAATACTATAAATTGTGTGTAGTTTAAACAAAAAATAACCTGCCTACGCAACGTCAGTCGCTGTATCCTCAACAAAAAACAAAGAAACTGAAAAAAAAATGCTTTCCACATATTAGTAAGCCGGATTTGAACCCACTGTCCTCGCATTTAGTTAAGAATTACTTGCAGCATGTGAGCTTACTTATAGTTTCAAATAACAATCATAGGAGTCTATTGTTTGGTTTAATGCCGCGCCTCCACCTGCTTGAGACTAAACAAGCTCGAGCCACTTAACTACGTAGTTAAAACCTCTGAAGAACGAAAACTGGACTAGTGATGTGATTTTTTTCGATGTAATAATTTTGTTATGAAATATATATATTGCAGCGTAATTTCGTTTGTCACCCATAACGGAACAGTTTGATAAATTTCTAAAATATATAAACTTAACTTTATACATATAGAGACTGTCTCAAACTAGATTTAATCACTTCATAGGGATTTTTTTATATTAGATAAATATATATTTTTAATTATTTTGAAATTCTAGCTTAAATATTTTTCAAAGTATTAGTCAGAGGGTAAGAAATAATTAAGAATTAATGAAAAAAATATGACATTTTTTTATTATTTCAAAAAAAATTATCGACATTAGACATCACTACACATTAGGCTTGTCGCGAAATGAAATTATACAACGCCTACACACTTGCAATAATACACTGTTAATTTTCTTCTAACGCTCGTTATCTTTTATTCAAAGAATTTGAAACTTTATTTTCTTGGCAATAGAGTTAAGAATACATATAAAATTAGCACGTTTGAAGTCAACCTGTTTCACGACTCAGTTAATCCCTTTTATCTGAAGGTGACAAGACGCGGTTTATTATTTCTGTTGAGATATGTATGTAATTTTCCTTACGTTTCGTGTGCGGGGAAAAACAAACATGAGTTAATTCATTGAGCTTAAAACTGTAGTTAGAATTGCAGAATGCTCAACGCTACGTATCTCTAATAATTATATACAAATCTTATTATTAGAAACATAATGACATTTTTTTTTTGTTTTCACATAAAATAATTTGATATTATATATTTTTTTATAATAAGTATTTTTTTCTACATTAAATTTTGTGGTTGAAAATACAATTGAAGGCCTTTATGAAATCTTCTATATACAATATTAAAAGCTTATTAAAGTAGAGTAGGCTGATGGAAGCTACTAATAAGACACTTCATTCCCTTGGCACTTAACTCAGTGCTTCGTATTATTCCAGAGCGATGAATTCAAATATTAATTCCGAGTAGAAATCGAACCTACAATCTCCTGACTGGTCTTGTGTCGGCTGTCTATATTTAGTACTTAACTAAATCATTTCTTAGAACCAAATTCCTTTCTTCCTTTCAATACCCCCATATTAGCTGAAACCTCCAAATAATACAAAACAAAGCGTTACTTACACGCTAGATTTATAACTTGGACATGCAAATTAAAATATCGATCTCAATACGTTGAATTTAACCTGTTGAATTAATTGTCGATTACTCTTCATTATGGTGGCTTAGATCGTCTCTAACTAATATGTACTAATAGTGTTGTTCCCGGTTCACTGTCACGATACAAATTACTTACTGGGTCTGTATAATTGAGTTTTGGAACAGGTGCCTTTCACTAATTCTGTCTTACTATCACTTATGTATGGAAATATTTGTTTATATATGAAAGTTTTAAGAAAACACTGAGAGAAGAGAGCAAGGAATGTATAAAATTTTTATATTAATATAACAAAGTCAAAGGATTTGTATGGTTGATATTGTTAATCTCAGAATATTATATTAACTTCTTTTTTAATATAAAATATATTTTTTTTTATTTCCGAGAGAAATCCAAAAATATTCTAATTTTAAAAGAGATGACGGTTGAAAACCTTCTATCATCCACTCATAAAATCTATAAAGTATCAAACCCACCATACTAGAGAGCCAGGGCAGTACAACCCAGGACAAATAATTATTAAACTAGAATTAGTTTCCGTTATAAATTCCCCCGAGTAGAATTTGAACCCCAAACCACCTCATATCATCCAGTTCTATCCAAAATAAGCCATAATGGCGTAAAATATATAAAATATACTAAAATATCCATAGGGTGAACACCATCCGCAATGCGTTCAACGCGTTATTACGTGCGAATGTGCGGAATGGCCGTAAAGGTAGCAAACAAATTATATTTTACTGAGCTTTTATCCATTACCGCTTGACATGTGATGTTAATAGAGAAAATATATAATGAGAAAGTTTTGTGATATTTCTCATCAATTTTAACTTACTTACAATAACTATAGAAAAAAAATAAAAATCCGTCAATAAACAACGGAGATAAATCTTTGCTATCAATGATCGAAGACTTCGCCTGTGACGACACACTATCCTGATCAAGATCGCATATTGATAATATAATATTTACAGGGATTTTTGTGTGTCCAACAACAACAACAAAATATAATAAGTATTTGTGGTCGACGTCACACTCTCTCTCTTTCTCTCTCTCTGCCAGCTACATGCGGCATACAGCTTAAGCAAAAAAAAATATTAGAACCCACAACACAACGATAACTTGCCTATAACTCTGCCAATGGTTATTACATAATACGAGCATCATTGCTAAGCAGGAGTTAGGTCACAATAGCTTAGTAGTGCCAACACTACAATATAAATTAATTAAGCAACATTCACTACAATTAGAAATGGATGGATGTGCATTTGTATATAGCTTATAACCTTTGAGGCATTTTAACTTGTGGTGACTTATTACAAATATCACCCACTTCCAGCTCCCTTTATGCACAAGAATGTATTAATTACAAAAGAAATATAATTAACTTAAAAAAAATAATAACAACTTAAGCAATAGTTCAAGTTCAATGTGGTCCCATTTCCTTCAAGTGTCGTCCAATGTGGACAAACATACAAATACGCAAATAATATATATGTAACACACGGCTATCCTAAAGAATTCAAAATATTTCAAAATTAATTTAAACCACTATGTAAATAATTCACTGAACAAAAATACAAAGTCGATATTAACTACAAATAATGTCTTAAAGATTGAGGAATGGTGCCAATAAATATTTCTAAGGGGCTCCGCAGACGTTGCTTTTGATCTTGCTGATTAATGACAATTTGAGAAACACTTTAATAATATGTCATAATAATTGAAAATAAGCGTGTATTTCTTCAAATGTTACTTTACTAGCAACGCCCGTGACTTCGTTCACGTGGAATAATCTGGAGCGTATAGGGTGTAGTGGTAACGTATACATACTGACACTGGCAGTTATATGATAACTGGGGTATATCTTGAGGCTCAGAGCATTCCAACTCCTTATGCACCAAATTATATATTTTTATTTGTAACATATTATATACATAATTATATATTATAGCAAGAAAAATTCTAAACTAGGATTAAAACTATTACCGCCGATTCCTCGATTATTTTATGTAATTTATATAATATATACACATGTACATAAACGAGTCTTAAACACGCCAAGACTGCAACCACGTCTATAAATTACTATGAAATATTCAAATAAATTATCAAAGTGCGTCACGGCCCCTAGCGGTGAATAGGCGTAACAATGTAAATTTATTGCATACTGACTGATTGACACGATTTTCTTTGCTTCACGTACAATAAGAAGGCCAGATATATAATATGAACTTTAACTGCGGGTTTGCACGTGAATTCTAAATAATACGAGCAGAGACTATTAAAGTTATAATAAATAGTTAATATTTCACTTTCCGTAATAAATGGACTATGTAATATAATACGATAACATTTTTTAGATTTGAACCAGTAGTTCCCAAGGCCCCGCGCACCAACACCATTAAACTAAAATAGATGAAAAACAATGTTCCCATTAAAATAGTTGTCCATTTTATTGGGTGTCACGCTTTCTTTTACGTTCAATTTGTCACGTCTCCGATGCTTTCATCTTGAACGTCATAATTAGTGGCCGGACAAGGTCGATAGAGAATTTTTAGATGTGACATTTATATACGTCTATGTTACATTAAGACCTGTTTCTACTGTGAAATGGAGTGCACTGGTATTCCTCTGCATAAAAAATCACAGTCACGCCAATAATGGCGTCACACATTGCTTATATTTATTCTCCCTAATATATTTTTGCATCACCAGGTGACTGTAACCATTACTATCATCACATCAGAGACATATTTTACTTAATAATGTAATTTCATTCGCATTTTTATCACTTATATATTGTTGATTTCGTTTCTTTCATCATATCCACCATTTACTTGGCACAATCTTGATAATAGTGTTCATATAGAAGTTTTCTATCGTCGCCTCGTTAGTTGTATATTTATGTGTTTCCCGGACACTAGAGCTATAAACCTATCACAGGTATTATTAGGAGGAAAATATTAATGTTATAATGTAACGTAAAAACGCGAATAGATTTATATGTATAGTTTAAAACTATTTGTTATCTTTATTAACAGATATTGATGGCTATCGTTGTATTATTGTATCTATACCTACACTATTATTATACATTTTGAGAGTTTGTTTGGTTAAACACGCTTGTCTCAGAAACTAGGCTTGAATTGATATTTTTTTCATATATTTTTTTTAAATCATTTTAATCGTTTCTATATAACTTATCTCATGTAAAAGACGCAAGCGAGGCAGTGACAAGAGTAACTGTTGAGTTTCTTATCAGCATTTCCAGGGTGGCTCTCCGAGCCGGCGGCAATAACATGTTCAACTTTTGTCAATTGAAAAGTGACTGAATTTGAATTTTCAATTGAATTTAATAATTTGGAAAATCTTAATGAAAAATATTTTAAAAAAGTAATAAAATAAAAGTCAATTTTCTACTTGGACATGACAATTCAATGGTTGCAAAACCACGTCGTAATTTTCGTGAAATTTTAGATGTGACACTTTTGTTTCACTCGTTTTAAGAATCAGAAATATAAAATCTTTTAAGGACAACGATGTAACTTATATATTAATGATTTACTTTTTCTTCAGCTTTGAAAAAAATTGACACACATTTTTTTTTTGTACATGATTTATTATTTCTTCTTTCAAAATATATCAAAAGTGCTTACAACGTTTAGAAATAAAAAAAAACATATAGTAAAAGACACTCTGAAACTTAATCCACAATGAAAGCAATACAGTGTCACCTAGAAGTCGGCGTAAAAAACTAAAAGTAGGGTAGTCGCCCCCTGCGACGCTACACGCGAAACCACTCCGCCCGCCATTAGATCCTATAAACCGATTGCGTTAATCGCTCTAGGTGAGATTGAGACTTAAAAACGTTGGAAAAGTGAGAGAAACGCTGTATTCTGTTTATAGTAAATCAATAAACTAATTTTGATGTTGAAATTATAAACAATGCATGTACAATAATCCAGTTCCACCACTCAACACACAATATATCCAGGATTCATGCAAATGAAACCACCAGATCACCACCAGATCACCACCAGAGTCAACTCAGGACAGGACGGAAACTCAAAAGCCGCATCATCACTTCACTCAAAATACAAAATAATAAGATACTAAA
Organism: Heliconius aoede; assembly: GCA_037355905.1. Classification (NCBI taxonomy): domain Eukaryota; kingdom Metazoa; phylum Arthropoda; class Insecta; order Lepidoptera; family Nymphalidae; genus Heliconius; species Heliconius aoede. The sequence goes on along the minus strand of JBAIZZ010000091.1, from coordinate 120,999 downwards.
CTAATGGATTTATTTAATTATTATTTTTATTATTTCGAAAATATACAGGATTACGAAAAAGTATATTCGGGATTAGAATTATTCTCTTTTTTCTATTAAATTTTTTTCTATTTTTTTTTTCTATTAAAATTCAATTTCAAACAAGTTGTTAATTTTAATTTAAGTATTAATGTATTATAAAGTTTATTGTTTTATAAAGCTTTAAAATTACTTAATCTCCTGTCCTAGTCTTATTTCAATTATTCAATAATAATTTCGACCTGCAATAGGGAAATAGAACAATTTATATAATTCACATTTTCTTCATATACTTTGTAACATGCTAACGTCATATAAAAATATAAATAGATTAACATTTAAATTATATATAGAAATACAATTTATTGTTATAAATTAACGTTACTAATAAAACTTTAATAAGGTTCTAACCTAAATTACGCAGAACACACTTAGCTCGTAAAAAGCTCTAAAATACGTGCACACAGCGTATAAACTAGTTTGAAATATGATTTTTAAAGGAAATGACAACAAATCACTGAATACGACGTCATAGCGAATTTATATTTAACTTTATTAAGATTTTCCTAAGATAATATAATGTTTTTGGTCTGTATTCTTGTACATGTCCTGAAAGGAATTTTCAATTTTGCCAAATCCCAAACAGAAATGAATAAATAATAAGAATGAGGAAATTCGATAATTATAACTAAACTAAGCCACGCCGTTAAAAGCAAAACCGACCTGCGATGATTTCACAGTACTCAAATATCACAGCATTACGTGTAAGAGGATACAACCAGAAACAGTGGACGAGGCAAAAGAGGTATGCAGAGAGCGTTTGGTCTCTCTGGCTGCTCCGATACGAAGAAAACATAAGTTAATAATCTGTAAACGCTATAAATCTAGACTTTTAGGTACGTAATCGTAATTCTTTATTTTATATTTCTCTGCAGACATAACATGTTACACTAAGGTCAGGCAAGTTATATTTCATATTACAGTGTTTACATTTAATTTCCTGTAGTAATAAAACGTATGAATAAATAGTATTTTACCTCAATTTTGTATGATTTTTCCGAAAAGTTTTCTAAATTACAATTTTTCATCACTAGATCACCGTGACGTAGTGACACAGCGTTTGACTGTACACGCGATGATTGTTGGTTCGAATCCCACTCGGTGGATTGTTTTCGTTTCTCTATAAACATAAGTAAAACGGCGTTAAGTACCGCTAATTGTTATTCAATGCATACGTTGCTGGGCAGTATTTTTCGATACATTCACGCTGTAACCTCTTTACTGCTATAGAGCGTAAAACTGTAAAAATAAGTAAAACATTTGGCACGTCCCGAAAAAAAACCCCAAATAGAAATTTGGGATTTTTTTTAAATGTGTTATTTCGTAAGTCTAGATAGATAAATTACATCGTATTATATTTTCTAAAAGAATTTCTCAAAAAGACGTGAAAAAGAGAAGATTTCATTATTTTAACACGATTTTTAATCGAAGAAAAATATCATGGAATCGGTCGAGAACGGCCTTTTTTTTAAATCGCTTAAACATCAAAATTTCTAACAAGAGCAAAATATCTTCATAACTTCATCTAAGTCTAGCTTTAAGCATGACTTGAAATATAAAAACACAAAATAAAATAAAATATACATAAATAATTCGTTTACATTTCGTCACCTATCACATAAATGAGATCGCGTTAACACTATCGCGCTTATACTCAATACATGTGCTACCAATTTTGTTTGTGAAACGATTTAACAAGCTGACTGCGGCCACAGACTAGTGTAAATCAGATGGTAAAATCTTTTTTTTAGCTTCATAGGGTGGATAGAGCCTGGTGTGTAGACACTCTGTTTCTCAAGCGCCACCCTATTTTCAAGAGATTTTCTAGACATTTGCGTATTAAATGGCGAAAATCAATGCCGCGCTTTGTCTTGTTACCAGACTGAAAAAAATCAAATTCATCATTCCCCCTTGTAGAAATTGAACTCACAACCATCGCGTTTATAGTTGTACGTTACTGCCTGACGACGGCAATCAATCATAGAAAAAAGTTTTGTAAAAAAAAATATATTATAATTTGATAAGGAATACCTCGATAATTCGTTGGGATGTGGCGAACGGAACGGTCTTGTGGAAACGGAACCTCTTAACACTATTTCCCAGGTTTCCTCTGTGTACCCTGCTATGTACGGGATACAGCGTAAATCTAAAACAAGCACAAACTTGATAAAAATAAAAAAAAATCCAGTACAAAACGTACAATTTCTACACTACGTGAAAACCGATCAAACAGATTGTCATTGGTAGCGGTTGCATTCGTCGCTAATTACTGGTCTCATTGCGGGCAAACGCCGCGCCGCTTTGTCAATAGTGCGCGGATTCGATACACCCCACTCTGTTAATTGATACAGGACTTTACGCCAATATCGGATATGCGGATAGCGGTGCGAGGCGCATGATTAGCGGGTTTATAGGATTTTAATTTGTGCACACGCACATGCACAGAGCATATCAATAACTATATTGTAGAAAATAATTTTGTAATTACTTCAAAGTAAAGAAAAATGCCCAATGGGACATTTATCCCGGTTTTACTCTATGTATTGTAGATAGCAATAGTTGTCATCTATCTATCCTGAAAAATCAATTGATATAAGAGCAAGCCGTTTGGAGAAACCAGTTAATGACATTTTCTATTTCGTCAAAAATAAGATAATATATCACTTTGAATTGTTTTTACAACAACATTAGTCAAAAGATATTTTTAGAAATTCATAAAATAACCAAAAACAATATTTTTCCAATAACATCTACTATACATAGGTACATAGGAGCTGCGTTTCATTTTCTATTTTACATATCCAGCCATATATTCCATATAGTCATATATTTTCAGAATTATCGATCGTCGGTGCTTGTCAGTACTACTACTAGTGCCATTACCTTACAGTATGTTACATATAAACTAAAACTATCACCAGATCAGGGAAACAAACTATTAAATAAATATTAATTAACGAATTTTTCTCTTAAAAATTTAAAAATATTTTTAATAATTATTAAAATTCAAATCATTGTTTGATTCTTAGTTTATAAGAAATGTAATCAAACACCTGTTTATTTTTAATCGTCTATACAAAATTTTCCAAAACACATTCCAAATAAATGACACAAACAAACTTTCACGCGTTACAAGTATAAAAGAAAGCTCAAAAATAAAAGCTCTCGAAGCTCAGCCGAATGCGAATCCAATAGCAAAACTTGACCGCGAACGCTGCCTTTGCTCATTTTAATACAGCTTTTTCCGATTTTAATCGAAACCCGCAAATATCCGCGGATGATCCCAATACGGACGAGTGGTTCCGTACAAATAAACGCTTGATTTCATCACTGCCGCGTCGGCCGTTGGAAGTGCAATCCGCAACGTTGATAGGTTAATGAAATTATAGTTTACTTTAAAATCCCCTTTTAAATGTTTCGAATTTGATTGAATTTGCACGTTTATAATATACTATGTGTTCTTGTTGATTCCGTTTTAAAACTAGTTTACAATTAAGACTTTTGAAGTAACATAATGAAAGAATTTCCGTTGAACTATTTTCTTTTTTTTATTTTATTTTCAATGGAAACAACTATTTAAGTAAATTAATTTTCGATATAATTATCAATATAATTATTATCAGAATAATTTGATGCCTTACAATTAAGGCATCAAAATAATATACAGCTTTACACTGTGTCCCGCACACAGCAGGATAGGCATAGGGTTAAGACACTCCGTTCCCCACTTTTTGCCGAATTATGGAGGCATTGCGTGTTGAGTGGCAGAATTCAACGCCGCGCTTTGCCTCGATATCAGAACGAAGAAATGGAAATATAAACAAACGTAAATCGTAAAAAAATTTTACTTTCTCGAGTGGGGCTCGAACCCACAACCGTCATGTTAAAATCACACACTTGTGCCACTGCGCCACGACGTCCTCAAAATAATATACAAAAACCAACATTTGGTTCGCATAATATAAAATAACTAGCATTGTATCATGTGGTACTAAACAATAAACTTCAAAATTTTTATACTTAAAAGCTACTATTATAAGCGACATTTCTGACGTCAGAGCGGAGAAATTAAAATATTTTAAATCATAAGCATTAGCTTAGACTGCTTAATATTTTTTAATGACGACGGCTCTACTGTCATTTAATATTAAAAACACTAGATATTATTAAAAATACGATTTTCACTTTGAGAAGAGATTAGAAATTGAGATTTCCGGTCCATGGGGACATAGCCTGTTTTAATAATGCCATTAATAAAACAAAAAATATGATATTCATGAATAATTAATAAAAATAAATTTCCAATATTACAAAACTTCCGAAGATTGACTATCTTTTTTTTTTTTTTTATGGGAGAGGACAAGGCAAACGAGCGTTCGGGTCACCTGATGGTAAGTGATCACCGCCGCCCACGACCCCATGCAACACCAGAGGAGCCACAGGTGCGTTGCCAGCCTTTAAGGTGGAGATGAAGGGCACATATCATGCTTTTCACAAAGTTCGGCAGTGCAAAATCTCTAGATCAGTCGACGGGTAGCCATCATTGAGAAGGCAAAAATCAACATCAGTAGATGATGTTATTTCATCTACTGATCTTGATTTTTGCGTCCACCTAAGAAGGACAAAATTTATTACAGTAATAGCACACACTAAGAACAGCGTAGGGGCTGGCCAGGGAACAGACTCAGTTAAGTGTAATTCTTCCTGTGGCTCAAGAAAGATAATAAACTCCCTTAAAACAACAGCAACCAAAATAAAAGAACAAAAGTTTTAACTTATTTTTTTATTTACTAAGTAAATAATCTGCAAGAAACTCCATTTACAGTAACTACTGTAGGCTCGCTCTTAAAGTATACCACAGAAGCATGTATTATTCCAGCACAGCAAATAGCAGTTGGACCCACACGCACGGTAACAATCAGCCGCACAGTCCATATCGATTACACAATCTTTAAAAGAACAAACAAAATTAATTTAATTAAATTTTAATTTGGTGACAAGGGAAGAAAATAGAGTGTCAAGTGATACGGTCGCCTCTTTCGCCTTCCATGTGGTTATCACCACTTTCATACATACTATACATATTCCTTTATGTTTTTCTTGGTATCACCAACATATATAGTGTTCTTGAAGATTAATCGACCCTACTTGACCACTTATTTTTATATTATACACATTTTGGCCTCTCAACGTTCAACTTACTTTTGTTCTGGCTATTGATGCGATGATCAATGGAGAGTGGGAAACGGAAGTTTCTTAATGGAAACAGAGTGTATTAAAACTACGTTTCCAGGTTCTCCCTGTCTACCCTGCGGAAATAGCGGGAAGTTTTTTAAATATATAAGTAGGCTTTTACTAATATAAATTACTTACTTTTGTCGCATAGCCCCTCAAGGGACATTGCCAACACTATTAACAGTAACAATGCAAAATATTTCATTTTCAAGACGTCTCTTCTAGCGTTGTGTCTCCTTTGAAAATATTGTGAATATATATATTAAGTAATCTACAGCGAAACAAATTCGATTAATTTTTACGATTGTATAATTGCATTTTATGCTTGTTACTACCCAAATGGAATAACATAATGGTTAGTAAGAAATTTGCACGCTTCACTCTAAATATATAATATATAAGAATATAATAAGAAAGATAAATACTAATTAAGAAAACGTATAAAAGTTTGAAAAAATCGAAATTTGTATTTAAAAAAAACTGTTTTCTCTCTTGCCAAACTTTGGGTAGCGGAAATTTGTAAAAATCTCCCTTCAGAGATCCTATTAGAGAAATAAGTAGTAACCAACGTATAAGAATTTCGACCTAGCTCGGTGAGAACGTGTGGCATAGTTGATCAGAGCACTTGGACGGTACCTATAGAGGCGTGGCTTCAGATTCCTCTAAGATCAAATTTTTAAACGGTTTTTTTTATTTAAAAAGTCTTTTTTTTTACGGGAGAGGACAAGGCAAACGAGCGTTCGGGTCACCGGGTGGTAAGTGATTACCGCCGCCCACGACCCCATGCAACACCAGAGGAGCCACAGGTGCGTTGCCGGCCTTTAAGGTAGAGATGAAGGGCACCGGGGCCCGGCATCACCTAATGCGAAACGCAGTGGCAAGGACCTCTACTTCACGCCGGTTTTAAATGTCGGGGGTGGTATTAAATCCGGTCGAGTCTGCCCATCCGTGTTGCCATTACTGGCGACGTGACTCTACCACACGTACTTTAGTCGCCTCTTACGACACCGACAGTACCAGGGTGATCCTATTCTAAGCCGGGACCACACGGTGAAAAAATTTACAAAAAATAAACATGACGAAACATAAAATTTTAAATATTATGTTTCGTCATGCTTATTTTTTGCGATAAGAAAACGATAAGAAAACTTATATTTTTTCATGCATTTAATTAACGTTTATTGGTTCGGTTAGAAATCTAAATATATATAAGGAGCTACTGCTAAATGGATCATAAGAACATTGCACAAAGAGTGACTACCATGAAGTGTGTAATTGTATTTATGGTGTTATCGTTGGCAGTTGCTGTCTTTTCAGCCCACGGTGAGATTTATTTTCTTCATAACCTGAGTTTAGTTACCCATATTAACTGATATCGTTCTTATTTTTATGTTTTTGCTGTTATTGGTAGACATATATCTATCTACCTGGGACAAGTGAGTAAGTCCAACTTTCAGAGAGCAGCGTTTGGGAAACTACAAAATATCTTCTCGTCTGGTATCACTCAGTGTTTAAAATCATAACTTTTCAACCAGTGTGTGTTGCCAGTGTTGGCAACAATCCGAAACGATGAAATCCGTAGACGAACGCAGGTCACCGACATAGCTCTCTAAATCTGCAAACCGAAGTGGCAATGGGCAGGCCATATTGTAGGAGGACCGATAATCGATGGGGAAGAAAGGTCCTTGAATGGCGACCACGTCTCGGCAGAAGGAGTACAGGCCACCATCAACCAGGTGGACCGACGATCTAAGGAAGACCGTAGAAATCCGCTGGATTCAAAGGGCTCAGGACCGGACGGAGTAGCGAGCATTAGGGGAGTCTTATGCAGTGAACTTAGAAGGGCTGATGGATAGATGGCAGACAAAGAGAACTTAAAAATATAGTTAAATCACTTTGTTCTTTCTATATACTTAAAAGGCGTTTTAAAGACGAATATGGTTTTGCCACCGTATGTCTTATAGAATAAGTTGTTCCGAGGAGCTGAGGAGAGATCGAATCAATAACTAAATAATATTTTTACGCATGACTGAAAGCTCTCCTGGTTTCCTTAACAATGAGATTATTTATTTATTATTTGGTTCCTTTAGAAATAAAATATTAATTAATTACTCATAGGTAAATTTCAAAAGTTTAAATATTTGAATAAAGGATTTGTTAAAGTGTAAAAAATAATCCAAAAGTGAATAGTTAAGTCGCACGCACTAACTAATATATTTTATAAGCATTTTGGCGCAGTGGCACAATGCGTGACTGCAAAACCCACGATTGTCGGTTCGCTTCCACTATGGAAATGAGTTATTAATATTTTCGTTCCTCTACTCCTCAGTTATTTTTGATCTCTGCAAGACTAAGACTAAAAAGAATTTTTTTTACTATTTTGCAGTGCATTCTACTGGATACGGGACAAAGCAGCAACTTGGATCAGTACCCTGCACCAGAAACAGCCAATGTCAACTGATTTGCGACCGAACCTGTCCTTTCCACGACGGCGCATACTGTATCGATGGTTCCTGTACCTGCAAAGCCTAAAATCAATCTATAAATATAATCATTATAACTAAATAGAAATGAAATGGTTCATATGATTCAATAAAAAGTTGATTAATTTTAAAATGTTTTTGAATTTGGTAATGGAAGGGAGCGGGACGGGGGAGCGGCACGGGGGAGCGGGACGGAGCTTGATGAAATATCCTATTTATAAGATTTCTTAAATTATATTTATATGATCATGACTTTCAAGGCATTACATATATTTATCATGAATTGTTATAATACAATTAAAGATGTTCTCGTCTCTGGGCTGGTATGGGCTGGGCATACCAGTATCAGCTTGACAAATTTATCGCATACAACGTAGAGCCTTTCGAATCGTTGGGGACTCAATGCTCTGTGAAAGGCTTGATGCATTGGTTTTGCGTAGAGACGTGTCCTCGCTGTGAGTTCTCTACCGCATTTATCATGGGGAGTGTTCTGGGGAACCGTTACCTGTTACCTACCGCCGAGTGGCGAAACTCAACGCCACACTTTTCCTCGTTACCAGAGCGAAAAATAAAAAATATTTAATTCCCATGTGAGAGTTGAACCCGCAACTGCCATCCACAGCCGTATGCGCGTTAATTTTCACGATTATATAGTATAATGAATGTAGTATGGCGGTTTTCACTGTAATTTGATAATTTATTGGGCGATAACAAAATTGGTAGTAAATGTACTCTTGTCAGTCAAAATTACATTTATTTCATTATTTCAAACTACAGCTTTGCATCAATTGAGTTTTGAAAACGTGACCGAGTGCACAATATGAAGTATACAATTACATTTTTGGTAGTATCTTCGGTACTTGCTGCCTTTTCAGCTCATGGTGAGATTCCTTTTACGCAGATATTTGGACTTGTTTTCCCGAATCTTAGGTATTTTTGGGTTGTCTGGAAGATGAGAGGAACTTAGTATTAGAATACTTGTTTCTTCACCGTCATATATTTAAAAGACTTTGTGTGTGGCGATAGAACCCCATGGTGGACATTTAATGATACTAGTCGTTACAATATGTTCTCCAACTTTACGTTTGATTAGGAATATTTGAAGTATCCTACCATCTACCATCATTATATTAAATTGTTTCTTAACGCTTAACGCTGTTAGCTATACTAAGATTTTTTTCATGAATAATTAATAAAAATAAATTTCTAATATTAAGAAACTCCCGAAGATTGACTATCATGCTTTTCACAATGTTCGGCAGTGCAAAATCTCTAGGTCAGTCGACGGGTAGCCAAAATCATTGAGAAAGCAAAAATCAACATCAGTAGATGATGTCATTTCATCTACTGATATTGATTTTTGCGTCCACTTAAGAAGAAAATATATTAACTGTAATATATTTTCTACTTCCTAAGTGATACCCTAAGATCACGATATAAATAAAAGACCAAAATTTTTTACTTATTTTTTTATTTACTGAGTAATGTTATTTACTAAGTAATATAATAAATGTGCAGGAAACTCCATTTACAGTAGTTAAAATGTCGCTTTTAAAGTATTCCACAGTAGCATGTATTGAACCGGCAAATCAAATAGCAGGAGAAACCACACGCATCGACACAAGGAACCGCACAGTCTGCATCATTTTCACAATCTTTAAAAGAAGAAACAAAATTAATTTAATTAAATTTTAATTTGGTGATAAGGGAAGAAAGTAGAGTATCAAGCGTTACGGTTGTCTCTTTCGCCTTCCATGTGGTTATCACCCCTTTCATACATACTATACATACTCCTTTATGTTTTTCTTGGGATCACCAACATATATAGTGTTCTTGAAGGATAATCGACCCTACTTGACCACTTATTTTTGTATTATACACATTTTGGCCTCTCAACGTTCAACTTACTTTTCTTCTGGTTATTGATGCGATGATCAATGGAGAGTGGGAAACGGAAGTTTCTTAATGGAAACAGTGTATTAACACTACGTTTCCAGGTTCTCCCTGTCTACCCTGCGGAAATAGCGGGTAGCTAGAGTTTTTAAAATATATAAAAGTAGGCTTTTACAAATATAAATTACTTACATTTGTCGCATAGCCCCTCAAGGGACATTGCCAACACTATTAACAGTAACAATGCAAAATATTTCATTTTCAAGTCGTTTCTTCTAGCGCTGTGTCTCCTTAGAAAATATCGTGAATATATATATTAAGTAATCTACAGCGAAACAAATTCGTTAATTTTTACGATTGTATAATTGCATTTTATGGTTTTTATTAACATAATGGAATAACATAATGGTTAGTAAGAAATTTGCACGCTTCAATCTAAATATATAATATATAATAAGAAAGATAAATACTAATTAAGAAAACGTAAAAAAATTCTAAAAAATCGAAATTTCTATTAAAAAAAACTGTTTTCTCTCTTGCCAAACTTTGGGTAGCGGAAAGTTGTAAAAATCTCCCTTCAGAGATCCTATCAGAGAAATAAGTTGTAACCAGCGTATAAGAATTTCGACGTAGCTCGGTGAGAACGCGTGGCATAGTTGATCAGAGCGCTTGGACGGTACCTATAGAGGCGTGGCTTCAGATCCCTCTAAGATCAAATTTTTAAACGGTTTTTTTATTTAATAAGCCTTTTTCCTCAATGGCGATTCCTTCCTTAGAAGCTGATAAAGCTTCTTTAGTGGCGATTTTGAAATTTTATACACTGCTTCTAAAAGTAGTTAATTTTTAAGGAATTCTTGTTTTTTTATAGAATCTCCATAGATTCTTAAAAATCAAGTCTAGAACGAAATATTATTAATTATTCATTTAGACCTTTGCGTGTATGTGTATGTGCGTATGTGTCATTTTATGTAAAAAAAAAATGTGTGTTAAGTCATTAAGTTACATTAAAATGTCAATAATATCCCACAGGAAGCGAACACTGACTCGAAAAGTAAAAAAAGCTGTGAGAGTAGTCTCTAGTATAATCCTCAGTTATAGCATAAAATAAATATTTAAAATATTATGTTTCGTCATGTTTATTTTTTGCCAATTAAGTAACGATAACGAAAATTATATTTTTTCATGCATTTAATTAACGTTTATTGGTTCGGTTAGAAATCTAAATATATATAAGGAGCTGCTGCTAAATGGATCAGAAGAACATTGCACAAAGAGTGACTACCATGAAGTGTGTCATTGTATTTATGGTGTTATCGTTGGCAGTTGCCGTCTTTTCATCCCACGGTGAGATTTATTTTCTTCATAACCTGAGTTTAGTTACCCATATTAACTGATATTGTGCTTATTTTTATGTTTTTGCTGTTATTGGTAGACATATATCTACCTGGGACAAGTGAGTAAGTCCAACTTTCAGAGGGCAGCGTTTGGGAAACTACAAAATATCTTCTCGTCTAGTATCACTCAGTGCTTAAAATCACAACTTTTCTGCCAGTGACTGTTGCCAGTGTTGGCAGTGAACTTCGAAGGACTGATGGATAGATGGTAGACAAAGAGAGCTTAAAAAAATAGTTAAATCACTTGTAAGACGAATATGGTTTTGCCACCGTATGTCTTATACCGTATGTTGTTGTTCCGAGGAGCTGAGGAGAGATCGAATCAATAACTATATATATATATATATATATAACAACGTATAACACAACAACGCATAACTGAAAGCTCTCCTGGTTTCCTTAACAATGAGATTATTTATTTATTATTTGTTTCCTTTAGAAATAAAATATTAATTAATTACTCATAGGTAAATTTCAAAAGTTTAAATATTTGAATAAAGGATTTGTCAAATTGTAAAAAATAATCCAAAAGTGAATAGTTAAGTCGCACGCACTAACTAATATATTTTATGAACATTTTGGCGCAGTGGTACAATGCGTGACTGCAAAAGCCACGATTGTTGGTTCGATTTCGTTTTCCTACTCCTCCATTCTTCTTGATCTCTGCAAGACTAAGACTAAAAAGACTTTTTTTACTATTTTGCAGTGCATTCTACTGGATACGGGACAAAGAAGCAACTTGGATCAGTACCCTGCAGCAGAAACAGCCAATGTCAACTGCTTTGCGACCGAACCTGTCCTTTCCACAAGGGCGCATATTGTATCCAGGGTTCCTGTACCTGCAAAGCCTAAAATCCATCTATAAATATAATCATTATAACTAAATAGAAATAAAATGGTTCATATGATTCAATAAAAAGTTGATTCATTTTAATATGTTTTTGAATTTGGTAATGGAAGGGAGCGGGACGGGGGAGCGGGACGGAGCTTGATGAAATATCCTATTTATAAGAATTTTTAAATAATACTTATATGATCATGACGTTCAAGGCATTACATATATTTATCATGAATTGTTATAATACAATTAAAGATGTTCTCGTCTCTGGGCTGGTATGGACTGGGCATACCAGTATCAGCTTGATAAATTTGATCGCATACAACGTAGAGCCATTCGAATCGTTGAGGACCCAATGCTCTGTGAAAGGCTTGACGCATTGGTTTTGCGTAGAGACGTATCCTCGCTGTGAGTTCTGTACCGCATTTATCATGGGGAGTATTCTGGGGAACCGTTTCACCTATTACCTGCCACCGAGTGGCGGAACTTAACGCCGCACTTTTCCTCATTACCAGAGCGAGAAATAAAAAATATTTAATATTTAATTCCCCAGTGGAAGTTGAACGCACAACTGCCATCCACAGCCGTATGCGCCACAATGACGTCAAGATTTTTTTTTAAATTATTTTTACACTAATAAGTCGTTTCGGCGCAGTTGGACAAAGTGTCTCCTTTTGTTCTCGTTTATCTACTTTGGTAGATAAAACGCGACTTCAAACTTCACCACTCAACAAATAATGTCCGAATGATATATTTAAAATAAAATTCAATATTAATATATTTAATTTATTGTTTCTTTATTTAGAGTGATTAATGTTCAAATTTCCATGTATATTATTCAAAAGGCGCTTCCTATCTACATATTATGGGATTACACAGTAACAAACATTATTATAGCAAAGCAGACTACTATCAGCATATGGTCCACATGTATTTCGGCAAGGTCCTGCACAATCCAGAGCAGTTTCACACCCTGTAAATAAAAACAAGTTTTTTGAGTCGCACTTTGGAGATTGATTTGGTATCTAATAAGAATAACTTACCTAATACAATATATATATATATATATATATAATTCACTTAATAAACGTAACGTCTTAACTACGCTCGGTTTGCAGGCGACATATTTATTTTAGACAGATTGTTAACTGTCTAAGAAGAAAAACCTGTATACAACTCTGTCACAAGAGAAAGAATTATTTTATGGATAGTGGACACACACTTCAATTCAGCTTCCACATTTCATAGTACCTTTAAAATGTATATATTGTCCATACAAAATAAAAACTGAATCCAGATATTGGACTCAAAGTATTAAGAACAATTTACTTACGGACATCACAAACGACACCCTCATATAAAACGGCTAATACTATTAGCAATAGTAATGCAAAATACTTCATTTTCGTTACGTTCTCTCCTGTCTTGTGCCTCCACAGTCAATCCTATGTCCATTTATATACCTGTAAATAATAGCGTAACCGATGCGTTAATTTTCACGATTATATATTATAATCAATGTAGTATGGCAGTTTACACTTTAATTTAATAATTTATTGGGCGATAACAAAATTGGTTGTAAATTTACTCTTGTCATTCAAAATTATTGTATTGAAAAAAGGAGACAAACAGTTCCGTACATATATAAATACGCCTATTACTATACTTTACATAATTTTAAAAACTACTTAAATTTCAAATATCTTATTTTATTACTTATTTTTATTATATTTTTGTATATTTAGCAGAAGGAAACTGTCTCTTCAGAAAGGTATTATGGCTAATAAGCCAGATATGAATACATATCTCTTATAATGCGGGGTCAAACAAAAATTAAACAAAGAATATTTGCAACGCTGCCCTTTGCCTGGCCAGAACGATGAATGTGTATATATCTAAATACAATAAGAACCACTGGAAATAATTAAAAGTTTTGAGGAATCCAGAATAAACTGTTTACAATTGCTTAAAACACGCTAGATTGCGTCAATTACGATTCAGATATGAAAATTAATTATTTTTATGCACATTACGCTTATTAGTTCTATTAGATAAGATCAACATGAATATATAACAAACTACAGCTTTGAATCAATTGAGTTTTGAAAACGTGACCGAGTGCACAATATGAAGTATACAATTACATTTTTGGTACTATCTTCGGTAATTGCTGTCTTTTCAGCTCATGGTGAGATTCCTTTTTCGCAGATATTTGGACTTGTTTTAGAATCCGAATCTTAGTTCTTTTTGGGTTGTCTGGAAGATGAGAGGAACTTAGTATTAAAATACCCGTTTCTTAACCTTCATATATTTAAAAGGCCGTATGTATGGCGATATAACCCCATAGCGATATATCCTACGTTCTACCATAATTATATTAAATTGTTAGCTATACTAAGACTTTTTGGTGGATTTATCTCTTCACACTAAATGCTATAAATCCGCCAAATCATTACTAATGTGTTAAGTTGTGCTCTATTCATAACTACAAGTAGTACGAGAGTAATCACGAGAGTAATCAGGATTGAAAAGTTAGTCCATGGCTTGCAAGTTATTTTTGCTTCTACAGAACTTATAAACGTTTAATATTAAAATAATGTACGTTTTTGATTCTCTAAATGTCTCTGCTTCAATTTCTGAAAAATTATCTACTCTAAGATATGATGTATTTTCTTCCTCCTTGCATTAACCCTGGTGTATGTTGCCAAGGTCTGCCTCCCTGCTTAACCTGCTCCACTTATCTATATTCATATTTTGCAGTGGCCCATACTGACATGTTACAAGCTGTACGGAACAAGCAAGTAGGAATAGCATGCACTGTAAGCTATGATTGTCTGTCACCATGTCTTTCAGCATGTCCCAACTACAATGGTGCACTTTGTTATTCTGGAATTTGTGCCTGCAAACCGAATTAAAATTAATAGAAAAATAATAAATAACGAAATATCGGATCAATAAAAAAATATTGATGTTTTAACATTCTTTAATTCTTATACCCACATTAGTGAGTAGAATATCTTATAAATACTTTAGAATTGTAATAAAAATAAAATTTATTTTTACATGTAAGTCCAAGAAATTGCAAAATAGAAATAACTAAACATAATGTATACGTAATGAAATATGAATTGTACAAAAAAAATATCGATCTTTTCTTTTCATCGATTTGATAATATATATAATAAATACTTCTGCTGTTATTACTTACTTAAATGACGTTTATATGAATGAGGTAAATGTCCAAGTAGACGTGAGTAGATGTGACTGAAGGCATATCCTAAGGTTCTTTTAAACTATTATACCACGCCATATGTGTCAGTCAGTAACGAAAAGATTTAAAGTTTATGTACATTCCTCGTCGAATGTTAGAGAGGGCTTATTTCTTAAAATTCCTGCAGGAATAGAAAAAAAGATTTTATAAAAGTAAATCCTGTAACATTAAACGATATGAAGAAGGTATGCTAAGAGTTCACATATTACTCAATTATTTGAAAGTAATACTTTATTCTGTACTTAAATAGTTTTTTTGTATTTTTAAATCTAAATTATTTAAACATATTCTTACAAATTATTCAGAATATTTATAAGAATTCTTATATGTAAATTTTATAATAATGCCTAACTGTGATAAGCTCTTTATATCTTAATATTTATTAAAATTAAATTATTATTATATTACTATAGAAATATTATAAAAACACTCATTGTAACTACAACTTTATTCTCAAAGAACATTTCTACCCATTAGAAATTAATATTTTATAAATTTATTTGTATTAAAATTATGTATATATATATTATATATAATTATAGTTATTTGTATTAAAATTAAATGAAATTAAGAACATATTGCAATTATTTACTAAAATTGACTTTTAAATTTGTAAACATTAATTACATAACTCTCATGTAAGTAAGAGTCAGTTTTTTTGAGAAGTAAATATCATTGAACACAAATAGTTAAAAATATCCTGCAAGAACCGGAATTAGTTGAACCGCTGTTATGTTGTTCACACGAGCTGAGTTCCTCACCTTGCAACATGGAAGGTAACATATTTATGTTAGGATTTTAATATTTTTTTTAAAATCGAAATTAAAATTATTTTATCTAAATATGTAATTATTTTTGGAACTTTTAATGTATATTATTATATAATTTATTCTAATTATATAATGTTTAGTATGTCATCTTATCATAAATGTTCGGATCACAATTTAAAAGACAGTTGATCAAACAAAATTCCATCCATCCATCGTGCTCCAGTGAGACTCTTCTGCCTTTTCATTTCATACTATGTGAAGCTAATAAAATACTAAGCTGACAAATATTTTAATTTATTTAGAAAATACTAAAAACGCGGGTTCTATTGAACGTAGCCGGAATAGAACCCGCGTTGAAGTGTCCATGAGCTCTGACCGCTATTTATTTATTTTGTTAGCATTTGTAGGGGAAGGATACGTGTGGAATATTGATATAAATTTTTAAATGATAAATAAATAATAAAATATTGTTATTATTTTTATTTAATTTGCGGTTGACCACCTAGGTTTGGGTTTGCAGACACAATTTCCAAAGTAACAAAGTATACCACCGTTATTGGGGCAGAATTTTTGACATGGCGTATAACAGTCTCCATCAGTGTCGCAGTGTGGTGATGTCTTGATTGCTAGTGTGTTGTTTCTTACGGCAATTGTTTTGTCACTAGTATCAGCCACTGAGAACATAAATAAAGTATATATTATATAATGTGTCACTAGGATACACCTATCCCATAAAATTTCCATTAAAGAAAGGCAATCAAACAATATAATTTCAAATCCTACTAAGTAAAATATTTATTAAATAAATATTTTAACAACAACTAGAATTACAACTGATAACAACTGGCTGTAAAAATAATTAAACACTAGTCGATTTCATCCAATTAATCTTGTAAGACAGCCGCTAACAAACACAAAAAGCATTATAATTATGAAAAAAAGTAGAAGATCCTGGTCCAAAGTATATATACTAAGTACTCCCCTTAGAATCGGCTTAGAATAGGATCACCCTGGCACTGTCGGTGTCGTAAGAGGCGACTAAAACCATTTAATTTAAATTTAAAACCGGCGTGAAGGCTTTTGCCACTGCGTTTCGCATTAGGTAATGCCGCGCTCCGGCGCCCAACCCAACCTTAAAGGGCGGCAAAGCATCTGTGGCTCCTCTGGTGTTACATGGGGTCGTGGGCGCCGGTGATAACTTACCATCAGGTGACCCAAACGACCATTTGCCGTGTCCTTTACCATAAAAAAAGACAGGCAAAAAATTAATTAATAAACAGTTTGAAGACTTAAGAAAAATAGAACTCACCGTGAGCGGAAAAGACCGCAAGTGCCAGCGACAATACAAAAAATATAATTGTATACTTCATGGTTGCTTACTTTGTCCTGAATATTGAATCTGAAGTTCTTATATACTTAGATTTATGATCTCACAGAACTAATAGAGGTAACGTGCGTGAAAAATAATTAATTATGTACATGTGTTGTACTCTATGTATACGATATACACATAGGTATTTGATTTTAGACTTTCTGAAATTTTAGATATGTTTAGTGTCCATTCTTAGTGCAGGGTCTATTCCCAGTCGAGAATTTTTTTTTTTATTTTCATTACCTCGATCTGGTAACGAGGTAAGGTTCGACGAGAATTCGGCGGTAAGTAGGGAACGGAAGTGTTTTAACACTGAGTTCCCAGGTTTTTTGTACCTAACCTGCTATACGCTGTACAGCGTGAAGCTAAAAAAAATAGATTTACTATATGTTATCAAATGCTTATAAATGAACTTTATAAGTTCAAGCATATTTGAGACTGGTGTATAATATAAACAACAAGTGTTTGCACCTTCATGGTAAGCTTAACTCAACTTTCCGCAATTTATGGAGTCTCTAAGTAAGCATTTTTTTTAAAGATTTCACGCTTATTTTTAAGTTATCTACAAAAATTAAAACATATGTCTGTCATCATATATATAGAAAGAACCTGCCAGCCAATTTTCAGACTTCTGCGGCCAGTACTTATGACGTTTGACCGAGCATTGTCCGTCACTCAGTAACCTGGAGCAAAGGGATTTTATAAAATTATTTATTTATAAAAAAAAGAATGTATCTCATACAGGAATGAAATATATACTCTTATATATTTTGATGAATTTTAAATATAAAACAGGATATATTTTCAAGCATATATACGGAACAGTTCCTCTACGTTTCTTATTATAATTATTTTGACTGTAAAATGCAATCTTATTGCTAATATTGCTATCGCATTGTAAATTATCGAATTAGAGAGACGACATACAACCGTACAGTACTTAATTGTTATTGTAGAATCGTAAATAATGAAAAGTTAACGGTTAATTGGTTACGCTTATGACACTATAAATAATTACAGCTTTTGCTTAAGAAAACAGAGCGCTAAAAACGTCCATAAAATGAAGTATTTTGTATTATTACTGTTAACAGTGTTGGCGATGTCCTACGAGGGGCTATGCGACACCAGTGAGTATATTGCTGATAATACTATCAGATTTCGATCGTAACTGACCGCTGTTTAAACATGAAAGTTATACATGAAATAATATTTTTAATATTTAACGGTGTAATAGAAAACTAAAAGAAAGATTTTCGTGCGTTTGTCTGTGCGTTTGTGCACGCTAATCTAAGAAACAGCTTTAGAAACGGATTTAAATGCAGATCACTTATGTATTCTAGTAAACTTCCCTTAACATTTAGAGTTTGTTTCATTTTAATCGGCTTCTACTTTTGTTCATTTAAATTGCTAAAAAATGAATGTTTTATTATAATAATATTTAACTGATTATGTTTTAGAAAATGATATGAAAATGATACAAATTACTTATGAAATTCATATTTAAATAAATAATTGACGATGCCGTCGTTGGTGTCCGTGGCGCAGCGGCAATAGGGTGTGACTATAACGCGACGGTTGTGAGTTCGATTCCCACTCGAGGAAGTGAAATAATTATTTACGTTTATATTTCCATTTGTTCTGTCTGGTATCGAAGCAAAACTCGGCGCTGAGTTCTGCCACTCAACACGCAATGCCTCCAGAATTTAGGAGATAGTGGGCAACGTGGAGTCTTAACACTGCAGTGTGCGGGATACAGCGTGAAGCTGAAATAAATAATTGTGCACTTCAAGCGGGTAAAACTGCGGGCAAATCTCTAGTAATTCATAAATAGAATATTATTTTACAATTTCCCCATGCACATGTAGCTACTTTAGTGTTTCACGGGATAGTGGGCGGCGATGATTACATATTATCAAGTGATTCGAAATCAAAAGAAATAGTCTCTGAAGGTTATATACCTTCAAGCAACCTCTTTCGTAAGCAAAGTTCAGTCCTTGGCACATTTTTCGATAACCGTCCTCAGATACAGGATGGATCTTTCTAAAGTTTGCAGTATTCAAAATTCCAAATATTTTCCAAACTTCCACATTCTGAAGTGAAATTTTTTATTTCAAATTTATTTTTACTCCATGGGATATCCAATATCCATGTCTAATTATATTTCACTCCTTTAATCACTGATCTTGATTCGTTAAACGTTAATTTACAATTTTGTACGTCTGCTTATTAAATTTGCTTAAATCAAACCTTAATATTTAACACCACCAAATTATTACTATTCGATTAAAATCCGACCGTTTTTCTAAGACTCTCCGTTCCCATTAAGACACATCCGTTCCCCACTCACCACATTCTGGTGATATAGCGTGTTGGATGATGGAACACAACGCCGCGCTTTGACTCAATACCAGATTTGAGAGATTTCAGAGATTGAAAATATTACATATTTTATTCTATCTACTGAGAATCTCCCCACAACATTCGAGTTTACAGTCGCCGGTTTTTGTCCGTGCGCCACGACTGGCCACAAAAATCCACTTCGTAATCGACGAATAGTCACTGTTCTAAATTATTAATATATATTTTTTATTTTTTTTATTATACTTTATTATGAATTAGCCTCCTTGGAATGTTGTCTTTTTTAAATTCCCATTCGAAAAGTAGTTGTTTTTTATTTTTTATTTATTTAACAATGCTATTTTTATTATAAACTAGCTAAACTCAGACTTATTATTTGACATAGAATACCAGAAAAACAAGTAATTAAAATATAATCGTATTCTTCAGAGTGGCAGAACTCAACGCTCTTTTTTTGGTACCAGACTCTTGCCTTGGTACCAGAGCGAATAAATAAAAGTATAAATACAAAAAATTATATAAATAAAATAAACTTCCGCCGAGTGGGGATCCAACCCTCTGCCTCTGCGCCACGACGGCCTCAAATAGACCAGATTCTTGTGATAAGTTACTCCTTTGTTCACTTGTGTTTCTCTGCCAGATTGTGTGCTTGCTGCGGACTGTGCTCTTCCTTGCACGCTGAGATGTAAACCTGACACTGTTACCGCTTTGCTATGCCACAACGGTGTTTGCTACTGTATAATTGCATAGTATATTAAGAAGATGCGCCGTTCAAATACTACAAATGGAATTTCTTATACATTCTTTACTCTTAATAAAGAAAATAATTAATTAAAAATATGTATTTTATTTTAAGCTAGTATTAAGGGCACGAAAATATGTTTCTACATGTTTTGTTACTTTAAAAGCACTGTACATATAAATCCGGTTGGAGAGGAAGGGTTATATATTATATAAAATTCTTCTTTACCGACTATGAAAGTTAAAAATTGTTATTTTTTTAGTTAGTTTAGATTTAGTTAGTTTAGACCATTTAGTTAGTTTAGATATTCTATGAAAAATTTCTGGAAATTCCTGCGCGCACAGTAAAAAAACAGTAAAAAAGCGCGGCGTTGATGTCCGCCACTCAAAACACAATGTCTGCAGAATTTGGCGAAAAATGAAGAACAGAAGTGTATTAATGGGAACGGAGTGTCTTGACACTAGGTTCCCAGGTCTCCTCTGCCTACTTTGCCCTATGGGGAACCCAAAATGGGATATATATAATTAAATTTAACTAACATGGTGCTAAGAAATACAAATAAGTGATGAGATTCCGCTTTTATAATTGCAATAGTCATAATCAATTTATAATAATTAATTAGCTTCAATTTATTATATCGATTGGACCAGCGCAGGGGCACAACAGTGTGACTGTAACGCAATGTTTGTAGAATCGATCCTTATTCGATCGATGGATTATTTTCATACTATTTTCGTTTCCAAGCTCGGCCTTGAGTCCACTCAACACTCTACTGAGTGTTTACAAGGTGAAAACTTAATACTATTATTACAGAAAACTCTCTAAAATAAAGTTTAACAAATTTGGTGACGTTTCAATACAGATAATGTGAAGGGCGCTCGTTAAAAAGTTATGCGGTCGGATCGCGCCTGGCTCTGACACAAAGAAGAGGTGAATGTTAGTACACAGGGTGATGTATATAAAATATTTTGTCTGTAACTATGACTCCCCACAGCGGGTGTGGGTTCGATTTCTATTCAGGGGAACGTTTATATTTAAATTATTTTAACTTTGGCACCTTTTTTTTTTCGTTTACTTGACATACAAAGTGTTTAAATTACTTTTTATTTTGAATCTACAATTTTTTTTAAAAATTGAAATGTAACACCTCAAAAATTAAAAAGGAAGTGGTGAACGGAGTTTCCTAGCACCAGGTTATCTAACACTGGTTAAGTGTTGTATGGGAAATACAGCGTGAAACTAAAACAAAAAGTAATTATGAAAAATGTGTCATATGTTACAGGAACTTATAAAATATCATAATTGTCTAATTTCCAACATCCTATATAATCTTCTAGGTAACCTCAAGTGCGCGTGTTTTGTCTCTAAGCGAAATCTTTGTTCGCGATGATCCCCTTCCTGTCACGTGCTACGTCAACCAACTGAAAGAGATACCTACTATTGTTGTTATACATATTATAATGACTCGGCGAAGTCTTACAAAGTCTATTCAAAGTTACAATTAAGTATTAAATTTTGATGGTCTCATAGAACAATAATACTTAGAAGATATAGAAAGAGTGAACTTAATTTTAAGATAGTCCTTCAGCCCAATTTTTGAGACCATGTGTTGAATGGCGGAACTCAACGCAGCGCTTTGTCTGCGTTTAGATAAATATCAAATCAAGATAAGTATCAAATAGAGGCCAATAAAAGAGTTCATATTTCACCACAACATTAAAAAAACGCAGTCATCTATAATCATGATATAAATCAAAAAACTCATTATATTAAAACGAAGTTTCATAAAAAAAATCGCCAACAACTACACTGTATACACTCAGTTAATCATAAACCGGGGGCATCTCTTCCATTCGTCATTTTTTATCAGCAAAAAGGTATCCAATATATGAGTGTATCCTGCCCTAAGGCCTCTAAGACAACTATTTATAAGGAAAAGCCGGTCAAGCGCGAATCGGTCTAATCTACAGAGGATTTCGTACAATTGACACACTTAAACTTGCTGATGTTTGCACGTTTTTTTGCATGAAATAAACTACAAATATATCTTTGTATTATTTCTCTGTGATATGGCTGTACATTATTAATGTTCATTTATTTGTGCTATAAAATGTCGTTTTTTAATTAAAATACGCTCTCTACGGAAACTTTAGAGTTTAGATTACTATTTGCCTATGTTGCCAAAAATGTTCATAAATGCAAAATACAAATTTCATATAATTTTTATGGACCTAGAAATAATTTTTCTTCTGTAGTCGAGGGACTTCCGGTATTTCTTCTGAGGACCACAGAACCCTAGGAACTACATAAATCATGTTATTTTTTACCAGCAATCTTTAAGGTGGGGTAAGATCTAAGGTGCAACGTACGTACGACGGTTTTATGGGTCTTTGTTGTTATTAATGGTATAGGGTGTTGATTGTCTGAGCGTTTTATGGGAAAACTGCTTAAATTTAAGAGAAAATTTATGACAGATTATTTATTATATTTTTTTTGTCTAGCAGTATATGCAAAAGGATTTAATGTTAATATGTGTACTATGTTACCACATTCTGTCCATTTTTAAAATATTGCGTGAGGAGTGATGGAGCTCAACGCTGCGCCTTGTCTGCCTGCCAGAACAGGATGCTGAAAGTCATTGTGGTATGGAGAGGTAAATAAAATTTCATTAAGTTTTGAAATATTTTGTTAGTACAATATTTTTTCGCTATCCACTTTCCATTACCCACATTAACCTACATACATACAAAGTAGAGAAACTGTCAAATGTAAATATATATATAAAACTGAGTAACTGACAGACAACGCTCACTTACAAAACTACTGAACTTATTTATAATTAGGTTTTTATGCCAGTTAAGGTGTGTAGGTGAGAACAGAAATAAATCCTCTAAATAAGAATTCCATTTTAAATCATAATGTTCACAAAGAAAACTGCGGGCAATAATTAGTCCCATGATAAAGTTTCCCCCAAAGTACTTCCTATAGACACATTCTAATTCTTACCCCTCACCTCATTACCACACGAGCCAGATAAAACAAAGGCCCCAACTCGCACACAATTCACGAAGCCACTTGATGCCCGCAATTAAAATCTTAACATATACTGTTAATAAACTGCCACCTCGCTAGTGTTGGGTGGCTGTCGGTTGTCGATACTCTAAATTGCAACACGAAATGAGAATCCAGCGCAAACAGTTCTAATGGAAACGGGAGAGACTAGGCTCCCAATATTTTGACCAACTTGGTGTACCTGCTGGTGTCCAGACTTACCTCGGTTACCTACAATATGTCACATGTGTAATAAACAGTTACTCCCATTAGACTTAGTGGTAGAAGACAAAAACATATTTATTTTTGTATACGAGTATATGCACTGAAAACGCTACCACGAACACTTTCGTAGGTAGTGCATTCGATTCCCATTCGGTCCAATAATTAATAATTAATAAATTTCTTTTTCCTGCTCTGGTAAGAAGATAAAGCGCGACGTTAAATTTCTTCGTCATAAACGTCTTAGCAAACGTATAAAATTTGAACGTAGTGGGATTCGAACCCACACCGGTCTAACTACTAAACCATACGTTCTCATGAGTAGCCATTTTATAAGTTATATTCATATTTCTAAGAAAAATATTTCCGTTCCTATGTTTTGTTTGTATATGTAAAAAACGTCACTACACGAAATATCGTTAAGAGAGAGGTACGTCTTTGAATTAAATTACACCTCGCTAACTCCAAACAATAATCTTTAACATTTGCGTCATTGCTTCACCCCCGTCCCCCACTTCCCACACTGTCGAAACATAGTGTGGGGTTAAAGTGATACTATTTAATAAGACATAAATTAATAATTTATTGTGCGGCGTTGAGTTCCGCCGCTCAATTTGCAATTTTTTAAAAATTCGCAATAGCATTGTCAATGAAAATTTTAATAAAATACTATCCCAAAGTACGGTACTAATACCGCCATTTCTGGTAAATCTACCCTCGTGTTTTTTTTTAATATAGCGTAATAGAAGGCCTTTTATGTCATATTTAGTTTAAAACAATTGGTTTATTAATCTTGAAAATGACATCGAAACAAATCATTTTCTAATAAACAAAATATTATCGAAAATTCAAGGTTGTAGTGAAAAAAAGTACTAGTATTTTTTTCCAGAAGCATATTA
The DNA here is from genome assembly GCA_037355905.1 of Heliconius aoede. NCBI lineage: Eukaryota > Metazoa > Arthropoda > Insecta > Lepidoptera > Nymphalidae > Heliconius > Heliconius aoede. The sequence continues at coordinate 96,393 of JBAIZZ010000091.1, read as the reverse complement.
AGCTACAGGTTTGTGTATAGAATAATCTCTAAAAGTTTCACAGACGTGCTTGTAGCTTAATAACAAATGTTAAAATAGTACTCGAAACATGAAACAATAAAAAGTTGTTCTTATTACAAGAAATTACTATATCTAAATAGATTTTTTTACAGTTTTTAAGTGTTCACATTTTTTACCAGTTTACTATAACCAATATTTACTATATTTATTTATGAATTAAATATTTTGACATTATAAAACCATCAATGCACGGGCCGGGAATTGGCCAGTGCACTTGGATGGTGGTCGATATCGCTGTGGAAAGAATATTTCACAAGTATTTTTTTTGTATTTTCTATTTTATGAAGTACGAATGCATATTAACAATACATACTATAGGTATAGTAGATGTATGAAAAAAATTATTATTAGAGGCATGCATTTATGTAAAAGAACCCATAATTGTTTTGGTTTTTTTTTATCTATTTCTCTGTGCATTTGTAATAGCTGACCTCAGAAACTTTATTAAATTAAGTGTATTTTATGTGTGTTTTACCGGTTAAAATCGGTTTATAAAATTTAAAAAGTTATATCAACATAAGAGATCTTGTTCGACAATTTTTTTATAAAACATCTGTTATTTTCTTTAATTAGGTGAAATATTATTTTCAATGCATAAATATTGTACGTAGAAGCCATTAGCAGGCCCTTATATGTTATTATGATAAAAATGATGATAAAAATCTTCCTCGTTACTTTACTACAAATGGAAACACGCTCACCCTATGAAAACGCTGTAAGTCAGACCAAATTTTAAGTCGTTTATGACGATATATAAGACGTCTTGGCGACTAAAGATAAGTGGCAACGAGTTTTACAGTGTATAGGTATCCGCCCCGTTACGATATGGGGCCATGTAGCCAGACCAAATCTGCAATTTGTATACTATTTCTAGTACTTTAGATGTATATAATATGATGTGCTCCAAAATATTATATTATATTATATATAAACATTATGTTATCTAATTTATTCATAGTCAGCTATATTTTGAAATAAAGTATTTTACATTTACGTCGTTTATATATATATGAATATATATTCTTGATTCTCGTGCTATAAACTCACTTTCCTGAGCACCGTCAACATCTCAAAACATTGTTTGTTAATGGCGTATCTTAAAACAGCACTTTGTCTTGTAAGTAGAGTGAAGAAATGAAACTTCCCGGTGTGAGAATTGAACCCACAACCGTCGCCTACCACTAGGTAATGACAATCTCAGATTTAATATATTAAAGCATATTAAGTGAGGTACTCAGTTGATACATAGTTTGTCCACATTTGCCTGATGATGACGACCCAACCTGTAATCCGTCAGCTAAGATATAGGGATATTTTATTATCCAATTACTTTAATAAAGTATTTTTACTTTAATAAAGTATTAATTAAATGAATTCCGAAAAAAAATTAAACTATTATAAAAAAGTATGTTAAAAGTAGGAAATGTCTTAAACTTAACTCTTAACTTCACCCTATTATAACATTCCCAGATACCAACTCCTGTCTCGGCAAAAAAAGTTAATATATATAATACTTGCAAGGCCTCCATTGCACATGTTAATTTATACATAAGTACCACAATATGTACCTACACGTCCTTTTGTATTTCCTTTGTAAATTTTTATATATATATATATGTTTTTTTTTCTCATGTACAATAACGTATTATTATAATACGTATGCTTTAGGAGGACGTAATATAGAACTACAACATCGGTTTAAAAATTATAAATTCTATATATTTAAGGAAAATGTACATAGAGACAAAAATTCTGAATTTTAAAATAAATTTCACACCATACATTCGCGATATTTTTTATTCAATATTATAGCATTTTATATGAAAACATAAATTAACCTCAAATGATGTGTGCGTCCATCCAAAACGTTAAGCAAACACGCAAACAGCGTATCCGTTATCCGGTATCCAAATTGGGCAAATAGCACCCGACACCCAAAGATCTTAATTATTAGTGAGGTACTTGAGGGTTGAATTTACGACGTGTTAATGCCCGTTGATACCGTGCCAATTAACCTAACTGTGCATTGAATACACCTGGAAGGGTGAACTTGTAAACAATATGGCAAAACGTTATGTTAGAATAGAAATAATACAGATACAGGCAAAGATAACGTAGTGTTAGGACACTCCGTTACCTGTTTTCCGTCCAACTTTCAAGATATCGTTTATTGAGTGAACTCTTCTTGGGTTAAGTTATTATTACTTTATAGATATGTATAAAAAAATTAAATTTATTTACCACTTCAAGGCTTACTTTAGGTATATTTATAATCATCTCACTAGCCGTTATCGAGGCCGTCGTGGTTTAGGGACACAAACGTGCGACTGTAAATGCAACGATTTTGGGTTCGATTTCGCTAAAATATGATAACAATGACTCTTGTTTTTATTTTTTTCGTACTTTATTATATAATAAACCTTTTTTTTATTGTTTTATTTTATGTGCTCCTTATATATATGTCTAACTTACGACTTCTAATTTAGCATTATAAACATGATAAATCAAGTCTGGATATTAAGGTATCTAAAATTATGCAACAACGACGAATTTCTTTCTTTTTTTTTTAATTTTTTTGGTATATCCCAACATACGGAAAGGCTATTTGTAAATTTTGATTACTATCTGTCATATATAAAATAATATTAAGTAATTCATAATCAAAGATGGTTTTGTTAGTAGGTACTTATTTGCTTTGTTATAAAATAAAGTGAATGTAAGTGGGTAGGTTGGAATTATATATGACAAGTGTAGCTCACGTTAAGCTACATAGCTAACACAATACCTATTGTGAACTCCAGTGTTTTATTTACATTACATATATAAAACTATCCTAAAAAATTTTAATAAGTAAAAATACGTCATTATTGCTCAAATGAACCACTTGTCAATATGACGACGACGCAAAACTCTTAATTATTCTTTATTTTAATTTTTCTTTTTGATTTATTTTGCATTACGCGTGTAACAAAGTAGACGTAGAGTTAAGAAGTAAACAATTTCCATAAAGCTCAGTACGCTACAGCCGAGAAAGAGTCCCGCCATTCCCCCAACAGCAACTGCAATGTAAATAATTAATGACTAATTGAAAGCAATAATAATTAAATGATAACTTATTACAGTAACTGAAAATAATTAATTAACTGTAATTAACCTGTTATTTGTAATTCCCTCACTTACCTAATACATCAGTGAAACCGAAAATTATATCGCGTCTATATCTCATGCGAGGGTAGGTGACTATACCCCACTGGAAGGTAGTGCCCATAAACCATTCTTGAAGAGCCTAAGGATGTAAATTTTTTAAGAAATTGTTGTATACTCGTATGTTATTTTATCAGCATAGCAGAATAGGCGGAAGGAAGTGTTAAAATCTAAATAATAATGTCTGCCACTGGATAAGTATCCTGGCAGGTAGGCAGGCCTTCAATCTGATCAAAATAACCAGTCACATCCATTAGCCCTCCAGGATGCTATATGCAGGGCAGGGCTGATGGTCCTCTTGGTTTTATACAAAAAAAATATAGGGCATTGCTCGGAGAACGGAGAGTGTATTAACACTAGTTTTACTCTTCCTACTCCTGAGTAGTAAGTAACTAAAAATATATAGTGCATAGTTTGTAGTGCTTACTTACATTTAATTGTGTTGTATAGTTGATGTCATCACAAATGGGTAAACATTCACATTTAATTTTTGTTCCATTTCTATTTCTCAGTTTGTAAAGCTCATCTAAAAATAATATAGTATTCTTTATATTAACTTATTTCTTAATAATTATATTGGTGTATATATACATTATAATTTCATACATTAAATACATTCTTACTTTTGTGTTCAGCCAAACAATGTAAGCCTTTGACGTCACATATCTTTTCGTCACCTAAAATATAACAAAAAAACTATTATTATTTTAGAAACTATAAAAAAATTAACGCAGTGGGATATAAATCCACGGCTCGTGGATAGACAAAGGATATTTATATACACTATGTTGGTAATCAAAAACTTCATACAAGATTTGACTAACCGATCCGTCTATAAAAGTGAGGTACGCAGTTACAGTATTTCAGGCACAAGTGTACCCGACACTCCATACGGCACATTGTGTAAGAGTATATAGAATTATGCTTCAGATTGTTTTCGTGAGGGAAACGACAACGACGCTGATCAACGCTTAATCTGAAAAAAAAATAAAAACAACTTCACGCCTTGTCGAAAACCTAAATAATACACTCGAATCTACAACAAAGAAAAAAAACAGTTTTGAAGTTTTACTCAACATGCAATGTCTCGAAAATTGGTTTATACCTGAGGAGCGGAAAGTCTTAACACTATATTCCCTCTGCTTACCCTGCCATATGCGGGATACAGCGTGAAGTCACAAAAAAACCCTTTTTTTGTAACCTCTTTATTAAATTTACAAGGCATACATGAAAATCATAATTACCTAGCTGCTTCCGGCGCTGTGTACACAGTGAGTGCGGTTACATATATCTTCATGTAGAATTTTTCATTTGAATGCTGATGTTTAGTTGAAATATCCGGCACTTCTAGCGGTCCATGTATGTAAGCCTATTGTAAATATAAAATATTTATTTCAAATATTTTTTTTTGCTTTTTTGATTTTGTCTTCTTTTACTTTCTCGTTAGATTGTTTTGATTTTTTACTTTATTGTGAGCTATTATAATACTGCTTTTACTTGTGACTTTCACCGCACATTCTAAGTATCAGATCTACTACGGGTGTAGATGATATCGAAATGACTGCAGTCACAAAGGTTTTAATTCTTCCTTGGGAAAATGAATTATTTAATATTTTAATTTCCTTATTCATGACAAGCGGAACTCATCGGACAGACGGAAGGAAAATCCATTTCTTCTAATGACCTTGCTATATGGGGGATACAATATGAAAAATATATATATTTACATTATATGGTGATGTTATATTCATAACTTGAGCGAACACCTCGCCATCTAGAGGATGGACGAAAAACGTTGCATTCTTTGAATCGACAATGTCCCATCGATTTGCTGCTCTATATCTAAGGAAAATTAGGTTTCATTTTCAAAGATTATGTTTGTTAATACCGTAAATTATAGGATAGGAGAAACGTATTAATGAAATAATTTCTATGGTCATTTACTATTAATGTGTATGAGGCGTTAATTTCCGCCATTCAACACGCAATGCGTCCAAAAATTCGGCGGAGAGTGTGGAACGGAGTTACTTAAAACTAGGTTCTCTCTGCCTACCCAGATGTGTGCGGCGTAGAAAGAGAAAATTTCGCAAATACTTACTCTGGCGAGTTATAAACAGCCACTTTAGAATTTATTCCGTAGCAAATGCCCATTTCCGTAATAGTAGGCATTATTTGAAGGCTGACACCCGCAGCTCCAATAGTCAGCGTTGGCTTGAAAGCTGACGATAAGTTGAGAAGTAGCTCCAGATATTTGTCAGGCGCTACGCCGCCATACTTCGGTACTGTGTCAAAGTTTTCAAAAGTTGCGTTCGCAAGCGCCTTAATGAACACCTCCAGTCGATCCTTGTCTTCTTCGTTGGATTGTCTGTTTTTGATTATTTTAGTTTTATAGTCAATAATTTTAATTATATTTTTTAGTGATTCTACTTTCTAAGTTCTAATTTTTAGATAGATCCAGCTCTGGATTTTAAAAATTATCTGATGTAATGTTTTAATATAAATTTTAAGTATGCTGTATGTGAGACAGCATCTGACTATAAACTCATTGATTTTAGGTTTAATCGGAATCAGAAACCTACCCTACTATGGGGAAAAGGAGGAACCTTTTTTGCAATTCACTTCACGGTTTTTCTCCTAAGTAAACAAAACGAACCCAAAACTCAAGTTTTTTTTTAATGTACTCATTGAAATATTAACGTACGTACCTTATATAATTACTTAGCTTGTCTGGATCAATCTTAGTATCAAGACAAATCGTGACACAAGGAAACGTAGTGTTCCAAGCGAACATGTCGCGGTCCATTGACACAACGGTGGGTGAGGACTGATAACGCACCCAAGTTGTGCGAGATAAGTAGATTGTGCCAAATAATGATAGAAACACTATGGACAGCCAAAGGAAACTGAAATATGTAATGTATGTAACAGCATGGCAATCCATTCCCCAGTATCTGGCCAATTTTTAAGACATTGCAGAAGATAATACTGCAGAGGTACACTAGAAGCAGGTGGAACCTGCTTTCTCTGCTATATGCAGAAAAAAACCTAAATCTTTCACATGCCCCTAAATATTGGAATATGTCAAATATACTTAAATTAATTATTAATTAGTGACTGTAACGCGACGGTTGTGGATTTGATTCCCCGCTCGAGGAAGTGAAATATTTATTTACGTTTGTTTATATTTCCATTTTCTTCGCTCTGGTGTCGAGGCAATGCGCGGCGTTGAGTTCTGCCACTCAACACGCAATGCCTCCTTAATTTTTAAATTATATGTAATAAATTAATAGAAGCAATTTCCATCTACATACTCGGTAAACGAAATCACTAAGAGAGAATTCGTACGGGAGCAAAAAATCATTCACGTATCCAAATTTATTCTAGCTATATAGGTATATATAGATATATAACTATAGATATATAGCTCTATAGCTGTACCGGTATATGCCGGTACACAATATTAGTTAAGTAAGTAATATAAAACTAAGAATGTATAAGTATAACTTACATTTCAAATGAATGTCTTCGCACAACAACTAAGTGATTCAATCCATGAATAGACGATGTTTCTAGAAATAAAACTAGATATTTCTTTGCTTTTTGAATCGTGGTCTTGAGAAAGGACTTTTCAGACTTAACCGGTTTATTATAACGTCTCCTCAACCGCTGAAGATTTTCTTTGATGAGTTGAGATTGTAGAGTGCCTTCAGCAAACATGTCTAAGTCTAAATTATCACTAAAATCAATACTTTGTTTGGTTCAACGCGCTAATCTCAGAAACTAAATAGGTTTCTTTTGGATAGTCTGTTTGTTGAGGAAGCCTATAGGTATACCACATCAGGTAGTACATTTCGATGTAACCCACTGTGACTGATATCTAAATTAAATAAAGAATAATAATGTGTCACGTGCCATCCACAACTCCTAGCTATTTCCATTTGACCACAGAAATTGGCCACGAGTACAAACCTGTGATATTATTATATAAAGATTATATTAAGAAACGAGAAAAACAGAACTGCTCCGTTCTTCAATTTCAACAGACCTATCATTAAGGACCACTGCAAACTTTAAAAAAAGCTTGAAACTTTAGATGAAAATGTTATCTAATACAAAATCTAATCGCTCACGACAAATCTATATAAGATATTTAAAAATGTTCCTTGTCTTTCCTTTTTTGTATTTTTTTTTTGACAATCGACAAAGTAAATTCTACCACACAGTATACTGTGCACAAAGCACTTGACAAATAAAATTATAAAAGCTCAATACCTCATAATTGTCAATAAATCGTGATATATATAACAAAATGAGTAACGAATTGATATAGTTCATAGGAGGGTTCTGTAGTTTGTTTATTTTCGACTATAGATATGCTCTGTGGCAACTAAAACTGATAAAGGATGGTAGGCAGAGGGAACGTAGTAACACTCCGTTCCCCTCACTCGCCCCTATTTTGGAGACAGCGTGTTGAGTGGCAGAACTCAATGCGGCGCGGCGCTTTATCTTTTACTAATAGGAAAGAAAATGATATCACCTTTACGAGTTGGAATCAATTGAATGAATTATTCAATTTTATTTATGGATACGTATATATATATATATATATATATATATATATGGATTAAATTGTAATTATTCATTAGAAGTTTTTGATACTTCATATATAAGCCCTAATTCAAATAGCGTGACATACTTTTGTATTATACCAACAATTATCCTTTACAAATCTGATTTTACTTCATTTCATAACACATTATAATATACATCCATACTAATATTATAACGATGAAATATTTTGTTGAATAAACTTATCTGGAGAATTACTGGTTCAGGTTGAAAAATAGGTTTTTTTATTATATAGTCCATTTGTTGAGGATGGCTTTCAGTCCATGGCTATAGCCCATGATGATCACCATCACGTGTGCATCTTCCATCTACCTATATTATGATATATTCTATATACCCGAGGTAGCTCCCACTCCAAATGCACCTGAGTTCAGAGTTACCTCGGTGTCACACGCAACTATACAGGGGATAAAGTCACAGTAGTAAAAAGTACTTACTTGAATTAAAAAATAGAATAATATTAAATTTTCTATCTTACATCAAAGTTCACGTAAACAAAGTTGCAGGCAATGTCTAGTCAACTACAAATATCCCATCATTTTATTACAAAAGTCATGACAGAACTTTCGTAACCGATTTTTATCGTCGTTTCACTTATTACGTTAGATTTAATCTGTTGTAATAAAGGCAGGCTTTATTAAATATTCAAGTGTTAATTCATGTAGTATGTTATGTTACATGCAACAAAATTGTTCTATAATAATATACACAGATTCAAGATAATTATGGAAAAACATATCAATAATATTAAATAAAAAATTAACTCCACGCTGTATCCCGCACACAGCAGGGTAGGCAGAGGGAACCTAGCTTTCTACCGAATTCTAGAGGCATTGCGTGTTGAGTGGCAGATTTCAACACGCAAAAATATTAAATCAATAATATTATTAAAAATAATTATATATGTGAGATAACACACACACACCTATTAACATTAGGTTCCTTCTGCTTAGTTTAAGTAAAAATTAATAATATTTGGTATACAGTGTGGACATAAAAATTTAAAAGATTATTCAAATTGGCATCGACAAAAATATAATTTCCAAAATAAACACACAACACATTTATCTTTACACTAGGAAAGTCTACGTAATTTAAATATTACAACTTTATCTTTCAGTTTAGTTATACAACAATAAGTTTTATTATAAAGCATGAAAGGTGTATGTGAAAGAAAATATAACATTGCTTGTAGGTTAGAAAAATTATACCTTGTCACTTCTCTGACGGCCTACTAACAAATTTTTTCGATAGTCTTCCAACATTCATTCAAACATGGTTAAACATGTCTTAAGAAGATGGATGATCATCAACTAAATATATTTTCATTCTATACTATATTATTATATAAAACTGTTCCGCTACTTCGGGAATATAGAGGTCCACATAAACGAAGTTGTGGGTGATGACTTGTATTGTATAATTTATTTTCGAGTTTTTATAAATGTTATTTTATATAATTCAATTCAATCTACAAAATGTTTTCAATTTTAACGGAAAAAGACTGGATTTTCTTTTTCTCCCTCGCTATATGAAAAGTAAAACGAGAAACCAAAGATTTATAAAAAAATATCAATCAAATCTAAAATCACCACAAAAAAAATCGTAAACAAAAACTGAAAAGACCCCCTATCACCTCCAACTCCAACATCCGATGATTAAAAAACCAGAGGTAAACAACACAAGAAAAAAACCAGCCAAAGTGTCATGTCGCAAAATAAATGAAGTGAAGAAAGTAAATTTCATTTAAAAATCACGCCGGACCATTATTCCCGGCTTGCCGTAATTAATTTCGTGTCACCGGCTGACGGGGCGCGACGTGGCGCTGGAAGTCGCTCGGAGAAAGGTGTTCAGATACTTTTATTAGCATTTTAGATTATAAAATGTGGTATTAGATTGATCTGAGTTTATAATTAGCTGGATCATTTTAGAGAGGCCAAGATTGAAGCGCAGGGAATTAAATCGTCGAATTAAATACCGATACGTTCTTTTCAAAGCATGGCATAATCCTAGTAGATGTTAAATTATAATATTATAATGTGAATTTTTATTCCGCTTTCAGGCAAAAACTATTGAACGAATTGAATTGAAACTATAGAATAACACGTGGACAACTTATGTCACCATTTTCTATAATTTACTATAATATATAAATGGTAAAACATGAACAACAAATTACATTATATTTGGAATCCAAAACGTGCGTAAAACACTAAAATGACTACGAATATAAATAAAAGATCATCAGAAATGAAGATAAATTAATTAAATAGAACTTTCGCTTTCCACGGCGAATAGGATTGTTCTCGGGGCACAGTAGATACAGTAGACACACAGCAATTAAACAAGCTTAATTTTCTTGTACAAGTTATATTCGCGATGTTGGTGGAATATTTACAGAAAGTAACGGGTAAATATTGCGAACGTAGAGGTGGAAATCTTTGGTGCTGCGGATGTATGGAGTGAGGGTTTTTTTTAAGGTTCCAATTGATATTTATTTTTTGTTTTCCCGTATCCCGTAGTATGGTGGGTAGAGGAACCTCGTGCTTGGACACTCTATTCTCCATTTTTTGTATTTTAAGAAATAAACGCAATAATGAACATTAATTAAGAAACCAATGTCAATATTTCAGCCTAATATTGGAGATATTGCTTAGAGTTTAGGGGTCGGAACTCAATTCCGCGTTTTTTCTTGTAACCAGAGCGAAGAAATGAAAATAATCCATTACCCCGAATGGGAATCGAACCCATAATCACGTATAAACATTACATACAATAAAATGGAACAAATCCACTTCCACAACATGTTACCATCGACACCGCCACTTAATTTGAATACAGCGCAAGCGAGTATTTAATAAAACATTCAGTTTGATTTACATCGTTACAAATCTCTACCTTTTGGCGTCGGTTGCTCGCTCGCGTTATGTAAACACAACCTCACTGTACGTTCCGTGTACTTTTAATTTCGCATATTTAAACAGGGTGGAAGTAAGATTTTAACGGAAAATTTGATGCTATTATTGTTTTTAGAGGCCGTTGGAGCGCAGTGTGAGACCGTTTGAATGTAAACGCGACAGATTGTGAGTTTGATTCCCACTCGAGGAAATAAAGTATTTAACGAAAACAATATAATTATAATATAATTCAATTATATTGTACAAATATTCACTTGATCGCTCTATTAACATGACAAGACATGGTAGTGAGTTTCACCTCTCGACACATAGTATTTCGAAAATTTGACGGAGAGTAAGGAACAGATAGTATTAGCACTGTATTCCCTTTACGTAGGTAAAGACTGCTATTATAAAAAAATTAAAAAAAATTAAATAAAATTACTATTTAAGTGAAGTTCAAACTGAAATAAAAAAGACATCATTTATGTATAATATATTCCTCCTTTTGAATTGAACTCGCAACCACCACGTTTAGTCAGACGCTTTTCCTAAATATCACCCTTTTTAAACTATCCAATATACTAAAATTTATAGTATCAGAGCAGTAAGCAATAACAAGAAAATCGAACCCCACACCGGTGCCGTTACAAACACCTCCTAATAAAAATTCCTGTGAATCAATATGATCTTTTTTACGCTTTTTCTATTGTATTTTATTTTGTTATACGTCTCTGTGTCGTGTTGAAGGAACAATTCTGGGATTTAGTGTTGGATTTGCTCTTGTTGATAGTTAAGATTTTTCAAAATATTCGTTTTTCCTTTCTTTTCTGTCAAATAATTGTCAAAATGTTAATTTCAAAAAATTATTAAAATTTCAGTCATAAAATTACAAACAAAATGTTCTATACAAATAATTATTATTACTCTGAAATAAGATACTTAACGGAAAGCTAATTAAATGATATTGTGCCAAGTTAACACACTCTGTTCTCATTATAACATCCCGTTACCAAGATTTTGACGAATTCTGGATGCATTACGTGTTGAAAAACTTCGTTACCAGAACGAGGACATGAAAATATAAAACTTTCGTTCCCCTGAGAATGTGAAATCGAATCAAATCGTGTTGATCGCCACACACTTGTGCCGCTCGATGATATCATTTTGTTATCATTAAAGCTACGTACTGCGTATTTTTCATAATATTATTAGTATTAAAAGTCAATTTTATATTCTTAGATTTTATTGTATACATAAGTCAATCTAATAAAAACGTGTTTAAATCATAAAAAGTAAATATCAAGACTGCTTCGTTTCTACACTACAGCAGTAAATAGAATACACGTAAAATCCGTGTTCTATCTTTGCGATTTGCATGTCCTGCGTTAGTGTGAGAACAATGTGTTGTTACTATGTATACTTGGATGCATATGTGTGAATTATATACAGTTAATTTTATTTAGCTTCACGCTGCACCCCGTATATAGTAGGGTAGGCAAGGGGAACCCGGGAACCTAGGTTGAAGACATTCTTTTCCCATTAAGAGACTTCCGCTCCTTGCATTCCGCCAAACAAAATAGTTACTTCTAAAATAAGACATTTTAATTTATCTGTTAAATTAATTTAATGAAAAATATCAGTTATTTTAAATTTGGAATTTAATAATTTTGATTGGATATCAATTTAAGATATTTAAATTAAATTAATTACAAATTACTTATAAACCAATTTTTATGAGACATTAGTTTTTCAGTTTCTGCATTCTTCTGAGAGCCAAATAGCTTTTTATTATTCTTTTTATTCTTTGAATATAATACCATAAAATCACTTAAGCTAAAACCTTTAGTGACCTCCTTCTCTTACTCACATTCCAAATTTCTAAGTCCAGTCTTATATAATTTGTATGTCAGTCAATAAGTAACGGACAAACGGACTTTTTTATATATATACAATACATAGTCAAGAATTTAAAATAATAACCAAACAAATTCATATAATCAAAACTAGCCCAGTGTGAGTTGTCAAATGATCACGAGCGCTCGTGTAGGTTGTGTAGGTTGTGTAGGCGATTGACATAAAGGAGGCTACGTAAATCGTAGGGTCCGGATCGTTCGAGCTTACGCTTACGCTTAAAGCTATTTATTGGCACGTACAGGATACGAAAAAATTCCAATAAAAAGTCACCCGCCCTGTGGAATGCAGATTGAAAAGAATAATGTTTAATTTGCACGATCAACGGCTCGACTGATTTATTTCTTTGGTATACGATTAGTGTTTTGTATTGGTAATGGATAGTTGTTTTGGGTTTACATTTAGATTTAAATGAGTGTTAGGTTCGATTTATATTTTAAGCCAATTATTACATTTTAGTAAGAATGAATCAATAAAATAGAGTAAGTAATATTAGACATTTTTTTAATCTTCCCGCACACAGCAGGGCAGGCAGAGGAAACATAGAGTTAGGACACTCTGTTCTCCATTTCCTGTCTATTTCTGGAGGTACTGTGTTGAGTGGCGGAAATCAACGCCGCGCTTTGCCTCGAAACGAGAACGAAGAAATGAAAATAAATATTTAATTTTCCCGAATGGGAATCTAAGCCACAACTTGTCAAATGCGCCAGGACTGGCATCATTGCAATAGTAATTTTTATTACAATAGTAAAATCACATCACACTCTGAAGTTAACTTACTTAAAATTGCGGTTTTCCAAATTATAAGTTCTGGAATTCAGCGCAACGAAGGGAGTGAGTTGAGTGTCTTAATTTTAACATAGTTTCTTAATACTAGGTTCCCAGGTTCCCTCGGCCTACCCTGGTACGTACCTATATACAAAAAAAATATAAAATACAACATAAAATAAAACATCATATAAAATACGAACCTAATATAATATATTCAAATCAATTCTACAGCAAGTATTTTTGTGTAAAGTCTCGTTGAACAACAGGGGCTGCGCGGTTACAACAGTTAAAAGTAAGAGATGCCACGTGAGTTAGCTACAATTTATATGTAAATCAGACACGGGACAATGTAGTACAGGAGGCACCTGCAAATATATGAAAAATAAACATACATTTTGTTCATTGAATATAATTACTTTTTGTGAGTAAAATAGTATCAAATGAAGAAAAATATTTTAAAACTATTTCACCGTTGACTTTGAATATTGATTAGATTGAACTATTATTGTTTTAATTTTAGGATTATTATGTCGTTCCTGGCTATATGCAACCAAAAATCACTTATGTTTTTTATGGTTAAATATCTTGTACTTCATGTATTTTCATATTTTATTATATTCTCATAAATAATAATATAATATATATAATTTATAAATATTATATTCTTGTAATAGAAAGAAAATATCATTGACTTTGACGCGACGGTCGTGAGCTCGATCTCTATTCAGAGAAATTAATTAGTTTTATTTTAGTATGGTTACAACAAATATGTTACTGGTTACAATATACAGACCATCAATATATTATTAAGCAAAACATAAAAAGTAAGCCATATGCTTGCATGGAATATTTTTCTTATTTGTGTAAGAATTATGTAAGTTGTGATTATGAAGCTAGTATACCTTAAAGTTTGGAAATATAACATCACTATCGGCCCCTAGTCTACAAATGCGAGTCGCGTCAGTCTCCCGAGACGAATCTAATTGCATTTTGCTGAGGTGAGGTTTGCTCACTTCAGTTACTTTTTACTGCCATCTGCGCCAGATAATCAGATCATTTTGGGCGTGTACGGGCGTTGATATGCTTGCAACCTTTATATTACATTGTTACAATTAATACATATTATTATTATTAACTTTGATATTAAGGCTTACGTCCAATTTTTGAGACATTACGTATTGAGCAGCAGTACCTAACGCCACGATTTATCTTGTTATTAAGCGAGCAAAGAAACTCAAGTCCCCAGATATAAATTGAACCTACAATCGTAGCTTTTATGCTGTGCGGCTGTGCCAAAATGGCCATGATATAGAATAATATATTTAGTTTTAAATATTTGTCTTGCATAGAGGCTAAATATAAGATTATCACATTATTCAGCTGTCTTTATAACATCGCTGGATATGGAAGTCGGTAAAAGTATTATCTAAGAGGCACTGCCGAATTTTATTTGATATGCAGAGTAGATAGAAATAGCTATTTTTTAAGTTACCTTGTTCTCCGCGATATGCCGAATTATTTATAACATTATCATTTTATATTGTTACCAGAGCGGGATGTGAAAATATGTAGTTCACACTCCCTAATGGAAATCGAACCTACAACTGTCACGCTTATGCTACGCGACAGCCTGTATACTTGCATGTAAACACAAAATTTCCATATACAAAACATGAAACAAAAAGATATCCCAATTAAACCTTAAATATAAAATATATTTACTGCCATACATCTAAACATTTCATGCGATCCCAGATAGTTTGTAAGTTCAAACAAAAACTATGTCAAAGTGATGTAGCAAGGACATGCGGGTTTCGGGATTACGCGGCTAAGCGGCCAGTTCTGACACATGCCACCTGGTATTAACCGGCATTACAACGACATGGGGCCGATATGACACATCCGATAAATAATACGCAACCGCCCCTTAAACTATAATATGTTGATATTCGTGTAATACTATATTTTAGACCAATTATCAGTACACTTCTAAGAGTTTGGCCTTTAAATAAGCGAATTCAACTCAAAATGTTTTTAAGATTGCAATGGAAACGAGAGATCGCATCAATTAAAATAAAATAACCAGCCAGCCTTACCTGTCTATCAATATAATTCGTCATAATAATAATAATATACTTCATAATTTCTATTAAACATCTACTTAAAATAATTATAATCTTCTCGAAGATCAGATCATAAACTATATAAAAGCCAGAACCATCTAAAAACACGAAGTTTTGAAATAAAATAATAATATTTTATCCCTCACCGCTACCTTTCATCGGTTCAATAACAATCGTTCATAAAAATGTCATCTTTTCAACAATAACATGTCAGTGCGGCACTTGAAATAGAAATAGAAATATATCCGGTAGTGGTGGTGGTGGTGGTGGTGGACGGTGTAATTCAATTTGGTAAATTAGATTTTCTCTACCTGCATCGCCCTCTAATATCATATTACCGAGATGGCCAATATCGGCGCCAACTTTAGAAGTTCGTCGACAATTTTTATGATTCTATTCCTAAGGTTTATTCAATGTTATTTTTTTTTTGGAAACTATATTACTTCGTGATACAATTAGAATTTATATATAAGAAAGGTTTTACATGGCGGGCGGAATGTCCTCAATAAATAGATTACACAACACAAAAAGATTTATTCAATTTGTACCAGTAGTTTCTGAGATTATCGGGTTGAATCAAACAAACTCTTCAGCTTAATAATATTAAGTATAGTAGTAGGTATAAATTTATGAATAAATAATTTTATTCTATTAAAAGAATGACCTGATATCACAAAATTAAGTTTTCTTTATTCTTTTACCATAAAATGTGGTGACGTGATGTCGGTACAACTTAAAAGATACGAGACCGACGCTTTTACAAGTAACGACATGCATAATTCTAGTACCAACAGTTTAGAATTTTTTTCAAAAGTAAAATTTAAAAAATGCAATTTGATAATCGATAAACATATTATAAGCAGATTGTATGTTTAAATAGATTAGATCCATCTTAATTTTACAACAATTTTAAATGCGTCCAGAGTTCGGCGGAAAATGGGGTCAAGGAAAATGTCTTAATACGAACGGAGTGTCTTAACACTAAATTCCCACCAGGCTCCCTCTACCCACTTTAATCTAATCTAAAAAGAAAATATTTTTAAAAAATCGTATCGTACACGTCCCAAACAAATACAAGACGGTCGGTCACTGGCGCATTTCTAAATCACAACACGGCCCGTTACCCCCGAGAGTGACTTGCGGAAAATTGGAAAGAGAAACAAGGTGAAAAATATTATTAAGTGGAACGACGGCCGCTCAGCGCTGGGCCTGGGGACCTGGAGGTATATTGTTTACTGTTTTAACTAACTTTGATAGGCTCGGTGAAAACTGAAGGGCTTTTTGTCTAGTTATGTTTATTTATATTAGTTATATGGTTATTTTAGTTTTTCGCTGTATTCTCCATATAATCATGTAAACAGAGCAAGCATTCCGTTTCCCACTTTCTGCTAAATTCCCCTGTATGGAAATCATACAATCAGCCATCGCTCTTGCAGTTGAGAAGGTGTCGCACTGCACCACGTTCGTAAATTAAAATATTGTAATATTTATTGCTCTTTGCTTATGTTTTTACAAAAAAAAAACGTGAACTTCCGTTTTAATCGCTTTATTAACAACGATAATCCCAAAAATTCCAAGTCTTCATATATACACACTACAATAGGTAGGCTTTATACAAAATGTACCTTTGAATCCATTTCCTCCCAACCATAAAGAGGTACATCCATTCATTGACAGTCGATTGGGCCTACAAATCGCTCTGCGGCGCCTTTACGACGGCCTTTTAGCCCTCTCTTATACAGTACCTTGTAAAAGCTTAAAAATGTTCGGCTTAGGTTTACCTATATGTGAGTTAGGGTTGTGATATTGTACGACTCCATTATTTATTATTTTTTATTTAAATTCCAAAGAATGAATTACAAATTATAACCATTTATGCAAAAAAACAATCTAGTCCCTACAGATTACCTTACACGGATCTAAGACAAATCTCATTTCAGACAGATATCTATTTATGCATTTACATAAGTAAGTTTGTTGTTTAACATGTTATTTAACAAATAATCTAGAATTTGAAAGTGACAATAGTGCAAACAGAGAAATTATTTTGACTTAATATTGAATACATTATTATTCAGTAATTATATGAAAATGAAAGTGAAATGATTGTAGCTTCAAATTTCACCGGATATTTTTATAAATTTTGAAAATCTGCTTTCTACTAAAAATACAGAAAAAAACAATTCAAATTAAAAAAAAATTAAAATATAATAAAAAATTTGTGTAAAGCAAAATGCCTGATTGGTGACTCGAAATGTTATGAAAGTGAAAAATTCGCATAAAAAGTGAAAATAAAAACACCAAATATATCAATCAACCCAAACCTAACTCATTAGTCAGCTATAAAAGCATATCCTCGGAGTTAGAGAAAAGTTTCGAACAGTTAATCTTGGCCGCAACATTTGCTGCGGTTAGTTTTCTTTCATCGTTCCGTGCAGGTTTCACGCTCGACCGGACCACCTCGATAGGTGAACTCTATGCCCTGCCACTTCCTGATAGCCCCAATTACGGACGGACAACGGGATCTTTGTATGGATATGCGGGGAAAAAACGTGAAGCAGTCAATGGTTTTAGGTTATTCCCGAATATGGCAGAGAAGGAGCAGGAAAGTTAGTGCTACAACACTATTTCCACAATTTATCCACCTTAGCAAGCTAATGAAAATAATTGAAATATAATCCTTCCACCGATTCACCGGAAAATAAGGTATGAAACAGTTTGAATACGTACAGAATGAGTTAACACTACATTGCCAGGTTCCCTATGCCTATCCTACTATGTGGAATACAGCGTGCAGCTAAAAAAAACTGTAATACTTTCATATAAGAGTTGTGAAGATACAGATACTAATAAGGTATTTTAAAAATATTTATTAACAGCACATGTCCACAAAATGTTAACATCACAATTCGGATAATAGCCGGTCAGTCCCTTAGACATTGTTACTTGGGTAGGTTTACCTTTTATATTAAATTTATATATTACATAGATGTCTATTTCTTTTTCAGCTTTAGCTTCAGTTATAAGTTTTTTCTTAGAGTATTATTATTTTTTTCATATCACGCTGTAACCGCTCATAACAGAGTAAGCAGAGAAAACTTGAAAACCTAGTGTCATAACACTCTGTACCTATTAGGACACCGTTCCGACGAATTCTGGAGTCATTGCGAGTTGAGCAGATAGACCTCCTCCTTTTGAGGAAATAAAAATATGACATGTAGCGTTTCCTCTAATGGGAACAACAGCCTGTCGGGTTTACAGTCGCACGCATGTGCCTTGGCGCTACGACTGGCCTCAAATATAGTAAGAGAATTAAGAAAATTATCTATATATTTATAATATAATATTACTCATTTGATCTAACAATGAAGTAATTACTCTTTTTTTAAGGAAAAAGTAATATATTAAAAGGTTATTAAAATTTATATATATTTATTTATTATCTCCTGAAATGAAACAAAACTAAATATAAATAAACAAAAGTTCTGTAACAAATCCAAAAAGAAAATCTCAATCAACGTCCGCCCGTGATGGATGAATTCGATTTGAAATACAATTAGTTTTTTTTTCAATCGTAAAAGTTTTTTTTTCTTATTCATAAGGTAGAAATAAATTTTCAGCCGTGTGGTCCCGGCTTAGAATAGGATCACCCTGGTACTGTCGGTGTCGTAAGAGGCGACTAAAGTACGTGTGGAAGAGTCACGTCGCCAGTAATGGCAACACGCATGGGCAGACTCGACCGGATTTAATACCACCCCCGGCATTTTAAACCGGCGTGAAGTAGTGGCCCTTGCCACTGCGTTTCGCATTAGGTAATGCCGGGCCCCGGTGCCCTTCATCTCCACCTTAAAGGCTGGCAACGCACCTGTGGCTCCTCTGGTGTTGCATGGGGTCGTGGGCGGCGGTGATCACTTACCATCAGGTGACCCGAACGCTCGTTTGCCTTGTCCTCTCCCATAAAAAAAAAAAAAAAAAAAAAAATGTAAAGAAATACATTAATTTCAGCTTCACTCTGTATCCCGCAGAGTAGGCAGAGAGAATTCCTTTCCCCACTTTCTGCCGAATTCTGGAGACATTGTGTGTTGAGTGGCAGAGCTCAACGCCGCTCTTTGCCTCGACACCAGAGCGAAGAAATGAAAATATAAGTGTAATTAATATTTTACTTCCTCGACTGCGAATTGTATCAACAACCGTCGCGTTACAGTCACACCACTTGTGCCGCTGCGCCACGACGGCCTCTACATTAATTTTACTGTTGCAATTTTAGTTGACAAGTGTGTATATACTTGATGATTCTCTATTCTAGGTTTACGGTGTATCGCGCATATAGCAGGATCAAATAACATTTGTAGCAAACTAAACTACATCTGTAAACTATGCAAATGAAGACTGAACACATATTTTCTGTAAGTAATTAATTAAAATTTCTATAAAATTTTAAAATGTAATGTCATGCTAAAATTCAATTAAAAGCTATCACTGCAATTGATATACTCTATCCAAGACATTTTTTTACATTTATTTAGTACATTTTCCTTGGACCACTTATAAAATACAATTATTGCCCACCACGTAATGTTTATTACAAATTGTCGATGATTGAAAAAATGAATGACCAGAGAATGAAAGTGTCTTAATAGGAATGGAGGCAGGAAATAACCTAAGGTTCCCAGATTCCCTTACCCTGAAAATTCAGATTAATAGATTCTATCTAGATAAATAAAAAATAAACAATGATATACAAGAAAAACGTATTTTTACAGTGCAAGTATCAACGAGTAACCGATACTGTGATAGCAAGTGTAACTCGACACAGCGAAACCTTTTAGCCGACCAAACAGTACAGGTGCTTACGCGCTTATTATTTGTGAAATATATACTACTGCTTCCCTCTCTTGCAAGATTCATTTTGTTTTATTGGTTCAGATTACTTTCTTGGTTTCCACGTGTACATTAATCTAGTCTTGTTTTTGTTTTTTTTTTGTAATGGACGTAAGTAAATATAAGTATAAAATATGCCATTCACCATAAGATTGCCAGCGTATACATCTTCTATTGTTTTAATTTTTATAAATAACTTCAAAAAGAAACCGTCGTGGCGCTCCTTGCCTTCTTTGGGAATTTTTTCGCTTTGATGACAAATCAATAATATCTTAAGAATCGGTTGGCTACCAATTTGTATTTATTTAGATAAAAAAATATATTAAATTAAATTACGTATATTAACGTTTTCGTAAATTTTCTACGAGAGTAGTTGAATGTAAATAATTTAAATATAATAATTTGTGTCGGTGTGATCGAATCCATAATCGTTTTTATAACTACTTATTTATCAACTACCGTTGCACTGCACTTAAAAACTTCAGTTTCGAACTGAACACAAATCGAATACCACTAAAACCTACGACTCCAGTAAAATCTAGAATGAAATAAAAACGTACCTAAAAGCTAGGAGTAGAAGCTTAAGTGGTCATAGATTACCTGCTGACTACGTGCCCAGGCCGCCGCACCTTTACTTAACGGAAAACATCAAATGGCGGTGAAATTGAAAGAAATTGCCCTAAAAATTGCTCTCGTGTTACGGCACTTGAACAATCCTCTTGGAAATCCTTTAAACGTTTATATTGAAAAGTGAAATTGTCACAGCCATTTGTGTGAATTTTCACATGGTAGTGCTTAGACCCAAGATTTTTTTCAATTAAGAATGTATTTGAATTTACAGAAGGTTACATTTTTCATTTTAACACGTTATGTTCTGTATAATGCATATTGTGTAAAAATTAACTATTTAGGTTCGCGCTGTAACCCGTTTATAGCAGATTAGGAACGAGAAACATGGTGGCGGGACTCAATGCCACTTTTTGTCTACTTACCAGTGCAAGTAGGAATTAAACTTTATGTCGCAATATTAGGTAGAAACTAAAGAGCGGAGTGTCTTGAATGCAAGATCTTTGCTCGTACTCTCCTAGACAGGAAAAACTGTTTATATTGATAAATAGAATATTTTTTTTAAACGTAACCATGTACCCCGCACACAGCAGGGTAGGCAGAGGGATCCTAGTGCTAATATATACCGTTCCTTCTTTTCCGCCGAATTCTGGAGACTGTGCGTGTTGAGTGGCGGAAGTCATCGCTGATCGATTAAAGGATAATAAAAGATTCTTCTTATTAATAATTTTAATTTATAGATATGTATTATATTTTATTATAAAATAAAACGAATTTTCTTAATGTTATTTAGGCACAAAAAAACGTCCCTTTCAGACAGATTTCAGAAAAAAGCTTTGTCTAATACCTATAAAAGCTCAACAAGAATAACCACACAATTGAAACCCCATTCACAGCAGGTGATTTTATATTTATTTCATACTTTTGTTAAGAAAACTTGAATTTTGTATAATAATATTAAGACGTGGTGGGGAGGGGGGGGTGGTAGCTACCCTCTTCTGTAGGAAATATCTGACGGTTGGTGACGTTTAATCTTGCGTAGCGGCCGCGTGGGTATCACTTGGCGGGCGATTCGAGTGATGTATTGACTCGATAGGTTATAATTATTTGCAAGCATTTAATTTTTTTTATATTAATTGATTATATTAATTTAATAGGAATTTTATTTCGTATATAATACTATATGACTACAAAGTATGTCTCGATTACAACCTAACTTTTACATTGTCTCCTATAAAACCTACAAAAAAAGGTTTCAATAATATATTTTTTTATAAAAGAAACAAACATCTTTTATACGTAAACGAAAATAAAATCATAAAAAATAACTATAAATAAAAAAAACAAATTTAAAGAAAATAGACACAAAAACTCTGAAAAATATCTATCAATTTTTGTAATTCTGTATTTAATGCCCTTATTTTAATAAATATTTAAATAAATATTTAAATAAATATTTAAATAATAATTAAAAATATAATAATATTTAAATAATAATAATTTTATTTAAATAAATATTTGTAAGTATGCAATGTAAGTGTTTTAAATAAATTGCTAAGAATGCATTTGTGTAATCAGTAACAATTATTATTTTGTGGTATATATATATAACTTTTAATTTACAGTTAAAAGTATTGATATATAACTTTTAATTTACAGTTAAAAGTATTGAATGTTAGTCTCAAAGTAAAAGAACGTCCCTATATGTCACAACTCATATTAGCTCAGACTTATATTCATCTAAGTAATTTTATATTCCAGATATTTAGGAAATGCGACTCGAAATGGCAACAATATGGTACATATTTATTAGAACACCTAACAATAGTTAGACTATCGATATCAACTGTACTACATCACTATCCACGCGTCTGCAGAAATTCAATTAACATTACCTCCAGTCGCGTGCACCTTTATTTCCGTTCGGAGTCACTTACTTACCCTCTTCCCCTCCCTATTTTGGGGGGGCAGCAAGACGTAATGAGGTCCGGTGATCGTTTAGTTTTGTACGTAATGGCTTACGTGAGCTCGGGACAGTTTGTGGCTTAAAATACTTGCTATTTGGTTGATTTTATTAGGCGTTTGTTAAGTTGTATGCTACGTATGAAGGGATTGGCTGCTAAAGTTGCTAAATTTATTAAGTAAATATAATTAAATAATGTATAGAGTAGTATAACTGCAAACTGACGGGTTGTGAGTTCGATCCCCACTCGAGAAAATGTATCCCGCACACAGCAGCATTGTCAGAGGGAACCTTGTGATATGACAATCTGTTCCACATTTTGATGACTGGCCTCTGAAATATTTATTAAACTTTATATTTCCATTCCTTTGCACTGGTATCGAGGCACAGTATGGCGTTGACTTCCGCCACTCAATACACAAGCTGATTTTACCCATATATTATTTTATATAGAAATGTTAATATATTTTAGATTAAAATCTATAAACAAATTTGATTCATAATGTATCCCGCACACAACGAAATAAAAAAGCGAAAAAAACATATTTTACTTCCTCAAGAGAGAATCCAACCCACACCCTTGTTTCTGTGCACGACTCTCTATGATCTGAACCTCGCACCGTCAGCATCAGCTACAATTGTACACTTATAGTAATGTAAAGCTTATCAAAATCTAAATCTGCGCCGCTATCGACCCCACGATCACCTCCGCTGTGCGGGTATCTTCGCAATCATCGCGAAACATTCGTCTTAGTCAGGGCTAGACGCACCTATTTTGTTTTTGTATTTGGTCTTATTGTTATATGATAAATATTTTATTTCTTGTTCTTCTCGTCTTTTATCATTCTTTTTAAAATATCCAAAATGTGTTATTCGTGTCTTATATATTAAACTATATTGTGATTTTGTTTAAAAAAAAATTACCAATAATTTCGTTAACCATTAAGCAAATACTTATTTTTTATAGCCTCAACCTGTATCCCGCATTTAGCAGAATAGGCAGAGTTAACCTGGATACATAGTACTAAAACACTCCGTTCCCATTAAGCCACTTCTTTCTTGTGGCATTCCGTGTTGAGTGGCGGATTTCAACGTCACTCTTTGTCCCGTTACCAGAGGAGAAAATGTAATTAAGTATTTCTTTACTTCGAATGGGAATAGAAATTTATATTTTATATTTTCAAATATTAATAAACACTAAATACAATAATTTTCTGTCTTTTTAAAGCTACGAATGCTCATGTAAATAGAACCATTTTGAAGTTAATATTTTCCAGCAAAGGTGAATGCGAGTATAAAACTATCCTGAAGACACCATTCATCTTGCAGACTCGACCGAGAAAACTGTGCTCTGATTTCACGCAGATGCGTTCTAGTGATGTACCTAGATTATATCTACTATAAATAAATTAATATCAAAAATATAATATATATGGGGCCGTCGTTGTGCAACAGCACAGCGTGTGATTTTAAGTGTGATGGTTATAGGTTCAATTTCCACTCTGGTACCAAGGCAGTCACCCAACACGTAATCTCTATAAAAATCGCTCTCTGCCTACCCACTATATGTGGTATAAGTTGTGAAGCTACACAACGTGAACATTTACGCAACTACGCCGCGTCAATCATAAATCAAAAAATATATCAAAAATCAATTTTTGATATATTTTTATATAACATTCCGAACACTACAGTAAAATAAAAGGACAACACTATTCCAAGCTGTTGACAAATAGTCCGCAGTCAGTGGACCCGAGTGGCTTCGGTGTGTCTAAACACGCAATTTCACTCTCATTCCCGTAACTAATGTACCGGACCATGTGTCATTTGTACTTGTTACGATATTTCACATTGTATTGGGAAATATGAAGAATAAATCGTGTAGATTTAGATTTATTGATATAATAGAATGGTTCTTTAAATATTTGATTTTGACTATTGAATTGTAAAATTTAAAAAATATTAGGCATTATAATACATATATATGTCTATGTATTTTTTCAGTTTCACGCTTTAACCTGCAAAGCAAGGTAAAGAAAACCCGTTGTTATTACACTCGTTTCTGCGCTCTCCGTATTATGTTTCATCTTTCTGGAGCAGAGAAACTAGAGTAAGTAATTCCCTTGATTGAAGATCGAACCCACAACCTTTGCTTTTACGATAAGGTCTTAAGAGTTAATTTTATATTAAATTGAAATAACTATTTCTCATTTACAACCTGTTTTCTATGAGCTCAGAACCTTTATTTAAAAAAATATTATATAGATTTCAAAAAAGCTGATATACAAAAATAATTTAAATTTTAACACTTAATAACAACTTTTCACCGAATAAAGCGGAAAAAATCCATAATGGAACACCTTAATCTTACAGACTCTCGTTGCTGAATGATGAGATTCTGAGATATTAATTAGTGTAATCGGAGATGTTCCAGACGAACGGTGAAATACGCTGCGTTTTTGATAGTGACTTCAAAACTTAAAACAGAAAAATTATGCTTTTATTTTCTAATCTCTATTTATTTTTATATATATATTAGCTTCACGTTGTACAAGAAGGTGATAAGACACTCGGACGAACATAACGTGTTGAGTGGCGATATTCAAATTTTCAATCTCAAATAATACATATATTTATAAAAGATGAATAAACAAAAATTCTATTTATATATAACATATTGTAGGCACGCGATTTCATCCTGAATTACGTCCCGAGTGAATATAAAACTTTGCACCCATATACATCTTCGATTCTTTCGCCAGTGAAATTGACACCGAAATATCATTCAATATTAAACTTGGCTCTCATTTCACGTTTATATTTTATATGAAATATTAAATTACATTAACGTAACAAGAAAATCGCAACGATTCCTCTCTCCATCTCGAACTCCCTACACATCTGACGGCAGCAGATTTCTGAGCGCAACGCAGTCGGACTGCTCTTAATTAATTGGCTTGCATTCGTTTGCATGAATTAGCCAGGTATTCTGAACCCCCAAGCAATTTTTAACCACCCCTCGCAATCTAGAAAGGGATGAAAGGTAATCGAATCATTACTGCCTTAAGGTACTTTGTTTTTAGAGTTTAAAAGAACCCTTTTAAGAGGCGTGTGATGTTTTAAGGAATCTTCTACAGTCTAAAAAAAATATTTAGAAACGATAATCTATAATAATAAAGCATAAAATATATTTTTTGCTTACTCTCCTTTCCCACTCTCCACCGCGTTATGGAGGCATTTTAAGTAAAGTGGCGGAACTCAACGCTGCGCTTTGCCTCATTATCAGGGTAAGAAAATGAAAATATTAAATATTAATAATATTATGATGGGAAGACAAAATTAAAACTGAAAACTGCTCCAAAATAGATGGAAATAGATAAAGATGGGTGAAAATAGAGTTTTCTAGAGGAGTCCATTGACGAAAGACAAACTGTCCCAGAAGTTCAGAAGAACAAACTACTTCCCTCGGACACGTAGTATCTGTATTGGTCTCGATTGTATCTGCCATACTACTATTTTCAAACAGCTAACTGTAAAATGATATTGCCTCAACATATCTTCTTTAAGTTTAAACTTTAAGCTATGATTTAAAACTTAACATCATATTATTGAAATTAAGAATATTCTCTCTGCAATCGCTGATTTTATTTAACAAAATAAATAAAATAAAATATAAACAGAAGAGTTTACTTGGTAGCAAGCAAACAAGCGCCGCCGCAAGTCGGGGCGGATCAGGTGGACCGGATTATTCCGGTTCAGGGCGGGCCGAACCGGATCAAACACGATTTTAGACTTACGCCGCAAGCGAGCTTATACGTAGCATAATGGATAGGATAAAAGGGTGAACGCTGGCTGTTTAAAGAATCATTAAAAACAATACTTGTTATCAATTAAGAGTTGGCTTTGATAAAAAATCAGTATTTGTATGAAATTGGTAAAACATAAATGGTATATTGGTACAACATGGTAGAAAATAATATGGATTCTTCACTTTCGCTTCACCCTCTTTAGATATGTTAGGTCACACAACGAATAGACTTCACATTATATGTTCTAGATCGTCGTGGGGTGGGGACTCCTTTAGGATAAAAACGCGACGGTTGTGGGATCGTTTACACTCGTACTTGAAGGGACCAATATTTACATTTCCTTGGTCGGGTAACAAAACAAAACGCGAGGCGCGACACTCCGTTTCCATTATGACACTTTCGTTCCATATTCTCCGCCTAATTCTAGACGCACTGTGCATTAAGCAATTACCTGGCAATGCCACGATTTGCCCTGTTTCAGCGAGAGAGAAAATATTAAATATTTCATTTCCTCAAGAGAAAAGCGAACCTACAGCCTGTAGCGTTCACTGTCATCTGCTTTCCCACTGTACCAACGGCCTCAACAGATATATTTTGCATCCGTATCCTGAAATCCTATAGTCAAATATAAGTATAATTTTCTAAATTGTTACAGCGGAGTACATTTTCTTACTAGCGTCAGTCAGTGCCCGCGGGGGGCTGTCACAAGTTGCGGAAGTTGTTGTGAAAATTTTCCCATCGCCGCCGGATTAACACCTGCACCGCGGGCCAAGTTTCGCTTTTGTCTTTTTATTTCTATCTATCATTTTGTTACTTGTCCAGGGTATACATATAAATATATAGATTTAAAAATTTTCAAATTCTAAATTTTAATACACAGAGGGATGGGCGTAGGGTCCTCATTCATCCAGAATTTTGACAAAGAAAAATTCAAAGCCTAGCAATTTAAAAAGAAATGAAAAATGGTTATCAGAATGTCTTATTACTAGGTTTCCTCTATCCTGCTAAGTGTGGGATACAGCGTGAAGCTGATTTACTTAAGTACGCTGTACGTCTTCTCTTCACGTTCTTTTATTAAAAAAGAAATACAAGAAATGATCAGTTCAAAGTTGAGAAAATTTAGCTTGTTTTTACTAACATAATAAAATGCAATCTTATTTTCAAATTTGAATTAAGAAAAAAAAACAGTTCTGGGTTTTGTTCTCACTCAGGGAAATGGAGTATTTACATATCCCTGCTATGGTAACAAGATGAAGACAAAGAGCGGCGATAAGTTCCGCCACTCAACACGCAATGTCTCGAAAGTAATGAGTGGGTAACGCAGTGTCTCAATACTAAACAATACCTTTATATTTTCTATTATATGCAGGATACAGTGTGAAGCTAATGAAAAAGAAATATTTTTTTAATAAAATTTAAAATTTCATACACCTGCCCCGCACCAACAAACACCTAAAACAAAACAAAAACATAAATGCCACGAAGTACTTACATACAAAGTTCATGTAAAAACACGGAAAGTCAAAATTTGTATTCAAAAAGTTAGTGAGAATTTGACAAGAAAATTCTTCGGAAGACATCCTGAGTGCGGTGAGGTAATGACGTCGGCCAACTTTCCGCGTGACTTTGCAAATTGAAATTATTTTTTCATTAAAATTGGTAACTTTCAAAAGTTCAGGTGAACTGCTCTCAAGTAGCAAATTCACCGCAGTTGTAAGTTAAACGATTCTTTTCAAGTGCTACGCATGCCTGAGCTTCAATCGAGCTTGGTGTTACGAGTATATTTAATCGATTTAAACAGGAAAGTATTTAAATACTTTGGTTTTGTTTTAATTAACAATAAAAATTTTACAGTCCGCCCTCAAACATAATATTGTAGTATAATTATTCTTCACCCTGTGATCAGATAGATCTTATGAAAGTACACATTGTTACTGCGGAATATCTAATCTTTTTTTTATTTTAATTAATTAACAATATCTAAAAATAACCGGGAAACGATGTATCGGGTGCAGCGATACATCGTCTGCGGTAGACGGACGTTGTGAGTTTCAATCCCACTCGGGGGATCGAATCATTTCATCGCATTAGTAACAAAAAATGCGGCATTAAGTTCTACTCCTCAACACAGTGTCTGAAAAATTAGATAATGCGTGTGGTTGACTGTCTGAACACCATATTCCTTTAGCCTACGTAAAATTTTACAATAAAAAAGTTACAAAATTTAAATAACAATAAATTGATCAGCTTCACGCTGTATCCGGCGCTCAGCAGGGTAGGCAGAGTGTTAAAACACTCCGTTGTTCCCCACTTCCTGCCAAATTCTGGAAGCAATGCGTGTTGAGTGGCAGAACTCAACGCCACGCTTTGCCTCGATACCAAAGCGAAGAAATGGAAATATAAACGTTTCCGAAAACGGAAGTGAAATATTATTTTATGGGGAAGAGAATCGAACCTACAACCGTGGCGTTACAGTCACATCCTTGTACTCCTACGCCACGATGGCCTCTGCATAACAATAAAAAGATTTCTTTAATATATAACACTTATTTATACACAAGCCTTTCATACACACAGTCAATATCTATCTTCTAACATTATCATCGATTCCATTAACAAACACGTCCAACCATCGCTTCGCTCCAAAGCCCTGCAGGTGAGCCGGGATTAGGGGGTCGGTCTTCGTAATGACGTATCATCGGGTTGAACGCCATCGACAGGTGTCGCTATGCTTGAGACCAACAGACCAAATTGTATTGTACAGAGCTTTTATGTAGAGATAATTTGATAAAGTTATCGGTCTTATCATTTTCAATAAGATAACATAATTTAGACCTCAGACTAACATATCATATCATTCTCCATTTTCCACACAATTCTCGAGATATTATATAGTAATTTTCACATTTATAATACGTAAGCTAAGAACAATAAACCACTCAATCTACTGCCTCGTTAGCGAGCGACAGGTACGGACAGAATAGCCAATTAATTTTATTTACGCCCGCCTTTTGTATCCTTTAAAATGTAACGATACGATTTATATGTCTTATTTTTTAGTTATTTTATTTATTTATTTATTTATTTTGGACTAAAATGTGCAAGAACATACAGTTCCCAAGACTAAGTCCAGTCTTGAGAAATACATACATATTTTGCATCTTGTGGAAGTGAATGAGTTAGACTAAGATAATGAGTGAATAAGTTAGAAGTAACGGGTTAAAACTATGTAACAATTCAAATGTAATTTTATTTACACGCATATTTTTGTAATGATTTATTATAATTTGAAAAAATATTGAGTTAAACTTAATTACTCAATAGGTATGTATAACAATAAGTGATGGATTTTACAGAAAGACTTGAAAGCAATCTTATACTTTTTTCTTTATCATTTATAGTTAATTTGGAATATTGCTATTTTATTATCTAAGGGGATAATTGAATATTAATGTAATAAATATCAAACGATATGCTATAAGTACATTCAAGACTACCGACCGCTGTGAAGTCGAATTGAAATCGCATCTAAGTCGTCACATTTAAATGTACTATTTGTTCACGGCAATCGCGACAGGAATTTTAAAAGGATACAGAAAATTCTTAACTTTGTTAAGTTTAGTAAAGATTGTAAATAGCACTGTTTGGTTAATTATTCAGTTCCCGCTTCCCCCGCCGACGGTGTCATTAACGGGACCGTCTTGCGTTTAGGCAGTCGTGGCGTAGCGGCACAGTGTTTCACTGTGAAAGGTTGTGGGTTCGATTGCCACTCGGAGCAGTTAATTATTGACATATTGTAAGCATAGGCCGTCGTGGCGCAGTGTCACAAGGATATGACTGTAACGCTACATTTGTGAGTTCGATTCCCACTCGAGGAAGTGAAATATTTATTTGTGTTTATATTTCCATTTTCATATCTCTGGTGTCGAGGCAAAGCACGGCGTTGTGTTCTGCCACTCAACACGCAATGCCTCCAGAATTCCTCCTTTAAAAAAAAAAGTTTATTATAAAAGTTATAACCGCAGAGGTTACTTTAGTCCGTGTAGCGCCCTGACTGCATTCAGTTTTTTTTCCAAAAATTGATGCGACGATTCACCACCCATTGAACTTACTTAACCAAAACAACGTTAAATATAAATTATTGTTATCATTTAAAACATTGAAAACGTTCAAACAGAAATCCAAACGGTCCCAACAGAAGCACCTTAAAAACCGCTTAATAAAAACCCCCAGCGAAATTAATTCCACCCGAATCCGTCTCTTTGTGACAAAGAAAAATTGTAACGAATGAAGTGCCTGAAGCAACCTGCCAGGAGAAATGCTAAATATTTATGTTGTAAATTGAACTTTAAATATTACAACGTAGAGTTAAAAACTTGATGGCGGTATTTAAAAGGTAATTTCGATCTAAGACATAAGCGTCGAATTGTAGAAGTTTTTTCCCCAACTGTATTTTTTTGCCAATGTGGAAGAAATTTTATTTTGTAATTATAATAGACTAAGCTATTTATAATAAAGTTTTATTTATTCTTTAATACTTTATTTGAGAAAATGATAGCGCAGCGGTACACATGGTTGCCTCTGTTTGCTCTACTGTACTATATTTTTTTAATATTATTAAAAATACAATTTCCGTGTGCAGTTTCTTATAGTATTTTTTATTAAAAGGGAGAATGCTCAAGCAATTAAATAACTTAAATTTTCTATCGTTATAATACCTAGCAGTTCGTTTTACAAACAAAAAGAAATTAAAATTCAAATTATTAAATAAAACAACAAGCAAAAAAAAGATACACATTTTAGTCAAGGAATTTCTTTTAATTTTTCGCAAAAATATACTATACTTTGAGCCAAGCCCAAAATGGAAAAGGTAAGTCAGTAGCTGTCATTAATATAGCCGCATGAGTAATGGCCCGTTGTAAACGCGTATAATGCCCTGTAACCCTGAATCCCCGGCTTAAGAAATTCCCGATCGAATAATGGTTATCGTACCTGACATTTTTTCATAATAATTTATGTTTGGGAGTTGATTATCTGTATCTTGACTAGCACCTGCACCGTATCCTCTTGAATCCTCTAAAGCGGTCCTTTCTGCTCGCATCTTTTCATAAGCAAGCTACTCTCGCTTTTATCCCCACCCGGTGCTGCTGTAAAAAATTCAAAGTCAGCGTTAGCTGAGGCCATTCGTGAAAAAAATTATAATTTTAAAGACATGCTCATTGTTCTTGTTTTTTTTTATATATATATTTATTCTCACAGTGGGAAAATGAAATTCATCATCAGTACTCTCATCATACGGCACCTGTAGGTACTTCCTAAATTGAACAATTTGAGGAACTCCTGTGCAAACGTGTAGAACTTTCTTCTCTAAAATTATAAGGTACTTTAATTGCCTTGAGTGGAGTAACTCAACGTTAAACAGAGCGGTCAAAAGGAATTAGTAATTAATCCGATTTATAATCGAACCTACAACTGTCACGTTACAATCACACTGCGCCACCAGGGCCCCTTAGATATATTGTTGAATAATAACTTTATTTTTAGTCGCAGTATAGGTACGAACAAGCGCCAGTCACCTCTGGCGCTACGTGATTGACAGATGTTATTTTAATTTGTATAGCGCGATATACCTGAGAGCCAATTGGCACCGTAGCTTAGTAGAAAATATGCCATTTTTAAATTGTTATATTTTTTCACTAATGGTTGTAGGTTCGCATTTATTTCCTATTCCGGCTTATTTAAATAAATTATTTTGTCAGAAAGTAATGAATGGAGTGTCTTAACATACGTTTACTCTGTCCTCCCTATTATAGGCGTAATATCATAATATATTTGTAAGCAACTGTTTGTTTTTTACACTATCATTTTAGTTTTGATGCTCACATTTTCAATTTTTTTTAAATTAGCTATTTATTACCCTTGTGAGGCCGTCCTGAATGCGATGGGTTCGATTCTCACTCAGGGGAATGAAATATTTAATATTTTCATTGTCGCTCTGATTACGAGACAAAGTACGGCATTGAAATTGAAAAAAACTTTCAACACGCAATGCCTCAAGAATTCTCTCTGCCTACCCTGCTAGCTGAGGCGTGACCCTATTTTTCGAGAAGAAAACACAAAAATAATTCTGTAACTTGAACCAGTTCCTGAGATAAGTGTGACCGACCAAAAAATGTACAAGCTTTATAACATTAGTATAAAAATATACATTATTTTACTTTTATTTGTACATTTTGCAAAGTACACATTTTATATACCTAATGTAAATAAATGTTTTTAAATCTTTGATTGCAGTTTTATTTTATTTTTTTCATGAAAAATTTCCTACTTTAGTCATGAAATGAGTAACTAAAACACAAATATTTAGTATAACAATATATTTTGTAAACTAATTTCAACTAAAAACGGTGTGAAACAGGAAAGCGCACGTACATATTTATGTCCCCGACTCCGCCCGGAAATTATTGTCACCGTTGCATTTGCATTGCGCGCAACGAGTATTTTATGTGCGCTGTTTAATTTCATTTGTTTATGATCTCAGCTCTATTACAGTGGTACCGAGTTACTCCTTACTATTCTATACTAACGTAGCTGAAATGTTCATATAAATAAATATTTAATAATATGACTTCATTTAAAATTTTAAAATAAAGCAAATTATTAATAAACCAATTCTTTTTTTATATCACGCTATATTCCTTAAATCACGGAGGCATAGAGACCGAGAGAGAGAGAGGTCAGACACCCGGAAAGTGGCGTATCGCGTCTTAGTAACGGGGTTCAACGCTGCACTTTGTCTTGCTGATAACGTGAAGAAATGAAAATTATTTATTTCTTGGTTGGAAATTGAACCCACAACCGTTCACAATGAGACGTTGTGCCGATGCGCCACGACTGAATTATGTTTATTATAAGACCAGCATATAGTCTAATATTATAACTATAACATAGCATGTCTATCCCTTAGCAGCTTGTAATGACAGAAATAACATGAAACGCATATGGCACTCGCTCAGACAATAGCAATCTAAAACAATTAAATCTACCTTGTAGAGCAGTAAGTAAGCTTTTGTTAACACGGTGAGTGTAGGTTCCATTTTTCAACTACAAGAAAATTAATGGTCTTTTAACTCTAAAATGAAAAATGAAAGAGATAGTAAAAAATATATTATGAAGTAAGTAAATTTAATAGAAAATCAGATTATATTTTAAATTTAACATAAGCTTAAGGCGAAAAAATTATAACTGTACTGTCCCTGTTTTTTTTATATCCTATATTTTTATATGGAACCCTAAAAATACAACCACGAACGACGAGCTCTCACTTATAGATTCATTATACATACATATAAGAAAATGGAATAATATGATGCACATGTGACACGCACAAAGACAATAGCTCTAAGACAATTATAGATACATAGCATATAACACACTTGACAGATGCACTAAATCTTTTGTTGGCTTCGAACCTGCTATTCATCATTATTATTAACGACACGTTCAATCGCCTGCGTAATTAGGTAGTCGTTCTTGACACTTTTTGCTTTACCTTAGCGCCGTTATGTATTGGCTGATCTAGATAAAAGTGGGATAACTGAAGACATTTCGATTATTGATATGATATTTTTATGAAGCAGTCTTAGGCCGCAGCTCTATTTGGTTAAACACGTTTATAACATTAGATCTCTTTTTCCGCCTCTTCCTAAGGGAAAATGAATTTCAGAATATTCTCCTATCTTGTCGTGGCGCAGGCGCACAATGTGTAACTGTAAAACCAGACTGTTTTATGACCAGGAACAGGTTATTTAATTTATAATATTTTAATATCTATTGCGAATTTAGGTTGACTATTTTAATTTATATCTGAATTCAATGCAGAAAATAATACAGAAATTATCTTGCAAACTAAATAATTATAAGGCGGGTAGGCCTCTTTGACTGTATTCATTCTAACTAGGGAGCAAAAGCCATTAGTCTACTCTAAAGAGATAAACAGTAAAACAGAAAACATAAATTATATGATTTATACTACCTCGGTAAGCTTTGTTAAACACTGACGACTATAGTTTTATTTGAGGCTGCCGTGGTTCAGTCTCATAGACTCTAAGCACAGTGGTTTTGGGTTTGATTCCCTCTCAGGTAAATGATTTTTCAATCTCAAAATTCTCTTGTAATAAGCCATTCGCCAATTAACTACCAAAGTCTCAAAATTTATCCGAAAACTTGGGAACGGAATATATTAACCTACTATATAAAACTTAAAAAAATATACAGATATATTTTATTTAAAATTTTGGTACGTACAATAAATATCAAACATACAATTTACGCATATATAATTATGCTACAGCAGCATTGGTGAAATGAATATGATAGCACGAGATAATTGTTGGTTCAAATTCCATTCTCCAAATAGCGGAGCGAAGTTACAAATTAAATAAATTATATATATTATAATACTAGTGACACAAAAGAAGCTTCACATGCTTTAACAAAATCTTTATATAAATTATCGTCTATGTTGAAGTTTAATATAAATCTATTGAATAGTTTCTGTGTGAAAGTAGAACAAACTTTTTCACAGATTGTACAGTATAGATGTGTCTTGACTGTAACTGACTGATTATAGAAACTCAATAAATTACTATATTTAAAATATTTTTTAGATAAATCTGGCTCTATTATCCTATAGCTCTATAAGTGAATAGAGCTATATGCTAAATATATATTTCTCTCTACTAAGCCATACGTTCAAGAGTTAGTTTCAACAGATACGGGTTCGAGTCCTGCTATGTTAAAAGAAATGTTATCTAAAATTTTTAACCACGTATCTGTTAACCAAAGTTTGGTGGTGGATTCATAGCAAAGTAAGTAAAACGAACGTGGGAACCAAAGTCAAGAGACTCGTCTCTTCTGTTCCCTACTCTCCGAATTCTGAAGTCATCACGTGTCGAGTGGCGGAACACAACGCCAACACTTGGTTCATCCACTGAGCAGCTGAGCATCTAACGAGCCACCTATGTATGATGAACGGGACTGAAATGAATCTTTTAATATTGCTTCGAACCAGATCAAATATTGGTGGCACACGTAACAAAAGGTCGCTTTATTGAAATCCAGCGTTCGGCGCGATCGTACCTAATAACGAATGCTCACTTGTATGGAACTTGACTTCTAGTAACATTATTTAGAATTTGGAGCGTTATAATTGTATTTTTTGTGTTATTTTCTGTATGTAATTATTTTGATTAAAAAAATTAATAAAACAGCGGCTTCACGCTTTTCCCGCATCACCGGGTAGAGCATAGAGAACCTAGTCCTAAGTTCCGCTCTTTCTATTTCACCTAATTTTGTAATTTAAGCTTCCTCTTGTGGTTCATTAACAATGTCATATATATCTTTATATTCTTAAGCACACAATTTGCCTCTGAAAGCGCATATAAACACTCGTTACTTTTTTACATCTCTCCTCTTTTCCTCAATATCAATGGCATGCAAGTCTTACGTGACCACGTCGTCTATTCAAACTACCGTACTAATTTTTACGACAAAATATTTTTAATATAAATATTTCACAGATGCTTAAATTCACAAGTATCGAGCGAGATATTTCAGGGTTTCCTCATCTATAATACGATTATCAAAAATAAATGTTTTACAAAATATATAAATTATTCCAAATCCTTCTCCATACTTAAGATCTGTGCACTTTGTGTTAGAAAAAATATATGAGCAGCATCAGGAAATGAAACAAAGGTAGGTGCAGTGTGATTGTCAGATCAGATGACTTTTGAGATTAGTGTAGCTGCGATCCAGTCATATTGGAGATGTTTTTTCAATTTTTTTAAGGGTTAATATTTCAAGACTTGTAAGATTTAATACTTTATGAAGCATAGTTATAAGTGCTTTTTTTACATCACGCACACATTATTATTTCCTTGCGACCTGTCTGGTAAGAAGAGACTCAAACTCTGTTGAATTGAACTGAATAGCAAATTATAATTGTAACCCTCGTAATCGTCACTTATTACAGTCTACCCTGCTATAAGCGGGATACAGCGTGAAGTTAAAAAAATTATAAATTCAAAGCAACGTATGAAAGTTCAACCATCTAATGTCTCTTAGATTAAGTCTCCCGTGTAAATTAAATACCAATATGGACATGGCCCCATGCATTGTAAGGTAATGTACAAACTTTTCAATATAAAAATCATGGGAACTCCACAAGTTGCGCTATTGAATAAAATATTCATTAAAAGTGGATAAAGTTCCGGGTCAGGTGGAACTTTAAAAAGTTTTAAAAAGCTCCAACTTTTTATATTGCAGACCCTTATTTGTGATTCTTAATTATAATTTAAGTATCTCTTTGTTGATACGATTTTCATATTTAATTTTTAATATTTTTTTTATACTTCCTGATTTTTTCAAATTTTGTTTTATTTTCTTTAAAATTAATTTCCTCGCTCCTGTAACAATATAAAGCGAGGCGTTGAATTTAGCTAGTAACACGAAATTTTCTGTCTTCATAAAAGTTTCTACCCTACTCATATAACAGGACGGGACGGGATACAAAGTAGAGCTGAAAAATGTATTTTTGAAAATTTTCTGTAATTTCAGAAGAAATATTTGCAAACTAAGAAAGGACTATAATAGTGTGATTAAAATACAGCAAATATTTTTTTAAAACTATTGCTATGCCATTTCAACAGGCACTATAATTTATAAATAAAAACATATTTAAAAAACCAGCCTTACGGAAGGCAGAAGGAATCTAGTGCTAACACACTCCGTTTTCTACTTTCTGCCGAATTCTGGAGGCATTGTGTGTTGAGTGACACTAGAGCGATGAAAAGAAAATATAAATTTCCTATAGTGGGGATCCCACAACCGTCGCCTTACAGTCACTTCCTTGTCCCACTACGACCATGACGGCCTACAAATATTTAATATACCTTAAAAAGGTTTCAGATCTTTCGTATTCATTAATTTATTTATATTTTAAAAATAAATTAGACATGTGAC
Organism: Heliconius aoede; assembly: GCA_037355905.1. Taxonomy (NCBI): domain Eukaryota; kingdom Metazoa; phylum Arthropoda; class Insecta; order Lepidoptera; family Nymphalidae; genus Heliconius; species Heliconius aoede. The sequence continues at coordinate 58,550 of JBAIZZ010000091.1, read as the reverse complement.
GCTTTATTTAGTTAAGTCCTAAGCCTTTTTAAGGCATTAACGACGCTATGGAACAGAGAGTCTCATCTTTCCTAACCCATAGCGGGGAAAGAAAAATATCGAGTTCTGCCATTCAGCTGTGCCTCAAATTCCAATGAAAAATAGAGAACGGAGTTTCTTAACACTAGGTTCTTTCTTCATACACTAAAAATATATAAACGGCATGAATAATGCTATTAAAGCACATAGTTTTACAAGATTATCTCTGCCTTTAAGACTAAAAAAGGAGAAAAATATAAACAAGATATCCAAAAACCACATTTATGAACGTATTAAGTAATTTATTATAATATGAAATAATAATGTGTAACATGAAATATTCACTGAGCTGACGTGCCGGTGTTCGCGGTCGGCTTCTTTATGCATGAGAGCTCTTGTGATTCGGAACGCACGTCGCCAATATGTGCACATAGACTAATATACTAGATGTGACACTAAAGAAATATATGAAAAAAACATTCACGTTTTTTTCCTGTAAAGTAGGAAAAGCAGAAGAATCTTAGAGTTAAGTAACTTAATAATTGAGTAACGGTATCCAATACCGTCATTTTGCCTACCAGAGCAGAGAAATGAAAATAAATTAAATATAATCTCCCGAGTCCAAGTCGGCAACATCATGTTTACAGTTAGCAACTTTTCAACTGTACAATTTATTCAAACTAAGATCTCCTTATCCTTCTCTCTACTTAAATGTCACTAGTAAATTCAAAATAAAAAATAATAATAATTGAACCAGCTACTGTAAGAGTCGTATGTTCGGTTCCTACTCGGAGGAACGAAATATTTAATATTTTAATTTATTCGCCCTGATATCGAGGGAAAGCGCGTTGTTGAGGTCCACCACCCAACACGCAATGCCTAGAGTATTCGGTGAAAAGTAGAGACTCGAAGTATCTTAATGAGAAGAGGGTATATTTAACACTAGGTTCCCACAGCTCACCCTGATGTGAGCGTGAAGCTAAAAAAATAGACCGTAAAAATATATCAGCATATTCTTTGACCAGCTGGCCAGTACAGTGTACCTCGGAACATTTACATTTATATTGGCCTGAGACGCCCGACGTAAGAAACGAACTCTTCACTGAAGAGCGTATCGATTCAATTAGATTGTATCCATCGACTATTGTTTTGGTTAAAGGTTGGTTCTGCTGATTAGGTTTATATAATATATATATTTTAGCTCCACGCTGTATCCTACACACAACAGGGAACCTGGGAACCTACTGTTAAGACCTCGGAGGCAATGCAAGTTTAATGGCGGAACTTATCGCCGCGCTTTGTCTTGTTACCAGATCGAGAGAATGTAAATGTATAAAATGTTGCATTTACATTTTCTTGACCATGATTTAGTGGCTAAACTCAACGCCGGGCTCTATCCTTTTACCAGAGGTAAAACGAAAAAAAATTTATTCGCTAGTGGGAATCGAACCCACAAAAATCACGGTTTCATTAAGACGTTGTCCTACTGCGGCACGACGGCCTCCCTTACTTAATTTATTAATACTAAACATAAACAAAAGTGCACACAGCGAAGACCTACCTGTTCCAATGTTACCAAATGTACTGAATAATTCAAACGATAGCGCAAACTTCACCCCTCAAATAATCTTAATTCCGACAACTTCGAAATTAACAGCCGCGAAGAGACGAACGAATGTTACACTTTTGTTGAAACACCTAACTGAAAAGCGATTCAATTTTAAAATAATTAATATTTATTGATAAGTATAAGAGACGGGGACGGTCGTGGCGCAGTAAACACTATTGGTTCTGGGTTTGATTCCCTGCTAAAAAAAAGTAAGAGAGACCTCATGGCATGGTACAACGCATAACTGTAAATGCGATGATTGTGCGTTCGATTCTGACTCGAGAAATAAATTAGTTTCATTTAACTCACTCTAATAACCAAAGCTCCCTCTTACCAGCTCTTACTCTCCATATATGCGGGATAAAGTGTAGAACTGAAAAAGTAATATCCCATACATACTAAGTAAAAATACATACCTTTGCTGGAACTTACCCAAGCGCGATAACCTCGAGGTGGGATTACAGGAGCGTGAGATACGAAGACATTGATTGATTTACCGGATTGCTAAGAATGTGATTCTTATATTTCTGAAATATTTTTACTTGCAGATATATAGATTTTCAAAATTAATGATTTTGGTACTTCAGGGATTTTATAATGACAATATAGTTATTAATGATCTGACTGCAAGTACCTCTTCCATTATTTAGCGAGTAACAGACAACTCACAGACAAAACCTACTAGGTGAGCGCTAAAAGAGAATTTCCTGAATCTTCTACGGGAACAAGGTCTACGGAAACGAAATAGATTTTATGTAAATAATTATTAAAATCCACCAATTAACACACCAAAATAAGCTAAAGCAACCCTCAAAGCGTACAGCAATTTAACATAAACTGCGATAGGATTTTAAAATAAAACCCCTTAAATTGGACGACTCACCTGACCGCGCCGTCATCCCTGGTAATGAACAAAAATAGTTAATCTGACAGCGTAAAGCCCAGTATGTAAATACATTTCAAATGTATGGACTTTTGTATGTGTATAGAAAATACGTATACGGATTTACTTGGGGTCTTTTTAGGGTTCCGTAACTCAAAAGGGCAAAACGGACACAACACTCTTATAGAATCACTTTATTATCTGTCTGTCAAGATCATTTGTCTCAAGATTGCGCGGAGGTATCAGGCTGAAACCAATATCAAATATTCAAGGAACTGCACGATTTGAGTCTTATCTGTAGTAGTCATCTTAGTCTCTTGGAAAACAGAAAAATCAGTATTTACGTATATAATAAATATTAGCGTTTATGCGTTTATAGGGTAATTGCCATGGACCTAGTTACGGCATTTGGCACGAAACCTTACAATGTAAATAAAGGAATAAATCCGAATAGTAAAAATTTACAGGTATTTCTTAGAGAAAATCAACAAACGTCCATATTTATAAGCATAATTTATATTTATCTTGTAGTTTTAAAAAAGTAAAAGCCGTAGTACCACAGTGTAACAGCGTGTGACTAAATATGCGGCCCTGGGTTCGATCACAACTCTATGTTAATGATATTATATAAATCGTTTTCATTGAATGTTTTTGATTAATTGAATTAAAAAATAATAGTATAATACAATAATAGTAACTTAACTTATAGCTTCTCCCTCATGGTAAAATAGAAATAACTAACATTTATACACTTTGCTGTCGGAAGCTCTCAGGGTCGCCCGTTTTCGCAATATTTTGTTACGCTAGTCGTAGGGGATTCGGCAGGCTGGGGATTCTATTCCCACTAGAGATGATGAAATATTTAATATTTTAATTTTTTCGCTCTCGTGTCGAGGAGAAACTACTGCGCTTTTATGGATCGTGGTGCAATATATTTGATATTTTTCCTTAATTAATGTACTAACAAAAAAGTAACAATTCGAAACAATAGTTTTTGAGATTAGCGCGTTCAACCAAACAAACTAGCAATAAAGTTTTAAAAGATTATATCAAGCCATACTTCATACATTCTTTATCTATATTTTAACATGACTTATTACAATTCACACTGCGTAATAGTTCATTAATTGTCGATGGCCGCGCCGGTGCCGGTGGTCCGAATATGAGTTTATTTCTCTTACAAATCCCCTCTATGCATTTTTATTTGACCCCTCACCTTCCACGCTCTGCAACGTGATCTGATTTTTTACCATGAAGCCTTTATATAAACTCAACTATTAGTAGCCACGCTACGTTCAAATTTTTATGTTTTCTAATAATAGGTAGTTCTCCTTTTCTAAGCGTGGATTAACATTTTAAAAATATGAAAAATATAAGCAGCCTTTTTATATGATCTAGTATCTAGTATATATAGTAGATATACTATTTTGCTTAATATTATTTTAAAACTATTCATGTGTGATAATGTAATATATTTAAACCTTTAAAACTATTTTAACAATTTTTGAAGTTACTCACTAAGACGATAAAGAAAAAAATACCAAGTGACAGTGGACAAAGAACAAAATGGCTATTTTAATTAAATTTTGCATACAAAAGCTTTTTGTCATCGTCATTATATTCACATGATTCATTTCCGATTCACAAAACTCGTTGTCCGGTGCAGGTGACTGCCACAGATTGCTAGAAATAATCATCTCTGCTATAAATAAAATACGAGTACATTCTACGTACGTCAACTACCTCTGACTACAAGCACAGTAAACGGACTATTCAACACAACAAGATGTTCTCAATCCGCATCATTAGTTCCTGAGATTAGTGTGTTCAATCAAACAAACTCTTTGGCTATATAGATTAGTAGCTATAATAAAATATAATTTATTTATACTTAGTTACTAGTCTGTCCCCTCCACAACATTAGTGCACAATTGTAGATAGAGGAATAGATTTATAGATTACTAGAATGTAAGTTCTTACTATTTAATAAAAAAAACAGTTGAAACTTTTGACCATTATTTGAATTTTTTTTTATATCTCGTTAAAATTTTATTAGATTCCTATATCGATCTTAAGGCCAATCGACTGCGCTTTAGAAAACTTAAATTAAAAAGTACAAATTTTAAATAAATGTGAGTATATATATATCATACTTCCTGCCAAAGTCAATACAGAATTTACATAGATTCATAAAAAAAGCTGATCATTATAACTTGGATGTTAAGCGACAAGCGACTTTAATAGACCTGTCTGTGTTATAACAGAGATAGAAATAGTTCTTGTGAAAGAAAATTTTATCCTTTTATTTATTCTTTATCTCGAGTTTTCTTAATTGGAAGGAGTTATTTTTAATCTTTATTCTTTTGTGATAGAACTTAACGCGATGGTTGGGTTCATCACTGACGGCGGAAATGATATACGACAAAGCGCGGCGTCGAGTTCAGCCACTCGGCACCATGTTCGTTCTCCATTTTCCACTGAATTTGTGGTACTGGTAATGGTACTTTCAGTCTCACACTTGTGCCCCGGCGCCGCAACAGCCTCTCTCTCTCTCTTCATATCTACTTAAAATTGGCTGCGTAAGCATAATAATATTAACATAATATTAAAGAGTATTTAAATTATATTTTTCTGTTTCTACATTAATTATTTGCCTATTTAGTAAAGAAACTTATACTACGTATACTTTTATATTATCATTGTAAAATTTTTATTAAAATTTTTGTTTAATTACTTTTTACTTGCCTAGTAACACTAAAACCCGGCCAGAGATAATATATATATACAATTATCTTAACTATCACAACAACTTTTTAAACCACGAAAATGTAAAACCAACTTAAAAATACTGAAACGTGTTCCATTCAGACACGCAAATTGGAATTCTTCTTGGAAAGTTGGATATCTTCTCTGATTGGTTTCCTTATCTCCGCTCCATACTTCACTTACTATGAGTCACCGGTCACCTTCGGTCCGCGGAACCGATCGAACTTTCAAAAGCTACATCAAACTTTGCAGTTTTCATTACCTACTATGATTCTAACTTTGCTCGAGCGTTCAGCTGAATCGAGAGTTTTAAATAAGGTTTGACTTTTAAATTTTTCCAGATTTTTCCCAATAAAAATATGGCTGTAGATGACTAGCTGTATGTAATATATTTGGGTGGGAAACATTTTCATTTAGACATTTATAAATTAAAGCAATGTTACTGTTACCAAACTTCACCATCATCAACATCATCATTATAACAACCTCTCTATCACCAATTACCAGATAGATATATTTTCTCTTTTTCTATTTTCCGATTTCGATTTATATCGTGGAAATTACAAATCCGAACGCTATACATCAATGAGATACGAACTATATAAATTTCTGAAAGTAGAATTCGTTTCCTATCTTTTTAAAAAAAACTTTGCAAATAAAGTGTTTAAAAACTCCGTTCCCATTAAAACACGTCCGTTCCCCATTTACAGCTGAATTTTAGAAACGTGGCGCGTTGAGTGGCGTAACTCAACGCCATTTTGCCTCAAAAATATACTATTATTTATATCTATCTACAGAACAAAAGTACTTGAATCATATAATAACAATTTGTATGTAGCATCGAAAACCGTTTAGCTCACCTGCACCCGCACTGTTTGCTTTGGTCAAACGAAAAAATCGGAAAAAATGGTCGCGTCCAATCAATCGGGGCGGCATAAGAAAAAAATGATTGAATTCAACTCACGTGCCGACAAATACGTGTTGCTCTTTTTGCTTGACTGTGTATTTGTGAAATTACGGAGATTCCGGAATTCCCCTTTTTGTTTGACCAATGTGTGTTTGTGTTGGCTTTTGTGGTGAGCGTAAATAATGATGATGACTTTTTTGCCGCATATTCCAGAGAAAACAAAGAGTTATTACTTTGGAAGGGAAGAATTCCGCTGTACCACTGCGCCACGAGGCCCTCAAAGGAGCGCCAAACGCTACGACCTCTGCATACCTCTTTCGCCTGTTTCGTCAATCTCAATACGCCATCATTGATGTCTTCATACATGCCCTCCAAGGGGCGTACGTGACCTCTAGTATCATTTTATATCTCTAAATTTTATTTATACAGCCTGTAAATGAAATTTAGAGATATGAAAGATATATTTAATTAAGCTACACCTACCTTATTTAATAAGAAGAATATCTTTTGATCTCCATCCAACATCTTCAAGCAAGTTCCCTTAAAGTTGCACAATTTACTACGAAATAGTTCCAATGGGAGAGTGAAACGAAACAGTAAGTCAGGTGTCCGTAAAGCTCTTGCTGTACGTTTTATGTCTTTCTCTAATTGTTACGAACATTCTTGGTGAATTACAAAAGCAGAATAGGATATCGTTGTCAAGTAGCAAACGGAAACGCGGCGGTAGTGAGTTCTATTTTCTCTCAGGAATTAACTATTTGCATTTCCTTGTCCTCTGGTAATAATGTATATGTAGAATCATGAAAATATAAACAAATTATGAAAAAGGTGCTAAAAATCACACAATTTACACATTGTATTAATTAACCTGTCATACAATAAACACACAAGTATCCACAAAACAATAAAAAATTACAGTACACATTATAAAACGTAGAATAGACCTGAAAATGATTGGTAAACTTCGAAGGGGTTGCTCGTAAATTCGGGGCAGGTGCTCTCAAACTTTTATCAGCCAGCTATTGAATCCGTAATCCCCTTTTATTACTTTCCGTAATAAAATCCGGTGGGTAATTGTTCCGGAACAAGGGTAATAGCGAATTAATTTCATTTCTAGCTCTTGTTTTATATTTTGTCAATTATTTATAATCGATTATTAAATTAATGTGTCCATTTTTTATTGATTCCCACATAATACGTTAGAAAGAGAGAGAGTGCAGTCTTAAGACACTTTTCAACAAATTTTTGAGATATTGCACGTTGAGTGACACGAGTCTATTTACTTTTTCCATCCAAAATGCATGGTTTATGTCGAATACTAGGATATGCAGACAAGTGTCAAGACATTCCGATCTCCCCTTTTATCAATACAAAATATAATGTAATAAGTAGTGGAACTACGCGCCGCAGCTAGAATTAATTCCTCGAGGGTAAGGACAGATCCATAATATGGCCTTAATACTGTTGATTTGACATTAGTGTTACTTTTATATCTGAAAATGACAATAACAACGTAAAATGAAGCTTAATATACGTATATTATAATATACTATATATATTATATAGTATATAATATACAGTATAAAACAAAATGAAGTAATTTCAAATACCTTTTTTCATTAAACAGATAGAACTCGTCACGGAGCAGACAGGTTTCTAATTAACAAAACCGAAACGAAAGCGTGAAAAAATCGCGCTTAACGAGTTTGCCGAAGGAGCGTGCATACGCTGGAATTAAGAATAGAATAAATAGACTATTTTAGCTACATTCTGTTTCTAATTTCACTTGTTTTAAATAAAAAAAAATGTTATTTAAATGTAATTATTTATTAATATCGATGTTGTGATAATAAAAACACATCGCGAAGTGTAGTAACGTATGTCCGTAAATGTGATAGTTCTTAGTTTGATGTCCGCTCAGCGGAATGCTTGTATGGTGGCGTTAAACTCTGCCGCTTAGGGCGCAATATTTCATAGGTTAATAGAAAGTAATAGTTATATCAAAACTAAAAAAGACCTACATTATGTTTTCTATCACTATAATAAAATAAATAACTTTTACAAAATTATGTGTACAAAACAAAGTTTTAAAAAGAATATCCAAATGATAACGTCAAAAGTAACGAGTCGAATTTCACTTACTACACCGTGAAAACTATCTCTCTCACTCCACTGCTCACCTGACTGAACTTTCAAAGTAGATAAACCAGTTAACTTTAACTATTAAAGTTACTAAACTGTTTAACTACGGTTCTTGATTCAATAGAGCCTGTTTTGGTACACTTTGGTGTTGTAATAATAAGAACAAGAATGGTTGTGGGTTCAATTCAACATAGATTGTTAGTATTTTCAAATAAAAGTTTTTATCAGTCAGATTCCAAAAACAAGGATAATTGTATTTTTAAGTAACACATGAATCAAAAAAGACGAACATATTCAATCTATGATTTTAAAATAGTTTTTTTATATACTCATCGTACAAAAATATGTTCTTTATACTATTTTTAGCGTTTGAGGTCATCAAGCTATAAGGTACTTTCCATCTACAGTCTTGAAATTTGATAATTTTTTTATAGAAGCCAGTTCAAAATAAATATATGCATATGCAAACTTATACGTTGATATACAATCCCGAAATTTTTACTGAAGCCTCAATGGGCGAGCCCGACTCACACTTAATCGGTTTTTTAGTTAATTGTAAAGATTTACTCTACAAAATTGCAGAAATAAAAAAAAACATTTAAATAAACATAAACAATCAACAATTAAATTTTAATTCCATTTAGGACAACACATATTAACTCTAAATGTATATTATGAAAACAACCGGAAAACGGATCTCCTATGCGAGATTTATTGCGGCGTAGCCTTTAATTCACTCACTGAATGACTGTGAAGGTATATATGACTACTGAACTGTACTGAACTCTATTGAGTTAGACTTCTAGGGTGCTTAGAAATATGTGGATAGAATTTTCTATTCTCCATCTTTGTTTTCAATGTTAAGTGACATATCACTAGATGTGTTCGTAGCGTTTAGTGCTCCGTTCTCTCTGACTACACCGCTAGGAATACGTTGTGTGACGTGACGCTAAAGTAAAGTTATGTCAGTAAACTTCACTATTAATATTATTTTAGTATTATTTTTTTTAATTGTATGCTCTCTCCCGAATTTGGGAGAGAACCTTGTTTAAAGCCAATCCAGTCCTTATAGGCAATTTTAGATATACAAGTTGAATAGGGAAAATAAAAGCCACACTTTTTCTTATTACCATAACGAGGAAATTAATTACTCATTTCCCTGATTGAGAATCGAACTTACGACATACGCGTATATACCACGAGCTTAAAGTTGTTTTCTCATACTAAAAACACAGAGGTCTAAGTCAAATAGCTTATAAAGTGGCGCCATTAAAACAAATGATGATAAACCGTTGCATCAACGTGTAAAGAAACGAAAAGAGACGAACTAAAGGTTACGTATATTGATGGCACCAACGGATGCAAAATTGAGCTTTCAATTAAAAACTGAGCAGCCCTGATAAACGGCAGTCTTTGCTGATGGAGGATTAAATGGATATTGTTTTTAGATAGTACACGTCATTGAAGAAGTGGTAGTCAGTTCGATTTTGAATTAAAATTGTTTTAATATATAAAATTTTGCTGGAATGTTATATTCTTAACACATGTACTCGTTTGTGTTTATATAAGCTATAGAATATAACTTATATATCTTTTAGACAGATACAACTAAGACAGATACAACTAAGACAGATAGGATAACTCTTATTAATATGTCTTAGATTAGCACGAAGAAATAACTATTTGATTGCCTATTTAACTGTACATCTTACCAGCAAAGCCAAGAAATGACAATAATTCATCACCTTGAATGGGAATCGATCTCACAACCCCTGCTGACCCCTCAATACCATATAATATATAATACAGTATTATATTTAAATTATAATCTTCAATAAAATAACTTAAAGAATTTAAATTTATAACATTTCTCACCTATATCAATAATAAAAATAGTCGTATAATTCGAAAAGTAATAACAACTCTAAAACGTTCCGCACAGATATTTCAATTGAAAAAGTGAACGTTAGCCGAAGGTTTAAAAAGAAAAATGATTGTGAATAGCTTTTAAAGGTGGCCGGAGACAAATGGTGCTGTCGACGTGTTGAGCGATCGTTTCTGTGCCAGTGTTTAGACATCGGGCGTTTGAATGTTTCAAATAGTTTATATTCATTTCCATTTGGTGGTGGGGATTGTGGGTGGGGGTTGTTTTTAGGTTGTTTTTTTTCAGGTTGACGCTGTATCCCGCATATGGTAGATTAGATGGAGAGAATCGATATTAGTATTAAGACACTTCGTTCCTCAAGTGTCGCTTGATTCTTAAAATTTTGTTTATATCCATCTGATGATGGAATTCAATAGAAATCGAAGGGAACACTCGAATTGTATTGGTATACTAAGTTATTTCTCGTAATATTCTTATGTTTGCTTCTTGCAGTCATTATCTGATAACATTGCTGAGCATATTCTTTTAACTATATATATATATATAATTAACCATTAAAATTTTACAAGTCCAACCAAACAGAAATGCGAGCGACGAAGAGTCCTCCACGATACGACAAATCGTCGAAAATGCAGGGTGAGGTGAAAACAGCTGGAAAATGTACTGAAAGAGATTTATTGCGAGGCCTCCATGCCGATTGATCTGTACGTGCTGAATGGCGAATTAAAGTACCTACCATTTTAAACGACCCGCTTAATTTATATCGTGGGGTTAGCGATTACCATTTTATTTCGTGTTTTGTAATGTTTTTAGAAACAACACTTTTGCCGGAGGGTTCTGTACCTAATTATAGTGCTGAAAAATGAATGTGCAAACTAAACGGTGCCCCGTACCAACACGTCACCTGTCACGCATATTGACGAGATATAGATTTTTCATAGATAATGAAACAAATTTATTGATTCAAAAATATTTTAAATAAATATTTTTAAATTTAAGCGCTTTTTCCCGCGCGGTATTTTAGACAAAGAGAATTCAACAGACAGATAATGCAAGTAGAGTGGATCATTTGAAGGCTGTCCATTAATGTTAAAAAGAAATTAAATATATTAAATAAAATAATGAAATATCTCATTTCACAAGGCAAAGGTTGAATGTTGACTTTTGCATGCACACGCAATGCCTCAAAAATTCGCCGCAAAATGGGCAGAAGTGTGTTGATGGAAAATATCTGAACCCTCGACCCAGTTTCCCTCTGCCTATTCTGCTATTCAAGATAAAGTGTATTGAGGTATATGAGGTACTGTGAGACATAAATAAATATTTGTTTTGCAATCTACCTACATAATACGTATATATTTAAAATACGTTTATTACGTATATTTGATCAATTGTTTCATCACTATAAAACAAATTAAAACATCGATTATAATAATTATAACGAAGCCATCGTGACGTAGAGAGACACTCGATCTGTTGTTATGTCAACTTCTAACACTTGGTTCATTTAAGTGTAGCTGAATTTCTGCCCACGGTGGGATTCAAACTCACGATCTTTTCGAGCCACTGGAGTAACCAGTCAAAATAGTAAAATTTTGTTCAAGATTTGCCGCCATTATTTTCTTGTTGCCTCTATGGTGTATGAAAAATGATTAAAAGTAGGAACATTGACACATAATTGAGGTCTATTAAACGGGAAAGCACGTATCGTGTTAGAGGAATATTAAGTAAAGACTTATAATTATAAATATGGGTATATTTCTTATCCCGCCTGGTAGGCCTACAAAACCTAATGTTATGAGTCTCCGTTCAGCTATCTTATAATTTAATTTTTGATCATAGAAGTGAAGTTGCGGGCAGCAATTAGTAAACATTTGTTCTAACAGTAGAATACATACCTTCATTACAAAATTATCATCTTCCTTTCTAATCGCAATCAACGTCAAGTTATTTAAATATTTATCTTATTTACATCATGTTTAGGTATAATTTACTATGGGTTTAAAAATTCAAAACGTTATATGATTGATATATTAAAATGTAATATATAAGCATCGGTGGTTCAGTGGTAGAATGCTCGCCTGCCACGCGGGCGGCCCGGGTTCGATTCCCGGCCGATGCATTGACGACTATACTATTACCTTTTTGTATTCTTTTTACTATTATAATAATATAATAAATAATGATAAACCCGTCGTATTATTATGAGCTACAATATTTGTATAATTATATGTATATCTTAAATTTATTTTATTATGTTTTTTTTACATCTTTTTATTTAAGTAAAATGCCAAGCCGTGAAAAATTAAATTTCTTTCATATTCATAATAAATATTTTTTTATAACTAGTTTATACGTGCGGCTTCGCCTGCTTACCTCGATAAATGGAATATGCAATACAGAACATTTTATTTTAATTTGTACCAGTAGTTCATGAGCACGTTTAATCAAACAGTCTCTACGACTTTTTAATCTTCCTTATTATATATAAATTATGTGTGACACATATGTTGTTTGTCCTCGATGGACTCCCTAAAGTATTGAACCGATTTTAATCAAATTTGCATACTGTGTGCAGTTTAATCCAACTTGAAAGATAGAATAGCTTATATCTCTAACAAATTGTTTGTTTATTATTGAGATTAATTTATAACAATCATTTTGAATTATCTGTTAGCTTCAAACGATTCGAAAGATGGCGATATCTGTTAATTGTATGGAAATAGGTAAAGTCTCAATAGATGGCGCTATGTTAAGAGTACAAATGTTTCATATCACCATCAATACATAGTAAAAAATCAAGTGGTTTTCTGGTGTCTATCCTTATGTATTCTTAAATCTTTAAAACTTCACAACGAATTTTGAATTTTTTTTTAAAAAGATAAATTGATTCTAGAGTAAAGTTTTCCACATTTTCAATTATTCTATAAAAGAGTGAGATCGAACCTAAAACCATCGGTAAATTTCCTAAACATTATGTTTATGGAATTTACCTTACAATTTTTGTTATACGATTAAAAATAACCAAGAGTTTCCCACCAATAAGTGACCACAAATTACAGTGAACAGTCGATACTCTATATCGTACGTGAGTCAGAAATGTAATCCGTTTAGTTGCTGTTACCGGTAAATCATGTGAAAGCTTCTTAACATGACCTGACCGGAATTTATTTTGTGACTTTTTTCTTTTTCATATAACTGTATTTATATTAACTATTTCTTTTTACCAATTTTAAAGTGTTATTCTACACTTAGGAAAGAAATTACTTAATTAATTGTATGAGATTTTGTAAAAATATATAATAATTTAAATTTTTTGAATAGCAATGTATGTTGCAACTACTTAGGCATCCTCTACTATAGTGGATACCTAAGTAGTTGGAACATAGAGCTAAGACACTCCGCTCTCGTGATTGCGTGTTGAGTGCCGGAACTCTTTACCTTGGTTTGCCTATTAACAGAATGAAAAAAAGACGCCACGCGGAAATCGAACTCACAAGCAATGCGTATAATTTCAAATCGGAACAAAAAAAATATATACATACATACATACTTTCTATCTACCCTGTTAGATCTTTTTTTTTTGTAGCTTCACGCTATATTCCGTACATACCCGTACAGCGTGAAACTACAAAGAAACGATAAATTGTCTATCTTAGAGCCAGAACATAAAAAGATGATCAGCGAGTAACGTCTTCACTTCGGTCCCGCAAGAACCTTGGCGCGGCTGCCAAATAACTTAACCTGGCTAACCTGAAACTTAATAACGAGTTTCATTTATTTGTTTGAAAACTTCGAATTAAAGTTATTTCATTTCATTTCATTTGAACAGAGTTGTAACTTTAAAGTTTTTAAGAATAATAAAATGTTATATAGGGCGGTTATTAAATTGTTTAAAATGTTGTCAAATTATCATTTCTTTTGTTTTAATATCTTAATTACATAATATTTATATAAGACAGAGTCTCTTTCCACCGAGCTACTTCTTCCTGGCTTTAATTCTAACTTCATAATGCGCCGTCTACAATTGACGTTCAATCTAAAGCTAAACCAGCGATCAATATAAATAGTAAATTAATTTCTATTATAACCCATATCGTAGTGAAATATCATAGTGATATATTCGAAATCAGTATTCCCATCCAAACAAAACCAGGGCAAACCACTACTAATATAATAAAATAGCAATACTTTAAAAGTTCGTTTTATTGACACTCCCACAGTGGCATTTCAGAATTCCAATCGCGTAACAAGATCTGTCCACTCAATAATATTTACCCTTTCCAATGCAACGGTGAATATTTGCTCCTCTAAAACGCTAGCTGGAAACATCGTGAGACAAACATATCTATATATAAATTGATCGTAAATTCTATGTCATATATTTTTAATGTAAGTATAGTCGATTTAGAAGTTTGAACGTAGGTGGAATTAAAATAACAATGGCAGGAGGTCAGTCGTGGCGCAGGGGCACAAGAAGGCGACTTTAAGCGCGATAGACTGTGGGTTCGATTTCTACTATGGTTACCCCACTAGAGATAAAACGTGAAACTAATATGAAAAATAACAAGTGCTTAAAATGACACTTAAACGAATAATGAACAATAGTGCCAACAGATTTACTAAAGCAATTCAACAAAGCGACAACATTTTAGAAGGTCAAAACTCAAAAGGTCTTTCCTGGAAACAAAGGTAGCTGGCTTATTCGTCTCCCGGGCCCTCTCGGGTCGGTGAGAGTCCGCGATTGTTACGTTTATTGTTGTATCTCGTTAACCTGGGGGTGTAAGCTGTTGATTACTTTGTTACGTAGTTTCTGCTATGAGAGATTTATCCTAGAAAAAAATCTAATGATACAGATCTTTGAGGTATTTTGTATTTTATTCAATTGAATAAATTCAAATCAGCTTCACGCTGTATACCGCATAGAGTAGGCTAGAAAGAATCTAGTGTTAAAAAAATATTACACTATTAATAATTTATATATAATATCATTTATTGTACCAAACTTACATAAGAATATAACATTTAAAAAATATTTAAAGTTCCCAAAAGTTATTTACTGAATATTTGAATCTTCACTCAAATTAAATAATTACTTAGAGAGATGTGAAATATTAATTATTGAGTCTATGACTGAAACATCTTAACTACGACCAACTAAAACAGACCCTAAGAATAAATATTTATTTATTTTTTAATTCTCTATTACAGCAACAATACATAAAAAAGAAGACAATAATGGGTTTACAATTTTGCAATTTGCCCTTGTTAATTGCAATTTCTACTCGGTGTAATAATTTATTTTCCTGAGTAAAAATTGAACCCATAACCGTCATACACACACACATTTATGTCCCAGCGCCATGACAGCCTCAGCCTACATACTAACAGATATAAATATAATATATCTAAATATGAGTGAATAGAATAAATATAGTACAATTATATAAACTTTACCTATAATGAAATTTGGAGCGTAGAGCTTTCAATAACCATATTGGATATTGTTACTCTAAGATGATAAATCGAGTTTACCGCTTGCGGGGAACACCTAACTAAGATAACTTCTGATGTGCATACGCGTCTGCTAATATTGAAGACAAAATTCTGGTTATTTTAATAATATAATATTTTTCCAGCATCTAGCTTCATCCCACGTGTATCACGTTACGCAGAGGGAAGCTAATGTTAAAACACTCCTCTCTCCACTTTTTACCGAATTCTGAAGGCACTGCGTGTCGAGTGTCGGAACTCAACACCGCGCTTTGAGTCGGGTACTGGTGCCGTTACTCTACTCTCGTATAATATACATATACTTTAAATCTACGTAAAACTAGCTAAGAATTTAAGATAGCTGGTAAAGTAAATTCTCACCTACCAATCATTTGAACACCTATTCGTCTAGGATTTGTCTAGACCGCAGACGGAGCCGACGGATAACATCATATTTCAAGTCTCAAAGCTTTTACTAGATCAAGTTCTTACATGTGAAATGATACTGAATTCAAATGTTAGTAATAAATATTTAAAAATAATTTGTTAGACCTTATTGTTTAAGATGTTCCCTGCGTTTTGATTAACTCTGTGCTATCTAAGAAATCGGGGAAATTAGGTGCTATAGTTCGAATTTAAAAAAAAATATAACTTTAATAAGCATTGTTGCAGTGTAAAAATAGAGTATTAATTTCTTATTACTTTTTGGCGGAAATTAGATAACGGATTGAATGACACTAGGTTCTCTCTAGCTACCCTGTCATATGCAGGGAAATTTATTGCTCTCATACAATCATATCTTTCCAATAGGTATGAAACGAGGACTACCACATATATATATTTAGATTAAGAAATCAAAATACGCCCCAACGTGAGATTTACAATGGACCTCTAAAATATTGTAAAGCTTTGCATGAAAGTACTCGTATATTTCCTGCCCAATGCAAATGAGACTTTTTGACGTACGATCTGATATACAAACATATACCCGCCTCAAACCTAACCTTTATTACAACTGAATAAGGTTAACTTTCTATTACCTAGTATTTTATTAACTTAGCATATCATATAAAACAATTTTATATGTTCACCTACATTGAATTTTAATCCATTATAATAAGAAACATTTTCGTGTAATTTAATACAATTATAAACTTTTCAGGATTTGGTCTCACGTGGGTTTTTCGAATAAAGTGATGAGCCGTAACGACTGGCGTGTGAATTATTGGTCCGAGCTTTACAACCCTAGTGATGGCACCAGATAGTTCTGTGACGAGAATTTTATGAACCTGTCATCGTATTATAGAGTAGAAATTCCTTTTTCAGCAGAAACTGCACTAATGATTTTATCATTCTCAGAGTTCTGTACTTTTAAAGGAAAAAAGGTACCCTTATAAAATCATTTTGTTGTCCGTCCATCTGTCTCTCTGCCCTTTATCTCAAGAACGCTTCACTTCAAACTTTATACTCAGATCTACGGTTCCATGATTTGATATGATAAAAACTTATTTCTACGTTTGTTTAGAAAAAAAATATAGTCATTTATAAAGCAAAAAATACGTATTTCGATACTATGAAGGGAGTTAAAATTCATAGGTTACTTCAGGTTGACCTAGAATTATTAGTTCAAGTGAGGTAAAAGGGCTCTGCCTGTGCTAAGCCTGAATTTAAGAAAAGACTCAAAACCTCCAATTTTTGTACGGAACCTCCAGTGGACGAGCCCGACTAGCAATATCTGGTTTTTTATGTATTATATTAAATTTAGATAAACCACACAAATGGGCATTTATTGCATTTGTTCAATGAAGGTTAAGTGACAAATACGCAATAATGTTGCATATGGGACGTATTTGACTCAAAACGATGGTGTAGGTTGATATGCTCAACTCAGGGGAATGCAGCCAAAAAGGTCTGTATTATAAATACATTTAAATTTATAGCATAGGCCTTTTCTGTAATGGTAGAAATCAAAACTGCACTTTGTCTAATTTGTATCTTTTACAACGATGATATTTCAAACAGTTTCAGAATTTTACACATGTAAGTGAGTTTTATTTCCAAATTCAATGAGAACTTTTTTCCAATTGCAAATAACTTATTTGCAAAATTTCATGTTCCACTTTCAGTGACTTGAGTTATACGTTGGTCTGCGACCTTCCTTACTTTATCTGAACATATTGTGACTGTATATTTTTTTATAAATTATAAAAAGCCAAACAATTTGTTACTTCCCCATTAAATTTCCCATATTCTAGCTCACAGGGTCCAATCACGACATCATACTTCATGCCATTACGCTCCATTGATTCTCTATGACGCATTTTATGGGATTTACCTTCAACGAAGAAATTTATTACTATCTACTTCACGCTTGACTAAATCGCCGCCCCGGCACCTGCCAGGTATGATTTAGTACTTAGACCCAGACCCAGACAGAAACTAAATTAAAATCTAGGCATTGTAAATTGCGAATGGACCCATAAATAAAATGAACTGTGAAAGTACATTTAGAATCTTTTTGCTCGTTAAAATTTTTCTAAAACCTGTGCCAACTATTCCAGTTAAGAAGACGTTTTTGTAATATAATAAAATATTGAGACGTACGGGAACGATTTTCGAAACGTGTCTTTTTAATTTTTTATATTCTTATCTCTTTCTCTTTCTTTTTTAGAACTACTTTACTAACTTTCTTTTTTAGTCAGACATAAAAAAAATATTAATAAGTTTTAACAGGCTCAGATAAACGCTATCAACAAGTTGCCCCTTCCTACTATAATTAAAGAAAAATAAAGGAACCGGAAATAATTTGTAAGCGTATCGAAAGTATATTGATCACCTTATCCGTAACAAATGTTGTGAAGACAGGTAATGGGAAAAGTTTTATCGATGCGGTCACAGTGTATAGGCATTTGCGTAGACCTGCTACGAATGTACCTTTATGGACAAATGTACGTTACATTTACAAAATATAAGAATATATATTTTTTTAGCTTGGCTGATTATAGAATTTGATACAATAAAAATGTCGAAATTACTTTTAATTATCGTTTACTTTAAAAGTAAAAGCTTAAAATTTAAAACTGCGACAGGTACATTACTATGCGAGTAGCAGACAACCTGTATTACGACGTGCTCGTCTGGACTACTAACTAAGGAGGTGCTAATTTCTCTCCCATTTACCGACCTGAAGATACGTTTCTTATAATACTTTGCATTTTAATTTAACTCTGAAAAACATTAAGAAGTTTTGTAGTTGCCAGCTATTCGTTACATTTTTATCCTTATTGTTCTTTTTTTTTTCATTTTTACACAACGCATAAAAGAAATAAAAATGACTAGCCATCTCGTAAGTCGTACGACTATTTTCAAGCTATGACTTAATATACTTATTAACAATAATGATATCTTACTTTATATATTCGAAACATTATGCTTTGACTAACGTCGTTTAACGCTGCGCGTTCTCATATTACCAGGAAATAATAATGACAAGATTTTCCAAAATTGGGCTATGACTACTTTACTATTTGAGAATAGAAAATATTGATGAATGATATATATATTTATTTAGTTTTGTAGTTAATGTTAACCGAAATATCTTGAACTCTTTTAGAAAAAAAAATACCTTTAGATGGTAATGTCTTTATTCTATGCCTATATTGAAATATTCTCTCCAACCTATAGTCCTACCTACCTATAATCCAAAATGTCCTAACTATTCCCCAATCTATATATCTTGGTTAAGAATAGGTTCAACCTCACTATCATTACTAAACAGTCAGCTACCCGCAGTCGCGGAGTCAATACTTCAATATTTACGAGTTCGACTCCTTATCATGATTAGTGATGTGATAGTGACTGGTGTCGATGCTATATCATTTCATGTTTGTAATATATAAATAACTTACAAGTGGAGACAAGTGTCGTATATTATTAAGTGTTATACCTTATTAAGCTTGAAATTATTTTATTATGAAAAAAATATTATGCAAAAGTAGGTAAAGAGAGTCTTGTACTCCACCAACTTTACAAAATATTAGGTTTGTTGGACTTCAACGCCGCGCTTTGACATATACCACACGATGTTCATGGTTATAGCCTTTGTATTTTTAATAGAAATGATTTTTAATAGATTTTATTATGAATTTTTTACTGAAACTACTGAAAATCTAGTGTTAGGATATTCCGTAAATTTTTCGAGATATTGACTGCTAGATAGCGGACTTCAACGCCGCACTTTGACATACTTTTAATATTACAATTTTATTTTTTAGTAAAAATCTAATAAGAAAAAGGTTACTTGCGATATTTTTATAATCAAATTACCATATAATACATTATTTTAATAACAATTTATAAAACATAAACTGTAGAGAAGGATATTACGAAATTAAGAAAATTATGAGTTGAACCACTCGGCGAAAGATCATATTAAAATTATTTTCTTTTCTCCACTCTGGTAGACTAAATGCGGCGCAGAGTGCACAGTGCACAGCGCACAATGGCAAAAAAATGAGTTAAAACAGTAAACGGAGTATCTTATCACTATGTTCCCTATGCCTACCTACCTGCCTGACAGCAAAAAATAAATAAATAATAATAACAATAAAACAATCCCAAAATAAAACATCGATATAAAGAAGTAAACACCTACCGCCCTACCCGCTTACTGACCCCGAGATTTATGCGTTTAGACAAGTGCCCTCGGTCAGGTGCGCTGATTTACGACCTCCACTGATGACGGGGCGACCCGGCTTTCTTTCTACATTAGAAATACTAAGTAAAGGACATTTTGTATAGAGAATTTGTCATTACTTTGAGAAATCCATCCGTTTACTCTGTTCTACTGCCTACAATATATGAAGTTAAGAATATATAGAGGCGGTAGCATCTAGCTGTACGCGATGGTTATGGATTCGATTTCCACTCGATGGTTGGATTTTTTTTCTTTTCTTTGCTTAAGTAACAAGACAAAACGCGGCATTGAATTCCGCCAAAAAACGCGCAATATCTCTAAAATTGAGCGCTAAGTGGAAAACAGATTGTATGTCGCCTACAGTTTATACACAATTATAACAGCATTGGGCGAAAAAACTAAATAAATATTCCATTTCCTCTAGTGGGAATCGAACCCACAACCTATCACCTCGACCACGACTTACCACAAAACATTACAATACAATATAAAACATGAACATTTCCAACCTGTCGCATTATTCAGGTGTTAACAACTGGCGCACGTAGCGTCGAGGCGATAATTAGATGGTCCTCATTAGGCCCCTCCAGCCTAATAGGGTTACGGGACTTACCGACACAGAATATAAAGAACCAATAAATAGACATTCGCTGTCTCTGCACTTCCCTTATACTTGTTTACTTGAGGGTATTGTCGCTGGCCGTCTTGTATTCATGAATTTGAACGTGTTCTTTTAAAAATATATGGTATAGGAATATGGACTTGATTATAATTGTATGTAAAATGTGGTATGTAAACACGACGGTTGTGAGTTCGAATCTCATTCGGAGTAATGATTTCTTTTAATTTTTAGGCAGAGTAGGCAGAGTAGGCAGAAGAAACCTAAAAACCTAGTGTTAACACGAGCACCATTTTCCACCGAAATATGAGACATTTCGCAGTGAGCGGCGGAACTCAACGTCATACTTTGCCTCGTTACCACTTATAATGTAGATTTATTTATAAATACAATAATTACAATTACACAACCATAAAGAATAAAAGCCAAAAAAAATTTTGCCTCCATCACTCTACACTCGCCCCATCTTTTCGTTATATGTAAGTGAGTAAACACAATTTATTAATTCTCAAAAGGGCCAACCGTCACCTGTCACGCGATGTGACGTGACGTGACGTGAACACCCTGAAAGACGTGATAACGGTGGAAAATAAAAATTACCAAGTCAAGAAAAAACGACGTTTAATGCTAATCGACGGGCCGTTGTGAGTGACGATGTATGGCAGTGTAAAATAATAATGCTGCCGCCGCGTTTTGCCTCGTTACCAGAGCGGGGAGATCAAATTATTTATTATAATATACTCAATTTCCGCGAGTGGGAATCGAATTCATCCTGTCGCGATAACAGTCGCACCCTTGTGACCCTGCGCCATGACTGGCCTCTATAATATACATTTAGAACTATAAAAGTATAGGATAAGTAGATATCTAATCAGCTTCATACTGTATGCTCCACACATCAGGGTAGGCAGAGGGAACCTTGTGTTAAGACACCCCGATCCCCAATTCTGGAGATAACTCAACGCCGCACTTTGCCTCGACACCAGAGCCACCAGAGCGAAGAAATGGAAACAGAATTTTAACTAAATATCTCATCTCCTCGAGTGGGGATCGAATCCACAACCGATTCGATTTTACAGTTACTATTTGCGCCCCAGCACTGTGACTAGCTTCACTATAACAGATAATTGTGATAAAATTTTCAGATCGAAAATTTCATAAAACGTGAATTAAAATACCCTGGAAATACATACTCAGATTAAAAAATGTTCTTATAAAAATATAAATACATCTGTTTATACGTACATACAAACATCCCCTTAAGCTGTCACGGTCTAACTTGACACGTCACGTAACGTGACGGCGACAGGTAGCGTCGTTCCCATTTTTAACCTGACAACATTTAAATTAAGCCCGGAGCCGCTCCGCGACACTTCCACGCTTAATTTAGGCAATTTCAGATAATGCTTATCTGTTACTTACACCACTTGCCTTCGTGATAACTCTTTGAAATATACAATCATTGTAAATAATGTTATTATAACATATATATATATTTATCTTCTCTTTTATTATTTTATTATGTTAAAGTGTTTGTTTGGTTGAACACGCTAATCTCAAGAACTACTAGGTTATATACTACACACGCCACGACGACATCAAAATTAATTTATTTATGTTTTAATCAGAGAATGGACAAATTTATGTGTTATTTAGGGAGGCTTGTTTGTCTCTGTAGAAATTCGCCGTAAGTTTTTTGTTAACATCGCACTTTAGTTTTAAGCGAACGGACTTTTTTCCCATATTTTTTCATCAAAACAACTATATCTAATGAGATTTATTGTTTCTATTGGACAAGACGTATCAAGTGCTATTTATATAAAAAGTAAAAGAAAAATATTTCATTGAATGCGTTTCGTGGTTCATCCCCTAAACTGAAAATAATTTCATAAATACATTTAATAAATATTCAAATTGTTCGAGCGGGCGAAGCAGACCAGTTCTGCTAGTTATTATATAAAAATAAGACCAATCGTGATGCAGGGCACAAGCGTGCGACTGTAAACACAATACGTTGGAGGTTCGATTACCCACTGGAGAAAAAGGTATATTTAATATTTTCATTTACTCGCTCATTCAAAGCGCGGAGTTCAGTTACGCCACCTAACGCAAAATTCCTCTCTACACTGCTTTGTGCGGGATACAGTGTGAAGTTAAAAAAAAAAAACAACTTTTACATTCTCAAAATAATATGCACATTTCACATCAACTCAAACGTTTTCCTTCGACCGTTTATCTGCAGTACCTTGCAACAGTGTAAACTATATTCAGGTTACTTTGGCACGACTCCGAGATGAGACACCCGTAGGTGTTCTGTTTCTTAGCAAATAAAGAAATTTCATTCGGAATTTTATGAGCCAGGATTTCACTAGTTGTTGTTTTCAGATGTTTAAGTTTTTATCGAACAAGAAGATATTATGAAAAATAGACAATTTTTTATATATATATATTTCTTATTATGTAAATCAAAGGTTATCATGGCGTAGCGGGATAGACTCTGATTTTACACGCGATGGTTGAGAAACCTTATTATATTATTACCTTACATTGTCTTCCTTGAATTGCCTTGTTTTGGTCTGGAGTACCACTATTTTACATACTGTCTTTAATTCTAGTCGAAAACGAAGAACGAATTGTCTTGGCAATGGGTTGACTCCTACCTACTTTGTTACTCTGGTAAAAACGTACAAACACGTAAAAACACGTTAAAAAACGTAAAGAATCGTACAAGAAGAATAATATTTTTAAAAAATCCTGATAACATTTTTTTTTTAATTTTGTCTTTATTCATTAAATCAATATCGGTCCAACATTTTAGAATTTGGCTTGGGCGATGGGTTTTAATATTTATTGTGTGTGTGTAATATGAAAAATATAAAAAAAGCTCAGTTATTATGTTTCAAAATTCAAAACCAAAGATTTCCCAAATCTGTTTCGTCGTTTCCACAAAAATAAAATCTACAGCGTCTCCTAACGATAGATCGTAGCAAGTCACGTAACAAATCACGTAAAAATATCTTTACAATCGCTCGTCGGGGTGTAAGTGCTCGCTAACTGTTACACGTGGAGCCTTATCTTTGGCTGTTTGCCGGTGTTGGGATTACTTGTAGTTGTTTATTTTTGAACTATAATGTCAGCCTGACTTTGCTTAAAAGCTTAAGTGTAATCTTTTTCGTGTATAATAAAAGATTTTTAAATACTGTTTTTTCTCTTATTTACATTTGCCTTCTTCAAATTATTAAAAAGTGATATGGGAAAAAAAATATGACGATATTTTATTGGATTGTATCTGTTTTAATTTTTTAAACTAAGAAAAAGTTTTCGTTTCGTTAGTCTAGTTTTGTTTCCGAGAGTAGAGAAACAAATATATAATAATATTAATCAATCATCGTCTCGAATGGCGATCGAACCCACGTTACAAAAACAAACATTGGCTGCTTCATGATAAAACGCAATAATACAAAAAACTTATGAAAATTAAAGTATAAAATAAAATATTAAATTATATTTATCTTCTACTTCTAAGCGATTGACATAAAAAAGAAGGTGAAGAAAAATGTACAAAATTTATAATATCTGCAAATAATATGAAGACTGCAGCAATAATAATGGCAATTTGGATAGCACGTTTGAAAGGAAACATAAGCAAACAATGACGAAAGTATAAGATTCCATTAGAAGCATCAAAAGCGTATCTCAGGGGCTTGGATGTTAACCTTTATGATCTAATTTGGCAAGGACCCGCCATTTGGCAGACTGCGCCACATATATAATGTTCATACAACAGGTACGCCGGATAATAGCGAACGCCATAAGAATATCCAATGGTCAATGCTGCCAACTTTTGAAATTACTTGGAATGTTATAAAAGTGGACATAATGGGATGGAAAACTTAAACAGTGGTTGCCTGAATAAATAAAAGGGATAAGATTTCTTGTTCTTCAGCATCAGAACTGCCCCTTCCAAGAATCACTTGTATCTTCAACTCCGACATCTATTTTTAATTTGAACCAGCAGTTCCTGAGAATAGCGCGTCAAACCAAACAAAATCTTCCACTTTATAACATTTGTATCGAATGAACTTATTGAAAAACAAATACAAGCAAAATACGATCGTAGAAATACATAAAAGTAAATAAGAAACAAAAATACACAGTGACAGGTTACTTTGGCAGGGTTCCTACATTGCTCCTGCTTCCTTTGCGAGATAGGTGTGTCGGAGAAACGGCCGGTTGAAATACACGTAGTTGGAAATATGAATGTTTTAAGAATGTAAATAACATTGAAAATATCTATTGTATTTCTCAATGTAAATGTTATAAACGGACGGACATATTTGAACATTAATTATAATAAATTATTAAAATCGCTGTATCACGCTATATCTGGCTATATGCGAAGGTAGCAAAGTGCAGCGGTGGCAGAGACGACCCAGTGATAAGACACTCCGTTTCCTACATACCAGCCACAGTAAATAATGAACATTACAGAACTTACCATAATATTCCTTAATTTTATATTAGTAACTAAGAACTTTTCTGATTATTCAATCAGAATATTAAAAACTAAATTGATCTAGTCTAGAACTAGCTAAGAGAGAGAGAGAGAGAGATAATCATAACCGTTTTAGTTTTTCGTATTAAGTAATATTTATGTATATCTTTTTAATTACTTATTGAAGTAATTAAAACGATTGAAGCCAGCACGGTATTGGAATCAGTCTTTCGCGGAGGTTGTAGGTCCGATAGTCGTGAAATATATTAAAATATAGAGTTTTTCAATTTTCTCTTTCTATTATATAAAGAAGATGCATGCAGCTACAATTTTATGAAAATATAAAATACTAGTCGTCATATGTAATCTTATTTGCGTGAATCTTAAGATGTAAAATGAAAAACCCCATTGCTTTCCCATTGCTGAAGGCATTTTAAACAATCCTCCCTTGGTGCACCAAAACTCTAACCTGCCTACATACTTAATTGCAACTATCTAAAAACCATGACTTTCTTTCGGGGCTCTGTCTGCCAGTTTTTCAGTATCGGAAGACTTTTATATATTAAAGCTTTTCAAAGTATTAACTTTTACTTGTAATAAATAGTAGTTGAAATATCTGCATTGCGTAGTGCCACTTAAAGTTTACGATTGAACGAACTTAACTTATTGCGCCAGTTGGCAACGAATAGAAGAACCAATTTGTTTAGAAATAATGTGCATACTTGTATCTAATAAAAACTGTTGAAAGACAAACTACCTTATACGTCCAACGTTTGAAGGTTCATTTAAATTTGGCTACAATTCTTTCTTTGGACTAATAGTGGGGTTATTTATTTCGTAAATTTTATTGCCATTGTATTTCTTGTTTTGTCAAAATTTTTCGTCATTATTCGTTTATTTTTCTTGATTTTGGTAAATATAAAAAAGAATTGGAAATTAGCCATAGAAATTCTGCCGTTTATTTTTTTCAAACCATTAAAAGTATTTTTTTGAATAGCATTGTACGTAGGTATTATATGGCTACCTATTGCTGCCATTTATTATATTTTAGAATTATCTAAGAAATCCATACAATCATATTCACCCACTACAAATACTCTTATGAAGCAGAAAATTCTTAAAGAAAACAATTTATTCATATTGCCTATATCATAAACCTAACAAAATAAAGGTAAACAAGAGGACGGTTAACGTCTAAACGTAATTTGGTAAGAAAAAACACTGGCTATTACTATCCTTATCTTGGGTAAGTCAATTTTCCCCATTCTACCCTAAGCCTACCACTTTTAAATAGAATGAAAGACAAGGAATTTTTATCTCTATGCGTCTTAACATAAGGTTGTATCGATATATAAAAAAAAAGTATGTACAGATTACAATGTTCAACCTGGGTATGTGGAACGTTGACAAGGTGGACGCTGATCGTATAATCCCCATAAAATAAGGTAGCGAAAAAAAATTTTAGACACACTGAGCAATACAAAGTATGTTATTTTTTTTTATTTTGGATATCGTTTTGTAAAACGACTAGAGCTTTGAGAACATGGTGTCAAAAGTAAATAGCAAAGAAAGGTAAATATATTTATTAAACATACAAGTAAATCTACAGACGAGTACATGAAATCGTATACTATTTGAAATATAAGGGAACTAGGTTGAATGGCAATTTTTTTGCTAAGTTGGCTTATCTAGAGTAATAAAGCAGCTTCACGCTTTTTCCCGTATCTATCAAGATAGGCAGAGAGTAAAATAGATATTTACATAGTAATAGCTCATAGTTTTATGAATTTGTAGGTCAATTTTAATTGAATGTTTTTCTAATGAACAAAAAGAAAATCGTAATTTGATTATAGAAAATAAAAGCTCCATAAATTTCTCAGTACTCAGTGTATTACAGACGAACAAAATAATCCGATGCGGGCCGGTATCTTGCCGTTCCGAGCGGGCGCTTTACGAGGTCCTACGTAATGGCCAATCGCACCTCGCTCTCGATCGTTTTCCTATACGACGTGCTACGGTAGCCCACACCTATGAAGAATAAACCAACTATTCAATATAGTTACACGAAGTAGATTGAAAATCAGATAAAAGAGTTTGTTATATGAAATATTAACATTTACCTGTTAGTATAAATGGATTCGCCCCCGCAGGTACAATGGGTTATGTTGACACAGTTAACGGAATATAATTTATATCTTTTATATACCTTTCTATGTTCCGATGAAAAAAATATACAATACAAAAAAAATTTCAATTCGAAGCAGTAGTTCCTTAAATTAAAGTATTTCACTGAGAAAAAGTCAGCTGTATTAGTATAGATACTAGGGCACGCAAGCGGGGTTAGCCCCGCGATGCAGTCGAGTGCATTAAAGTGTGAAAACCAGAGTGCAAAAGTGATATTTATTTATGAATGTATAGTAAAGTAGCATAAGTCAGCGCGCGCGAGAAAAACACTATTCGAATTCTATATGTTAAGTCTATGGGACACATTTTATCAATTATCTTAAAAACTACAATCACGATTTGGCTGATTTTCAGTCAACGATAAATTTACATTAACTTGTTGATGTGTGCGAAATTTCATAGATGTAGCTCGAAATTAAACGGAGGAGTAGATGAACAAAGAAGTTGAAAATTTGAGTAGTAGTAGCTTCGTTTCGCTCAGCTCAAAAATATAGATATAGAAATTAAATTAGTAAGTAAATAAATATATATATAACAATTTCGTGCCTAATTTATATCTCTTCCAAATGTTACATCCAATATTACCGTATATAACATTACAAAGCTTTATTTAACATATCTATTAGTCACATGCCTTGCAAGCGACACTGAAGGTTAAAGCTAATATATGACATACCACTTAACCTAACCGTCATTTCAATTTTTGTCATACCACACATCCTCCCCAAAGTCCCTCCCCTTCCTTCCCTCAGGTGAACGTAAATCACTCGTCTAGACAAAGTTTATGAGTTTGCTGATGCACGCACAGTAATATAAGCACTTTATTGTATTGCCTCGTCTTAAGCGTACACAATTGGCCGGAGGTAGTCTAGTTTTTGATCTGACTCTATGATATCTCGGCCAATCAACTTTTATTAATGTATTTCTGTTTATTGGCCTGCGTATGAGTTTACTTATATTTTATGTTGCTATAATTTATTTAGTTTATTTTTTATTCGTAGGTATGTTATTTTACCGTTTATACTTTACGCGGCTTTTATAATGATAGCGTCTCCGTTTGGAGTTTGAAACCCGCTAGGTGTAAATTCTTATAGTTTTTTTCCGCTAAGCAATAATATTATTTACATTACGTAGATAAAAAAGTTAGTTTTGTAGAAGTGGCATCTACAGATAGATCGAAGAAAGTAATATTTTTTAATTATTAAAGCAAAATGTCATAACACTAGGTACCTCCCGCCTACAATAAGTAATATACAGTGTGAAGCTGAAAGATACACAAACAAACAAAAAAAGGAAACAATTTAAAACAAAGCAAATCATATACCCATCCCTTAACAAATTCCAAGCACACTGTTCGCATAAACATGGTGGACGTCACAAGGTGTGCTTTATAAAAAATAAAGTGCGATTTATTAAAGGGTAGCGGCGCCCCTTGTGAGGCGGCTCACGTACGGAACGGACAGATTTCAGTTGCCGCTAAGGTACGCTCTTATATAGTTTACCCTCTTCTCTTTGTATGATAGTGATAGTAATATTTGTATTGAAATTTATTCCTAGGTTTTTTTTTTGACTTGTTTTTTTTTAATGAATTAATTTTCTTTTACAGTGTCACGCTTTTTCTCGCTTTTTCTCAGGAACCAGAAACACTTGAGACATTTCGTTTCCCATGCGCTGCGTAATTTTCTGAGGCAATCCATGTTGATTAACAGAACTGACGCACTTTGTTTTGCTACCAGATCGAGAAAAATCTGAATAATTCATTCCGAATGGAGGAATCAACTTCAAAAACTAAGAAAACAGTATGTAATTCCATTTTAATTTTATCGGGCTTAAAAAGGGGATTTATAAATTTTCCTTCTAATTACGTCTCGAAAAGACCTAATAGACATTTAACCTTAAGTTTTATAATAAGCTTTTAATGTGAAAGTCTAGACTGAAAACCAAAATATACGATAAACCTGACCAAGCAAATAAAACCATGAAAATTAAACAAATATAGTAACGTATAATATTTATAAAACAGCAGGACTCGTGTCGCTTAGCAACTGTCTGTGTGGATTCGAATCCCACTACGTAATTTCTTTTTAAAATATTTAATTCTTCACACTCCCACAAAAAGTAAGGCAGGTAAAGAAAAACTTATATTATACTCTGTTCCCTACTTTTACTTAATTTCCGGAAAATCTCAACGCCACACTTTGTCTCGTTACCAGAGCGAGAAAATGGAAATATTTCATTGCAAAAAAAAAAATGCTATAACCATCAAAACTAATTAAAGAGACCAAGCTCAAGTCTGTCATCACAACTCAACACCATTTCCCCCACAGCATATTATAATCGAACATTAAAATCAAAAAGAAAAGCCCCGACAAAACTATTCACAAGCATCAGGTGCGTGCCAGATATCCGCCTTTGGGAATATTTTAATATAGTACGGTATGGACCCTTCGCAATCATTTTATTTTCATAGCAACTCTCCGAGGCCCAAAAGGTCTACCTCGTGATTTGGCATTCAGCGTGAGACGTGACGGCGCATCAGGTACAAGGATCCATACAAATCCCAATAAGTTTAAGATAATATGGTTTGTTTTATGGATAAATTGTGAAAATCTATAATAATATATTGATTTGAGGATATTATTTTTAGTTTAAATGAAGAGCATTTATAATAATATTTATGTTCTGTTCATTAATTTTCAAGACATTGCGTAATGAGTAGCTGAACTCAACGCTAGGCTTTGTCTTGTTACTAGAGAGATTAAACAAAAATTATTCATTGGCACAAGTGAGAGTCGAACCCACAACTACGCGACCATTATTAAAAAAAATCGTTTTATAGAACCAAAATTTCTTAAACATAAATTAAATAGAAGAAAATATGCCTTTGTCCATTTTGCCGAGGATAAAGAAATGATGTCATCGTAGATTATATCATACTACTATATATTTGATAACTGTACCCCCCATGGGATTTAAACCTACTACTTTCTCCTTAAAGACTATATCGACCTCGCTACGATAGCCCGTGTTATAAGTTTGCTTAAACTAATATAGCCAGGTGAAGGGCTGCAGTTCTATGCATTACTTAGCATTAATTGAGTTATCTTCAGTAACGTTATGATATTGCTTTAATC
This sequence comes from Heliconius aoede, assembly GCA_037355905.1. NCBI lineage: Eukaryota > Metazoa > Arthropoda > Insecta > Lepidoptera > Nymphalidae > Heliconius > Heliconius aoede. The sequence continues at coordinate 27,719 of JBAIZZ010000091.1, read as the reverse complement.
TACATCTAAATACAGGGTGTTATTTTAATTATTTTAAAATATCTAATCAATATTTTTTATGTAGACCAATCATCAAAATTCAAGTAACAAGTTGTTAAGGTATGGAAGTGCCGCCGCAATGACGCTATTATAAGATTCATTGCAGTATTAAATCTCACTCTCTCACTTCTGTCACTCTACACGAAATTTCTCAACACAAAGATGGGGTCGAAATTGAAAAACGGATTGTCTTAACACTAGGTTCCCTGTGCCTACATATAGCAGAATGCGGCATACAACATGATACTACAAAAAATACTTTATCTATATCACAACACCATGTATAGTCTGCGTACCTTGTACAAGGTGCTTTCCCGAAGGATCTGAATAATTTACTCCGAATAATTTCGAAATTAACATTTTTAATCTCAGAGATGCTGTTTACACTAATTACAAATTCTGTCTTAACGTTCTTTAAACATACAAGGAGATTGTGATTAAACATAAGTTACACTGACTGGTTGCTGACGTAAGGTTAGTGAATAAAGTTTACTTTGATCTATAAAATATTATCATTTCTTACAGTTTCGCTTAATTTTTTAATAAAAGTAACTTTGTGCTTGGTGGATATGTAAAGATCACCGAGTTCAAATTTTGTGGTGCGTGTAAAATTCATTCACACTGTGTTCCGCACACAGCAGGACATATAGAGGAAACCTAGTGTTATACATAGAAAACTAAACTTTTTTGAATAGAAAGAACATAAGTAAAACATAAAGTTCTGAAATTCAAGCTTAGCTTAGTCAGAACCCTTTGTCCTGTTACCTTACTTGAACTACTAGCGGTTTTAATATAAAATTTTGCCCCCTTTAATAACCTCATAAGTATATGAAATAATAATTGATAAAACACTTATATTTTAAACATTTCCTGACTGAGTTGAGCCACTATGATATAATTTACCTATTATGCCAAATGAAATAAAAAAGAATTAAACTCAGAGTTTTAAAATTGAATAATAATATTTTTTCTTGTAATTTTGCCTTTAATTGCTACATTGTAAGCATAAAACCGTAATAACAATTCCAATTACCAAAACAAACAAATAATTCACACAGAAAACGTGAAACACGTCAAACAGCACACAGCACTATTAAACGCAGTGACTCCAGTTAGAAAAGCGCCGCCGACCGCCACCGCCGCGCACTGACGCCCATTATCGTATTTCAACCAGTCATTTGTACACTGTATCACTCACCTGACCGTGCTGTAATGTATCACCCTGTATATTGCTTGCCGTTTTACAGTGACGCCGATAGTATTGCATCGTTTATAATGTCAAAATTTGATAGGAAATACAAATGAAATAAGTTTAATTTATAAGTTTATAAAAAAACAGTAATGTGACAATTTGCAATAAGTCTAAAATTATTGGTTCGATTTTAACTCACAACTGTTTAGTAAAGAAACTCAAATTTCATAACACACATTTTTCTCTTCCCGTTATGGGTAAATAGAAAATAGTGTCAAGAGACTTCCCTACTGACCATCCGAATTTAAACACACACTTTTGAATCAAATCTAATTATATAAAAATTCAGTAGGGTCAGTAGTATCGGAAACCACCACCTAATTTCAATGAAATTATTACCACAAACGAAAATCGAACCCACTGCCATAATATATCTCGATTAAGTATAATAATAGACACCTCTCTCCGTCTATCATTTCACAAAATATTTATCATAATACTAAAACCATTGTAGTCTATCAAATTCAATTCAAGCCTCACACCGTTTGTCATTTTAAAGGGAGACGGGCAATTTCTCGGTGACAAAGCGATTCAAACAGGCGTGCACTGCGAATTTGTATGCAAATACGTATCCGCAGGTGCGCGTGCAAAACGTGGAAATAGAAGGGAAAAAAATTAAGTACAAACCTTACATACGGACATGTATACTTTTTAAACAGTGGAAATTTGTAGGCCTTTTGACAGTATTAGATTGTGAGGAAGGTGGTTGTGGGTTCGATCCCCACTCATTTGAAATATTTTTTTTTAGGATCACGCTGTATCTCGCACATAGCAGGGTAGGCAGAGGGAATTTGGATGTATAGTGTAAAGATACTACATTCTCTTTTGAAATTTCATTCTTAATTGAAAAAAGTTTATACTAATATTATAGAAAAAGTGAAACAGTTTTTGTCTTTAAACGCTCTAATCTACTACTTCGATTTAAAATATTTGTTCATACATAGTAAATATATTGAACTACATCACGTTAATCTACTGTACCAGCGCTTCGGTCAGAGTTATATCGGGAACTTTAAAAGTAAAGTGTCATATGTCACGCGGGTGAAGCAGCAGGCAAACGTTTTACTTGAATATAAATGTATATCTATATCTCCGCAAAATATACATATAAAGGCGAAATAGAAAAAGAATTAACATATTTAATTAAGACAGTCGAACATTAGCAATATCGTCTCCGCTAGTTACTCGCACCTATAGATACTTAACATTTAACGTAACAATAACCAAGTCGATAAAAATTCTAAGCGTTCACAGCCATTTAGTTTTATTCTAAACCCTGTATTGGGTATTCGCGAGCTATGCATTTGATTATGTCAAAGTAGTCATCGAGGGCCATCAATGAATACAAATTCCTTGGAAGTTTGGACTTCAGATACGATAAAAGTCGAACTGTAGCGAAATAACGTGAAAAGTACTAAAACTGCTATCAAGGTGGACGGGGCTGTAGGGATGTGGATTGGGGATACGATAAATTATAATTATAAATATTTAACAAAAAAATAATATTGTAAACTGACACTCTGAAGTAATTAAAATATTTTTATTTTTTTGTATAAAACCATATTAATTAATAACGCCTACGTGGCGACGTTGAGTACCACTACTCAATATCCAATATCTCTAATTCAAGCAAAATACGGAGAACGAAGCGAAGCGAACGAAGGCGTGACACGAAGTTTTTTTCTGACTATACGTGATAGAGCATAAAACTGAAAAAATATATAAATTTGCAAGCTAAGCTGTCATTTCTGCTCCGGACCAAACGTTATCCTTTGTACAATTTTACATATAAATAAAAAAATATATATTACAAGAATAACACCAAATCAGATATAACCTCACAATCATTTCGAAACATGATTACATTTGAACATTTTTACCAACCATCGATATTACCGAGCACATCTCTCGCTATTACCGAGCGGGAGACAGTGAAAGTGAATTCCTTTCACCTGATAGAACGGTTATTAGCCAATTTGATACCCATTGCCATCTTAATAGAGGTATAATAAAAGAGCCCTCTGTATTTTTTTCGTTTATTTGACGAAAAGGTAACAAAATTCGATTTCGATTCGTTGGAATGGCAGCGAGAACTTTTCTATAACTTTCTGATTATGTTTTCATATATATAAGAAGAAAAAAAATTAAATCAGAGTGAATAGTTTTTGTATGTATTGGTAATAGTGGGTTCAAATCTGTAAAAGATAAAACGCTTTTGCTAGTTGATCCAATTTTTAGCGATTGCGTTTATTAAGTCTTAGGTGGTAATTTGTATTTAAGTATTCTTTACTTTTCAAAATATCTCGTTTACAATCAGATGCCTCAAATCTGCACCTATGGGCATTCATTTTTGCCCTCTAGGTAACAGCATTTTACTAGATCCCCTTTCTCAACACTCGTTAAGATAACCCGTTCCCATTATTTGCCGAATTGTCTTTGCATAAGCAATAATTAATTTTCCCGACTGCCGCCTATGCCACTGCGACGAAAATATATAATGTTTAGAAATATTATACATTTAGTATAATATCTAAATATGAGAAAGCTAAACGGTTTGATTGGATTTAAAATTAATGTATTTATCTAAATTCAATAATATAGGAAATCATTTACATCATAATATATTTGTATATAAGTTATGAAAAATGTTATGATATCGATATTGTCTCATTTGAATAATTTTACAATTTTTTTTTTTTTTGAGTAAATTTTTATGTTATTTTTTTAATACTCTACTCATCGTCACTATTCATTAAATAACAGTTAAGAGATATAATCACGGATCTTCTCCCAGAAAATCTTTGCAGTCAGTTCATATTCTGTTCTTGGATTTTTTTTGATAAATTTTATTACAAGCAAGCCTTTGACCTTTGCTAAATATTAGCAAAGACTCAGCTTCTTTTAATTGCTTGCGATAGTGTGTCATTCAAAAACATTTGGAATTAAATCTAAGCTGTGGGTTCGATTTCAACCGCGAGACAGCGTGGCCTTGAGCTCCGCCTCTCGCTCTCAACACGCATTATATATAAAATTAGGCTGAAAGTGATAATCGGAGAGGAAAGTCTTTTTTTAGGAGGAGTGGTTTCCTATGTAAGCGCTTTACCTCGGCACCAGAGTGAAGATATGAAAATATAAAGTAAAATAAATTTTTAATTTCCTCGAGTTATTGAACCCACAACTAGTAGATTTTCCCCTGTGTCTCGACTGGCCCCAACTGGTACATGTAATGCTTAATTTAATTATATTTTTAGATGTCATGACTGAAAACCTTGTTTCAGTTGACGAGCTTAAAGCCAAACCCCTTATAAACTAATATTTAAATATTTGTTACAGATATATCTGTAACAAAATTATTTCTTCTGAAAAAAAAATGTCTAAAAACCAAATACATTCTCCCTACGCCGTCATCTGCGCGTGATAGTTCCCGTTAATATTACAGGTGCGCTTGATCTATGGACCGAACGTGTGTGGATGGTATAAGTAATAAGATTTCAGTGATTTTGTGTCATAGTTTTGTCTTTGTGTTACCATTATTAAAATATAACAGAAGAAATGCAAAATTCAATAACAAACAGATGTAACTAGAACTTTAGATATGGACTTTGTTACGCTTGCATCACGTTGAATCCCCCTAACAGCAGGATAGAAAAATGGAACCATGGAACACAGTATTAAGACACCCCATTTCAATTAAGATATTTCTATTCCTTCCATTAAGACATTTCCACCAAATTCTGGAGACATTGCATGTTGAGTGGCAAAATTCAACGCCGAGCTTTGAGTATGTATCAGAGCGAGGAAATGAGCGTTCCTGAGATAAAGGATCAAGATCCTTTAAGGTTGTCAAGGACAGACAAACAAAGAACAAACAGACAGATGGACGAAAAACAGAGTGATCTTATGAGGGTTCTTTTTTTTATTAAAATTTAATATTCTAACTATTCCATATTTGTGATGCAGGGGAATAGAAACGTGATTAAAAACGTGAAATGTCCCACTACTCAACCCGCAATACCTCAAAAAATTCAGCAGATAGTAGAGAACGGAGTGTCTTAACACAAGCTTTTCTTTGCCTACCCTAATGTGTACGGGATACAGCGTGAAGCTGATTTAATTTTTTTTTACTTTATTATCGCTCTAAGACCATACCTTGCACCACATACACATAGTAGACGTGTTGTGAAAGAACATCGAAATATTTGTTAAAACAAGTCGTCTCGAACGCTTATTGGAGTCGCGTCGACGCCGGTGTTGCGTGATATATGAATTTCAATAACTTTATTTTAATGTTGTTGTATGATGTAGAAATATTTAAAAGTTATTTCATAAATTTTAGCCTGTAATGCTGACGCTGGTTGTAGGTCTCTCGTTAGTCTGGACCCTCTTTAAGCTTTAAAATTAACTTTAGATGTTCTGTTATATGTTTTCATACGTATGTACCTATATTTACATATATTATACTTACACAATTATTAAAAATTTGACGTTGTATTTGAAGTTTCCAAGAGACGCAGATTTAAATCTCGCTACTTCATAATAAAATAACTATCGATTTTACTATCGTTGGAGCACAAACAACAATATAAAGTATAGTAAAATAACATCAGGTTTTTTTCTACAAATACCATTCGCCTCCAAACGCTAATATCCGAGGTATCGTTTTCACGTTATCTTCGCAACGCGTTTTTTACGATACTTAGCAAAGTTTTTTTTCCTGTTAACGGCTCCAAGTTAAAATTTTTCCTGTCATTAAATGATTCTTAACAGTTCGCGCGAAGAAAAACTGGCAACAGTCTAAAATACGTGGAATTCAATCGAGGGGAGAGATCTGACATCTGTTTTAAAAATAATTTGTATTTTTAATTTTTCATATTTGCTACATTTCATGCATAGGCAGTGAGATAAATTGTGCGGCGTTAAGTACCGTCCCTCAAGACAAAAAGTTTAAGAAATTGCGGAAATTGAAAAACGGAGTGTCTTTACCCTCTGTCCATCCTGTTATATGCAGGACACAGAGTACAATTTGTTACATCTGAAGGGAATTTTGTTACATCTACAGGAATCAAATTAAAAACAAATATTTTTTTTTCAGACTGTGAAAGCCGCGGTTATAGGTTCGGTTCCCAATCGAGGATTGGAATTTCTTTAAGAAATTTTGGAAAAATAGTTTTTGTTCCAAAATTAGATTTGAAGTTACGAACACACACATCAAATACATTTACTTCACCACGTAGGCTTCTACAATATTCTTCAAAGCACGTATATATATATATATATAAATAATTTACTTTATTAGATAAATCTTATCAAACCATTAGAAAAATTGCATTACCTAAACCTAAAGTCAAAGATAAAGGTGCACGACACCACGTAAGTAACAATAGTGCATTAACACCTCGTACTCGTATCAAAGCGTCTTTGAAGTCGCTGATGTAATCTCACTTTTATATTCCGCGTTCGTAATGTTCTTGGATTGGAGTGTACTCTACTTGGAGCTGAGAAATTAAATTATATCAAATGATTTTTTTATGACATTTTAGTATTAATGATACTTAATATATATACATATGATATAAGATAGAATTATTTATAAGAGATAATAAATTGCTTATGTCAAAATAACGAGTTTAGAATTTAAAGGTGATTTATTTTATTAAGTAAAGGTCAATAAATGTTACATTTACACATCATTCAATGTATTCGATATTATTATTATTATTATTTTAAACAGGAATACCTAACAAAATATATATAGTAGAGCAAACTTCCACCACTTGCTCAGGACTCCTACCACAATGGAGCTTTTTCTGTCTTTTGTGCCGTTTCCTTTGATTAACTTTGATGTAGGTGAGTACACTAATGGATTGTACTCTGAAAGGCTTTACCTGAATGAGTTGTCTTCATCTAGGTTGGAATCAAGCTTCACAGGAAAATACTATTCTTGGTGAAATTACTTAAAATGGAATTCTATTGTCTACGAATCTAGATTAAATTTTTGATTAATTCTAATGTTTAATTAAAGTAGTACGTGAAAAGTGTTTTACTTTATATTTGATAGTTGAAATAGAATTTAAAGATATTATTACCTTTGTACGTAATTGCTTGACTATTTTCGATATTTTAACATAACCATATAAATATAAAAAGTAATTGTATTGTATTCTACACATGTGTCTTCTGAACTTTAATTTTTCGTGAATGTGTGTTTTTGCTTTAATCTTTTAATAATATATCTGTTTTTAATATTTAATTTCATTAATATTAAACATTTTCTTGATTGATACGAACTGACTAATCGTCATGGCACAATTGCAAGATATCTGACCAGAGATGCAATACACAATTATTATTAAAATATTTTAATCTCTTCAATCATATTGGATAAATGAAGTGAGTCAAAAATAAGAACGTAAAGTCTTATCACTACATTCTCTCCCATTCATAGTAAAAATGACAAACAAATGAAACAAAACATTGGAATCAAAAAAACATATTTACTAGCCTAACTATTTGCAAGTCCAACAAGATACAGATAACAAACAATCAGACTATATTTATTGGACGGTTGGGAGGTGAGCGCCTTGGGGTTGGAAGCCGTTCTCGTTGGCGATGTAGCTGACAGAGTAGACCACACCATCGTTGCCAAGGTAAGAGAAGGAGCCGCGAACCTCGATGGCCTCGTTTTCACTGCCTACGTTCTTGAGGACAGCCTCCTCTGACGCGGACTTGCCGTCGCTGCTTTCATATCTTGAGGGAAGAGAATTTGTATTAAAATGTGTTGAAAATTGTAATGACAAAATTTTTATTAACACTTATGGTGGTACAGCATCTCAGTTTTCATTTCCTCGGTCAGGTGAAAAGACAAAGCGAGACGCTGATTTTCAGAAAACTGAATGCGAAAAAATTGAAATCCTCTAAAATGCGAAAAAAAATAATTGCTTTAAGTAGAACTGATTGCATTCCATGGACAGTGTAGGACATAGTGACTTATCACTAAATTCTTTCATAGTAATAGGAATATGATAGTGAGTGTATAAACTTACCCGAATCTGTATCCGTCAACACCAATGTTGTCGAATTCTTGTTTGGAGATGACAGCGGATTTGGGGTCCACTACAACGGCGGCGGAGGCCACGGCGACGAAAAGAGCAATTGCGATGAACTATGAAAAAATATATTATTATTAATTTACTAATTTATTATACAGGATGGTTGTCATTAATATCATTCATACTGGCCAAACTTAAGTATCCCAAAGGTATTTTCTTTCCCCTGATCTAGTTAGACGAAACTCGAATTAAAGGGTAGAACGGAGTAGATTCAATAGCTCAATATTGTAAAATATTTATTATTAAATTAAATTATATATAATAATAAATAAAATTGTTCATGTTTAGCCTGTTATTAGTAAGAATCCCAAAGTTTGCAATTTTAGGTAACCGTAGAAGTTTATGGCAAACACGCAACAAAAAAAGCAATAAAATAAATAAGTTTGCCAAAAGCGGATATTTTACGCATATATTAAACAAATGTAATCGTTAGAATTGATCGATTAACATATGTGTGTATAAAGCGAATAGACATAAAAAATATCATTTGCGAATGTAAATAAAAATCTAGTTTAAAATATAATTAAGGCATAGCGTGTTGAGCATATAATATACTAATAATACCTATAATATTTAGAAAGTAGAAAGATCATTATTATTATTAATTATAATATGTAATAAAAAGATTATTACAAAAATAAAGTAACATTTTTAATAATGTTTAATTCATAAAAATCTATAAATAACTAATAACTCACGGATTTCATTTTTGCAGATGGGTTTTTTTTTTTAGTTTTGTGTGAATTGGGGGCCTCGAAGTCCGTGAGAGGATGTGCTCGACTGTGACTAGAATTTAGATTTTGCGATTTTATATAGCACCTCGTGGATACTAGTTTGCATATTGAACGCCTTTGACCATGTCATTGTGAGATGCATTCTTTTTATTTTTAGGTCTGGTTTTTATTTATTTGATTAAACATATGTATTTTTTTTATTTTATGTGTGTTACTTGCCAAAAATATAAATATTTTACTTAAATTACATTATAAAAAAAATGTATTTGTAAAATTCTATATGTTTACTTAAAATTTCGTTAGGAGCTAACTTTTATTTGATACAATATATTTAATAGATACGCAAAGTTAGTGGATTATTGATAACTTATAGGCCAGATTGTGGGCTGTGTAACTCTACATCCCACTCGAGGAAATGAAATTGAAGCAATGTTTTGTAATAATAATGAAAAAAATCAGACAAGTGCGAGTTGTACCCGCGCATTGATTGTTCCGTACCAATTCAGGTCAGCGAAAAGTACTACTTCTAAAATTGGCAAACAAAAATTGAGCAAGCGTATGAACTCCAAAACGTAATGGATTTTTTGTGATATACATGTCCTTAAATTAACAATTTTTACATGTTTTTCTTTATTTATAATGTAAACATTCAATTTCTGTCAAATAAAGGGTTCCTTTTTTTCCTTATCTCGCACACAGCACGTAGGCAGAGAGAACCTAGTGTTAAAACACTCCATTCCCCGCTTTCTGCCAAATTCTGGAGGCATTGTGTTTTGAGTTTTTTTTTTCCTTAAAGGTATGAAACCCTACAATAAGTATGTCTTAAGATTGGGTTCATTCTCTGCAATTTGCGGGTGAAGTTAAAATAACTATTTAAATTTGAAAGTATTATAAATTATGTAAGTATTATAAAGTAGTATACAATTTTTTTTGTGAATTTAATCAATTTTGTATTAGATAGAGATTACATAGATACTGACTCTGGTAACGGAGCAAGTTGAGCTTCGCCACTTACCGCCATCACTATTAAACAAATAGTGGGGAACGGAGTGTCATAATGAGAAATGGAGTATCTTAATTCTAGGTTCCCAAGTTTAATATACGTATTCAACTAAGTGCAGAATAACATGTGAATGTAAAAAAATACACTGCTAATCCTAATAAACTATTGGTTTTGTTTTTTTTTTCTTTTTAGTTTTATGCAGTCAAGGTTTTTCTTTTAAAATATTTTTTTTATTTTTCACTTGTTTGTTAGGATTTAAAAGGGTTATTATAGCACGTAAATATTCGGTCTCTTTTTCGCTTTCCCAGTCGTGTCGCATTGAAATTCCACCGGCTTCAAAAATTAAAAGGGCAAACTCTATATTTTTTATTTTATTTTGATTGTCAATTTTTTGATCATGAAATACCTTTTGGAAATCCTCGTATTGAGCTCTTGAATTTGATACTCATATTATGGTATTTGAAAAAAAAATTGTTTACGTTTAAAAAGTGCGTGCCACAGCCGCCATGATAATTTTTTTAACGTCACTTATCTAATCTAACGATATCTCAATTTTGTAAATCAATTCAGCGATTCTGGAGATATGAGATGATTACATACGTACATATAACATTTACTTAACAGTCGGGAAAAAGTTAAATTAAATAAAACACTAATTCATTCTTTAAACGGTGCAAAGTGTGTATACTGTAGTTATGTAACACTAGATGAGCAAATTTATTAGAGTGTCGACCTTGACATTCACTTTCGAGTTGGGGCTGTGAAACACTACACTCGATTATATCGCTTATATATTTATCGTCGATATATTTATGAGCTTTTATTTTAGCTTTCTAGTATCATTATCATTATCGAAATGTAAAATTGAAAGTACCTACTGTTAAAAAAGTTATTAAAATTTTTCAAAAATATAAGTAAAAATATATCAAAACGTACTGGATGGTTCAGCTAGAATCTCCTGTTATCGTATCATCCTACCTAATATTACAAAATTATAAAGTATAATATCAAATGATTAAATCTATTTCTTTTAAAGTAAAAAAACTTTATCATAAATTTTTGACATAGTTGATTGTCAAATTATTAAATCCTTATATATAACCCAACAAAAAAAATAAAATTATAGAATAAAAAATAAAAAAATCACCAAAAATATACATTTATATGTGCCCAATCATTAGCCCAAAATGGACGAGCATTATCGATTTGATAAAATCGCTCTATTTTACTATTCTATGAATAATAAAAAGCCTCAAATGTCGCACAATTCGGATCGATGATTATATATAATTTATAGTGCGCCTTGAATAAAATATTTTAACCAACTCTAAAAAGGAGGAAAGGTTACAAGACTAGTCTCTGCTTGCGACTTCACCTTCATTGTCAAAAGGAAATAACTAATAGTTGTGTGTGTCATATGACATATTTTAGGTGCCCGAAGGTAATTCTGACCCTAGGTACAATGCATTCTATAAATTATAAAAAAAAAATCTTAAATAAAGCTTTAATCAATAATAGTAATTCACTTAAAATAAAATATATATTTTTAATTTAAATTAATAGTGATCTAAATAAAATGAATAAATCCGGCTGAACGTGGGGAACTGTGTGTCTTAACACTAAGTTCCCCTTGCCTACACTGCTGTGTGCGGGATATAGTGTGATGCTAATAAAAAGAAAATAAACAAGATCTATTAGTGTAAATATATACATTACATACTACATCGGATTCTATGAAGTGTTAGTTGTCTCCTACATTTGGTTCATTTCTGGGCTGCATCATAGGAGAAGCTCTAGTTTTGTCCATTAATCACTGCATAATTAATCCAAAGGTCAAATTAAGTTTTTTATAAAAATCGCGACTACAAAAAATAACGTTTGCCACCCAACCCGTTATTTTTTTTTATATTTATTACCTTTGAATATTTATTTTCCTCTGTATTTGTAGTTATGACATGGCATTGTATGTCATGAATCTGGTGGGATAAACAGACGGACGGACAGCGAAGTTCGAGTTCGAGAATATTAGAGTCGAACCATTCTACAATTTGGATACAAAACCCAAAAAAAAAGATGAAATTAAAGGATAAAAAATATAAATTCTTGTAATAAAATTGATTCATAACATAATAAAACATAAACAAGCGTTAGAAAAATAAAATGATAACAACTTAATGATATATTATTGAAAGGTGCGGCTTACTTAACGCTTGTTTAGTAAGAAGACGGGGTCACGCGAGTGTAATGCGAACACAAATAAAATATTGTACATATCTTATTACGTCAGTATTAGTTATGGCGAAAGGATTGCGCGCTGCAGGTGAACTGCTTATACGTACAAATATACAAGAATACATCATTATCCTCTTCCTATTTGGGTAAATTAAATATTTTCATTTCTTCGTTGTGAAAGTCGAAATAGATGGTAAGTTCTGCCAACGACTCCAGAGCTTAACTTAGCTTCACGCTTTATCCCTAGCGAGGCAGTCAGAGGTCTCTACATATCTCTTTCACCTCGTCCACTGTCATCAACCTCTTCATACATGCCCTCCGAGGGGTCCTCATGCTTTTTACGTGACCTTCCTCCAGTGTCTTTGATAGTTTTGGGAAGTCAACCCTCTCTTACCACTCACTTTTCTATCGGCATAGACTTCCTCTACTCAACACAAACTACCTCAAAAAACTGAAAGTACAGAACGGAGTGTTCTAATAATCGGTTCCCTTTGCTAAGCTTCATTCAGCTAAAAAGCTTCGTGAAGTTAAAAAAGAACATAATATAGTATATTTGATCAGTATAATTGATACTGTTACTACTGCACTGTTAACATAGCGCTTGTAATATTACTGGACTTACCCCACATATAGTGGGGTGGATAGCAGAGAGAACCTTATATCAGGGGACTCCCGGGACAGAGGATTCAGACACAACCCTGCTGGCAGGTAGATAGAAACTAGTGTAAAGACACTCCGTTCCCCATTTTCCGCCAATTTCTACAAACATTGCGTGTTGAGTGGTAAAGCGCGACATTGAGTTATCATAACTTTATTTATTAATTCAAAACAAAACGGGTATCATAATTTACTACATACTACATAACAGCAATAATAAACAAATTAAAAAAATGTAGATTAAGATGCCATCATGGCGCAGCGGCACGACTTCTGATTGTAATCATGATTCGTCGGTTGTGGGTTCAATTCACTACTCGAGGAATGAACAATTTTCATTTCTTCACACCGGTAACAAGACAAAACAATCGTGCTTCGTTCAACACGTAATGTCTCAGAAACGCAATGTCAAAATATTTTTATTTTGAGTCCGCTAAAGACGCCAAATCGCGGCGTTGAGTTCCACCACTCAAGAAGCAATGCCTTCGAATTCGGTGAAAAGAGGTAACGGAAGTGTCTTATCACTAGATTTCCAGATTGCCTGTCCAACTCTTCTATGTGAGCGACGCAAAATATTTTTACATTAGGTTCCCTCTACCTACCTATATTATACGTTGGGTATCGCATGAACCTAAAAAAAATATTAATAAGTTTATTTTTTTTTAACTAATAATAGTAGTTTTAAGTTCAACAAGTTAAATAAAAGACGTCCTACGAAGGTCAAACATAAATACATAAAAAATCACTTATAATGTGGTCATTTCTAATCAAAATGCGCACTACTGATGGTGAATGAGAATTGCACATTTTAAAAATATTCTGTGAATTTTATTGCATGATAACTATCGCATATAATCTATATACCTATACAAACTACTGTACATTTTCTTTTTTTTTTTTTAAAAAAATCGAATACACTTTTCTTACTTGAGGCCAGTCGTAGCGCAGTGGCGCAAGTGACGGTAAACGCGAATGATTGTTGGATCGATCTCTACTCGAGCATTACAGATATTTATTTAAATTTATATTTTTCCCTCTGCCTACTGTACTGTACTCCGTGACGTGTGTAGAATACAGCATGAATCTATCTTTTGTTATATTTTTTATTATATATATTTCTTAATTCTTACAATTTATTACTCTTGAAGAAAGTTAAATATATTTGTTTAGATTAATATTTTTATAGTTTAGTTTAATATTTTAACAACCTACTGGAGCTTGGAACATCCTTTAATTACACTTAAAAATAAATATATAAATAAAACAGTAAGCATTGCAATTTGGGTCAATAGTTTAATAGAAAAAGTGTAAAACATACAGACCGACTAATATATAATTAATATTAGAATAAAATTTGAATAAAAAATATATACTCATGTATGTTACATATAGCTTATATCAACAGCAGTCGATAATTTTTAGGAGACCAAGGATATGGTCATAAAAATTTTAATAAGACGAGACTAGAGGAGGAGGTCGTTACTTAATTAGCATATTATATGTCGGAGGTTACCTATTCACATATAAGAGAAACATAATTTATATTCCAATGCAATCGTCTTGACTAATATCTAAATTTAATATAAAGCAACCCACACATTACGTAAACCTCATTTTACTTTTAAATTACCTTATTTTCATATTATTTACTTTAGAAGCATCAATCCTAAATGATAGGTATCTTAAAAATTAAATACCAAATATAAGATGACTATATAGTTAGTTCTCAGACTATTTTAACTGGCAATCAAAAATAACAATTTATAACTAATCATTTGAAAAATCTTGAAAAATGTTACCGACCACGAGTTTATAATTTTTAGTTCAAATATGTACAAAAGGCGGAAGATTAATAAAAGGCGTAAATTATAACATTATTGTTTATTAACAAATATACAAAATCGGGATCTTATCACAGAATCGCTCGAACGATTGTCACAACAAGAGGAGAAGGGTAAGACTGAAGGGATGAGTATTCTTGGACTAGATAAAGGCTTATATTAATTCAATTTAAGGGGCTTGGGGTAAATGGGCGCCTTGGGGTTGGAAACCGTTCTCGTTGGCGATGTACTGGACGGTGTAGACAATGCCATCAACACCGGTGTAGGAGAACTGGCCGCGGACTTCGAGAGCCTCGTTCTCAGATCCGAGGTTCTTCAATACTCCATTCTCAGAGGCGGAGATACCGTTGGAGGTTTCCACGCTATTTGATGGAAGAAAAGTTGATTAAAACATTTATATATTTTTGGTAAATATATGGATTCAAGCAATTTTCATAAATATAATTGTGATATTAAAATCACAAATTTAAACTATTTAGTAACACTAAAATTTTTTAAGATAAAGCTAAAAATGTTAATCAAATCGTATTCAATTAAATGATTTTTTTGAACGTACGCATAGTTGTATCCATCAACACCGATGTTGTCGCTCTCGAAACGGAGGATTTGGGCTTCAGCATCGTTGGTTAGTGGGGGGGCTGCGACAGCGGCGGCCACGATCAGAGCGAAGACGATGAACTGGAATCAAGAAGGAAACCAAAATTATCTTCAAAATCCAAAATAATCAGAAAATCCACTGAATTATCACTTATATAACACCCACCGATTTCATTTTTAAAGATTTAGTTGATTGTTATTGCAATGCAATCGAGCGAATGATGCTCCTGCTTCGGAACATCTGGTATTTATAGTGGCGGCGAGAGCGAGGCAAGGACGAGTTGTGACATTTGAACTTACAGTCGTCTTCGGTCAGAGATCTTCTTTAACCAAAGGTTCTTTGATATGTCCGGTTCTGATCTGGTGTTAAGCGTTTGAAGGCTGAATTAATATACAATTATCAATTAATTTACAATAAAATATGCTTATTTGAGATTTTTCTGTAACTTCAACATTTATGAAAAATGGTTTGTTCTTCTTTTTTTATTTTATTTTCTATAACCAAAAAACATATTCATTCAAACACAAACATTATCATAATCTGATAATCTGAACTAATGAAGCTGAAGCGATAATGATGTGTAATTATTTACTTTTTCATTGCGTTTATAATTTAATAAATATTTCCATTTCTTCGCTCTGGTGTCGAGGTAAAACGCGGCGTTGACTTCTGCGATTCTACACGCAATGCCTCCAGAGTTCAGCAAAAAATGGGGAACGGAGTGTCTTAACACTGGGTTCCCTCTGCCTACCCTGCTTTGTGCGGGATACAGCGTGAAGCTGATTTAGTTTATTTTATTTATACATACTTTTTCATTACAATACAAAGTTGTATGGCAATTATAAGCGAACACCTTTCACCGGGTGATAGGTTGAACTCTGTAATACTTACCTATGAATTTGATTTAACATACAAAATACGCTCTGACCCACATCCGCAGCGCGCAACATTTACCTTTATATACTAAATCATATATTTTCGTATTAACGTTATAAGGTTAACTCTGCCTAAAGTGCTTTAAGTTGATATTATCGATTTAATTAAAAGCTCTTTAGGCAGTGAGACTGCGATATTTGCAGGTTCGATTCTTTGGAGGATTCTACGGACTTATTTGTAGTTCTCCGCTCTTGTGGACATAGTGTGGCGTTAATTTCCCAAATTCAGGCGATAATTAGTTAACGGAGTGTCTTAACAAAGAATACTTGTTACTACGGGATCCTACTATATGCGGGATAAAAATAAATAAATAAAAGCTCTTAAGCTTGTAGAGAAATTAAAATTAAAAATAATAAATATTTATAAAAATATTATTTTTATTTCCTGGCTATCACTAGTTAACTTGCTGTTTTTATCAATAGGTATTTGTTTGCTTAAACTTTATCGGTATACGAGTATATTGAAAATGTTACTAGCCATAGTTAAAAATTCGTTTCAGCGTCTAGTTGTGTTCTGCCTACTTTTTTGTTACATTGCAAAAGTAGCATATGATATTTTTTTCAAACTATTCCCGAGTGGGAACTGAACCCACAAACATCACGTGTCGCTAATAAGAATCAAGAAACAAATGTAGTAATAAAATGAAGCCACTAATAAAACATGTTTTACCCAAATTCGATGTAGTGGTTTATAATTTTTGCCTATTTTGCGTTCAAATTTACATATTGTATAATAACATTACAAGGTTATTTGCCCATTTGCCCATATTATATGTATATTGATGATCGTTAACAAAAAGGTTTATAGAACTAATATATATAGAAAAATGTCAATCATTTTTCTAATTTTGCTTAAATATACTTATATATATACATATACTTATATTTAAGCATATAATAATTTATTTTAAATTTTATTATTAAAGTAAATGTTTAACGAGATTTATTTTTACAGTAGAATGACTTCGCTTAATCTGGCTTATTTTATACATATATTTTAACATATTATAAAAATTTATAAATATTTTTTTTTAACTTCACGCTGTATCCCTGACATAGCAGGGTAGGCAGAGGAAACATAGTGTTAAGACACTCCCTTCCCTACTATCCTCACAACTTAAGAAACTTTGCTTGTTGAATAACGAAATCACCTACTTTCAAAAGTCACGGCGAGCATCATCAATAGCCAGCTCTTGGTTTATCTAGAGGATCACCGATTAGTTAATGACCGTCAATATGACGTAAGGCTTGACACATTGGGTTTGAATAGAAATGTCTTCTCGCTGTGCGTTCTCCACCAAATTTATCATAGGGAGTGAGTGTTCTGGAGAACCGTTACCTGTTACCTGCCTGAATTTTCTAACCGCACTGTACGTCACAGACTCAAGTACCATCTATCCACACTATCTGGGGCCGCCTAGCGAAGGTCATAATTTGGATTGGGTGGCAAGATCCTGGCACTGTTCTGAATGATAACATCTTTTTAACTACGGTACGCTATCAAGTTCGATGAATTTGACATATTTTATTTAACTAGCTTTTATTATTCTTAACTGAAATATAACGAATATCGAAAACATTTCGTGTTGGATCCAGAACTAAACACCATACTTTGCCCTAACAGAGCTGGGGAAATGTATATAAATAATTTCTCATTATGGTGTCAAACCTACACCCTTATTTTTTTTTTTTTTTTTTTAACAGTGATAGGTAAGCGTTTGACCACTGTCTAACCTAATTATATTTGTTATTTTTTGTATCTACTATTCCACTGCGCCACAATGACCGATTTAAATTAAAATATTCCTTGATTTAAATTCAGTATTAATCGCCGTAAAACAAATAGTATAAAAATAAATGTAAAACCTACATTAAAATCGCGGTCAACACTTTATTCTATTTACATTCAAAATTTACGACGAAACTTTAAGAGATTCATACGTAATGAGCTTATTAAATAATAAAGTACATAAAATAAGTTGAAGGCTCGTCTTATGACTGTGCATGGCCCACGTGGTTATGTTAATACAGTAAAAATCATTAAACACACTTGATGGTTATGGGTTCGATTTTTACTCTGATAGACAAAGTGCGGCGTTGAGCTCCGACACTCAATACACAATGTTACGAAACTCAACTGGTGCGTGCTTGGGTGTAGGGATGAGGGGTCAACTGGTAGGGGAAACTTGTATCTTTCAGGATTAAAATTACAAATTCTGCTCCTTTGAAAACATTTAAAGTTTTTTTTTGCCTTCAAGCTTTCTTCCCAGCGTAGAAGTATTTCTTAGAAGACATAACCAAGCGCCAAACCCTACAGTCTCCGAATAACTCTCTCGTCCCCAGTCAGTAACCTCTTTAAGGACAATCGTCGGTGTTGCCTCATATAAGCGCCACTATAACCTTCAAAGATTGTTTAAGGTATCAAGATCAAGAAGTTATGGCTAATGGCGTCTAATGGGCGTGGGTTCGAATCATACCCGGAGGAATATATTTTCTTCCTTTTTAACCGCCGCTACGGTCCGCTACGGTCGGTTCCAAATTGATATTTGTTTTTTTTGCTTTTTTTTTCAGTTTCGCGCTGTATTCATCTCATTTAACAGAGTAGGCAGACGGAACCTAGTTTTAAAACACTGCGTCCCCAATTTTTGCCCAAATATTGTGGCAGAACTAAACATGTTTTGACTTGTTTTCAGAGCAAAGATATGAAAATAACTCATTATTCCTCGAATGGGAATTGTACCTATAACCGTCACGTTCTCAGTCATACCTAGCGGAGTTCTTTGTATATTAATAATATATATTTTGATTACCATTCCATTTCTTTGTATTAAATATTCCATTTCCTCGAGTGGAAATTGAATCCACAACCTGTCGCTTTACACGCACGTTTGCGCCTCACGACTGGCCTCAAAATGATGCGCCATAATACATCATTTGTATGAATGCAGATGAACAAACTGAAAGAAATATTAGCATTTATAAACCAATAAATATATTCAACTTTAGTCTTGCTTAATACCGAAGGTTGTTTGACCAAAAGCGTTAATGCTACAAAATACATATAAATATGTATATATATATATATAAATATATATATTATATTGGGTTTTTTTATGTTTATTGATACCATTTATGTAGCACGCCTAATTATTGACCCAATTTATTTGGCCTCTTGCTTATGTTGTAAATGGATGTGACTGGTGATGTATGACTGGTGTGGATCAGCGGCACAGGTTGATTCTCATTGGGGATAATTAATTATTATTTCGTTCTACGTGCATTGTCTTGAAAATAACTACGGCGAAGCGTTGGGAGTATTGCGGCGGACTGACGTCATGCAGTAGAAACTATTGTGCGTAGAATCCTGTTTTTTTTTATCTTTATGAAGTCCAGCTATACTTTAGCCCACGCCACTTCCCAAAAAACTTTTACCCCTTTCTCTCTCGCAGCGATGTTCAAATTTTCATACGTATTCCAAATATATTTTCATTATCTTACCGTGAAATAACACTTTATAAATGATAAAAAAATGTAATCTCAACTAACTCCCACGTCAATATCATAATAGTATTACTACTAAGCACCATAAAAGCTAATAAGGGAATGTATGTCAATTGGTGTGATGAATCATTTTTCTAAAAGCTCCGCTGCATAAGTTTTTCTCGGTAACTTTAAGAATACGACTGTTACACAATTATTCACCTCACATTAGTTACCAGACATAGGGCGGCGCTGAGTTCAGTGACTCAACAAACAAACTCAAAAACGGATGGCTTAATATTAACAGCAAATATTATTTATCTGTAACCTTTTTAGGGTAAAAAAAAAATTTCAAGGTTTAATTTAATTTTGTTTAAGTATGCTAACGATGTAAAGATAAAAAACATAATAACAAGACCTGCACCTAATTGGAAACACGCTACAAATCAGATCAAAATTAGTCTGACCTTATCTAGATATAAATAATAATATGATTTATAAACTATAAAAACGAAATAATTTTTATAGAGATAAATCAGTAGAATATATACTTATACATATTTTATATCGACCAATATCTACGGGGCTTTAGGCTTAATCCCACAGATACTTATTCCCCCGAATGTGAATCGAACCCATAGCCGATTAAATTTATTTATAATGTACGGCTTCATATCATTCTATATCTACAGGCTAGTGGAAGAGGTCTCCATTCAACACTCCCTATACAAGTCATGGTGTGATAAGAAATGGTCTTTATCATTCATGATAAACATAAACAACGGTTCAAACGGTTTAAATAACAAGTGTTCAAATTAAAAATACAAGCTAGTCAATGATGACTAGTTAAGAGTTCTGTATGACACATGAGACTGTCGTCGCGCAGTGGCACAAGCGTATGATGCTAGTGCGACAGGTTGTGGATTCAACTCCTGCTCGGGGGAATGATTGATTTATTTATTTTCTCGCCCTAGCAAAGGCAAAGCGCGGTGCTGAGTTCTGCCACTCCACACGCGATGTTTTGAAAATTCGGCGAAAAATTGGAGAACGGAGTGTATTAACATTAGGTACCCTCTTACTACATTGCTATATGTAGAATACAGTGTGAAGTTATTCATTTATTTTTTATTTGCGTGACATATGACACATAGCACATTCTAAATACGAAGTAACTCTGAGCTTTGAGGGCGTTATATGAAAACGATTAATACGATGTAATAAAACTTTTCTCGATCAAGCGATATTTGTATCAGTAGTTCCCTAGATTAGCTCTTTTGACCAAATAAACTCTTTAGCTTCTCCTTTATAATATTAGTGTAGAGGTTAATACCACTCTTAGCGAGGAGGCATAGTGTGATTGTAAACGCGACTGGTTGTGGGTTCGATCCCCACTCGCAGAAATGAAATATTTGATTGATATTGTTACAAAATAATAACTAATAATACTTAATTTTTTTTAACTATCAAATAGGTACAAAAAAATATATGATATCAATCGCTTTTCATAAAAACATATTATAATAAATTGGCTAATTTTAAAGAATGACAAAATTACGCAAGATATTTATTTGTTGTGCGCCCACGCAAGTATCTGTATTGTGATCTAAGATGGCACGATTTCCTCATGCGGACTCTCCGTGAATCACCTTTGCATAACACCCTTCAGATAAAATTAAAAGTAAACGATAAAGGAATGCTCGTTTTATTTCGTAATGTCAATTTTTCCTTAAAATTATTTGTAACATGCAAAAATTTTCAAGGTCCCTACGTGATACGGCTTCAGTGTATGACTTCGCAGAAAATAATCTGGAGAGATGTCATCGCGAAGCAGTTACAGTCGAGTCATAATAAATGCGATGGTTTTGAGTTCAAATTTCATATTAGATGATGTTTTTAGTATCAAAGTAAAAAAAAAATAGTAAATGTTTCACACAGCGTAATAAAATAAAATGCGTGAAGCTGTCTCAGGCCCGTCTTATAATATATATAAACTTACTCTTAATTCTTAAATCAATGTTACAAAATCTAGTTTGATAAAATAAATTATATTAATTTAAAAATAAAAAAAACATTTTAAAAAATCATATAATATAATCTGTGATAAATGGCATCTCAAAATCAAAATACAGGCGTAAACATATAATATATATTTTTATAGCTTGCTATATTTAATTTTTTATATGAAAATGATGTACTCTCACGTTGACCTCTGGCAAAAGGAATCTTGGTAAATCTTATGAGTAATATTAAAGTATTAGTTGTCAATGTGTCAAGGAGTCAGAACGAATTACTTTTAAAAGAATCTAACCTTTAAAGCTATCGATAATAATGACTAACAGCCATTTACACTTGTTGCAATAAACATCATTTTTTTTTTATAATAATATTGAAGTGCTTCTTCAAAAAGCAATAAACGTAATGGTTATGGGTTCAAATTCAACTTTTAATTTTTACTATAAAAATATTTGTTCAAAATTAATTTCCAACACGTAATATAACATCCCGAAATTGGGCAGAAAGCAGTTTAATGTAGTGTTAAGACACTCCGTTTCCTTGGTTATTAAGAGTTAACCCATGTCGTACCTACCGGTTGTCTTGAAAACAATCGAAGAAGCTCTCTGACCACTAAGCCATACATTGATAAAATGGTTTTTTTTACAAAACAACGTAACATCTGACCGTATCGATATTTTGCAAAAAAAGTGACTGTTACGCTTATTAGTAACATAAAACTCTTTATAATAAAACATACATAAAATAGGCGTATCTAATTGAGAATGTAAGAATTCCGCACAACTTTAGATAATTCGTGATCTTTGTGACGTGAAGTTAAATTTTTTATGCTTCTCGCCGTATCCCGCAGCAGTTAATCGAATCTATAACCGTCGCTTACATGTTACAGATAGGGGCTGTTCCGCTGCGCCACGAGGCCTGAGAGCTTATCAAAGTTCAATAAGTAAATAACTGGGTTCGAGGGCCCTAAAACACATATATTTTTGCTTATTCTTTTTTTATCATTTAACATTTGTAAAATTATTCTAAGAACAATAATATTTTACGTTTATCATTTTGAAATTAAATGCATTTTAAAATAATAGCATCCATTATAAAGCTATTTAAGTGTAATAACAATAACAAATAATAATAAAACATTTTTTTAAGTGATATCGAACTAATACATGTCTATTTTATTAACTGGGATGCATATACTTTTGTGAATAAATCACATCAGTCTCAGGTAAAAAATATGACAATTTGGTTTATCTACTATTGAGAGAACAGTGGAAATAGAACAGTTGATACAATTATTACTTAAATTCTTAAGACTTAAATTTTTTTTAAAACTTTTTTACATAGTTGTAAAAATAGATCATGCACCTGTAAATCGACCTAAAAAAATATTTAAATAAACATAAGCGTAGACGCACGAGAACGAACAAACACAAATACTAATAAATATAAGCTCTCTCCAAATAGATTTCTAACCTATAAACATTACATTGAACTGGGTCCCATTCAAGAACCCCAACTGTGGTGACCGTTGTCAATTATATAATGTGAACTCTGCAAATCAGTTAGGTTTGATATGAGTGTCCATTTATCATATTGACGTTGGGATACTTTCGCTAAAATTACAATGAATTTAAAGCCTTTAGAATCGAGCAGTATGCAACAGAATGATATAATTAAATTTATTGTAGATACTTGAGGTGTAATGGCACTATTGCTTGAAGGTTTACGATTCGATTATTTGACATGCGTTTAGGTCTACATGTTTTTTTGTAATATGTGCATTTTTTTTTATCTTATTACCATTATTAGAGCTATAATATAAAAATAGTTCAATTCTTCATGTGGAAATCAAACCCACAACCGCCGCATATACACTCATCGCTGTGCTCCCCAACGTCGGCCTCAATTAATATATTAATATAAATAAATATTGCCTCAAATATGTATTTACGTCAAAATGCCATATAGATATGTATCTAACGTGAATCTAATATTTATGCACTCTTCCAGTGAAAGCTTGACATTTGGTCTTGACGTGGTTAATGTCAGAGGTTTCGTCATGGTGTCGCAAAATGGCTGAACGCGCTCATCTATCTCACACACGACGCCTCTGGATATTCTAATGATAGTAATTAACTAATATTCATTGCAAATACAATATTTTACAACACTCGTCGTCGCTCGCAAATTTGTGAATTAGGACTTTAAGAATTCCCTGTCTTCCCGTCGCCGTTGGAATTTCGAGATTTTTTCCTGAAAGAAACATATCTCTATCTATAAAAAAATACTAAATATTCTTTTTCAATTGAAATTTTAACTCTTAATAAAATCACTTCATTTTGAGGACTTGGTGACGCTTACGCCGCTGCTTGTATTAATAATTATGTATTAAATGTATAATAATAACAAAAAATGTCTTTATATTTATTCTTACATTAGTTTGTTTAAGTTAATTTGAGCTTTATTTAATGGATTTAAACCCACACCTCTTGGAATCCGCATGAGAGGCGCGGGCTTAAATCCGGCTAAATAAAATTATTTATACGTTTCTAAAAAGTATTTTATTTCCTAGGTTTGGAATAACACTTTTAAAATGTGTATTTCACACTTAGGAATACCAATAAATCTTTATGTTTTATATAACCCGTTTATCGAGAAAGTATACAGTGCCTGGGGACAAAGTTACCTTTGATACTTCAAATATATCATCTGTCACACACAACTCTCACTTACATCCATTTTGACTATAGTAGATACAAGACCTATTATCTAATAATATTTTCCAAATATTAATATACACTAAACTCATGTTCGCCTCAAATTGAATATATCATTAAAAAAAACCTGCTTTAATAAATTACATATTCTATATATTGATCTTCTATAGTTTAAGATTTAAATATTTCAAATAAATTATGTATATATAACATTCTTGTTGAGTAAAATTAGCATAGCTATACACCACGTACCATCACGCCATCACGTGCAGTGACGAGGCCTTTGGAAGCTATAATTTATGGTTTATGATATAGTAATTAAAATATATCCGTTTCATACTATTATAGTACGGCTAAGGTGTGTTGTAATTGAATATGATAGTCGTGGGTTCTAATCTTGATATAACATTTATATTTTAGTAGCATTTACCTGTGACTTCGCCCGCGTGATCAAATGGAAATATCTCTGATCGCTATCTGGTACAGTGGACTAGTCATCCAGAACAATAGTTCCTGAGATTATTTTTACTTTCTCGCTCTAGGGGACGCGTGATGACCAGAGTGTCTTAACTCTACGTTACCTCTACCTAGGCTGCTACTTGCTGAATACTGAGTGAAGCTTATATAATATATACATTTAAAATGATAATAATATATAATATTAAAATGTATTGGAAACCTTTATGTTAATATACTGTTTTATGATAATTAATCAAATGTCAAGAGTTATTACAATTTTGAATAATAAATTACAAGGAACCTTAAGAAGAAGCTTCATAAAATATTAATGATATAATACGGAAACAGAACTAGTTGTAATTGACATTTCGTATTTTTTATGACTGTACACGTGATAGCCGTGGGTTCAATTCCCTATTAGGCAAATGCTCAGATATAGTTATATTATTTAAAAAAAAACATCCCACTCTGGCCAGACAGCGACTAGTAGAGAACGGAGAATTTTAACATAAAATTGAGCTTTGCCTACACTGAAGGTTCCCGTTATCAATAGAGATTTGCATTGAATTCGGATAGATATACAAATCTGTATAATGTTATGTTAAATCTCATCAGTTATTAATCCGAAAACTGTCCCGCTGAGTTTCTTGCCCAGTTCTTCTCAGGTCTGAGGCACTAACTTTAGTGAACTGGTGGTAGATTATTTGACGTTCAAAAAATAAAGTATGTAACTTTTTGTTTTTAATGAAATTATTTGACTTTGACTTATAAGGTAATAAGGTGATTTCTAATTAAGCTAGCATCCTCATTATTAGATTAAATATTACGTATCTACACTCATATTATATTAGGAGGCCAGACGTGGCATACAAGCGTGTGACTGTAAACGCAACATACAGGTTTTGAGTTCTTTTTTTTTTTTTTTTTTTATGGGAGAGGACAAGGCAAACGAGCGTTCGGGTCACCTGATGGTAAGTGATCACCGCCGCCCACGACCCCATGCAACACCAGAGGAGCCACAGGTGCGTGGCCAGCCTTTAAGGTGGAGATGAAGGGCACCGGGGCCCGGCATTACCTAATGCGAAACGCAGTGGCAAGGGCCATTACTTCACGCCGGTTTAAAATGCCGGGGGTGGTATTAAATCCGGTCGAGTCTGCCCATGCGTGTTGCCATTACTGGCGACGTGACTCTACCACACGTACTTTAGTCGCCTCTTACGACACCGACAGTACCAGGGTGATCCTATTCTAAGCCGGAACCACACGGCAGTTCGATTCCCACTCGAAGGAATGAAAAAAAAGAAGATATTATTGAGCTGAAGGGTTTGTTTGGTTGAACGCGATAATCAAAAACTACTGAACCGAATTGACAAACTCTCTTTGTCAATTAGAGCAATTCCCCTGTATTTACTTGTCTGTGTACATAACACGTGAAGCTAATAATATATTTTTAATGTAATCTACATGTAAAAAAACCTTACTTGATATTGTAAATCCAATAGTAATTCAATCAATGACCCTCATTACATCACCATCACAATTCATGGATTTACGGAATGTTTCAAATATCACAAGTCGTAAGGCATTGCCAGGAAATGCTTAATCATTACACGCGGATAGTTATATATATTTGAATGTTTATGTATAGTCGAGGCCGTTGTGGCGCAGCGTTTGATCGCAATCTACGGTTGCGGGTTCGGTCCCCAATCGAGAGAATTATTGTTTTCACAATCACAAATATTTAGCAGAAAATGAGTATTGGAGTGTCTTAACTAGGTTCCTTACCCTAACCTGTTTACCATGTACCATTTACATTTATTGACGTACTTAAGACAGGATAGACTCTATATGAAATTTATACGCAGAAGCATGCAACCTTCCCCGGGATTTTTCATTGTACGTTTTTAAGTCCACACAAAAAAACTTGCGGGTATTTCCTTGACCTGAGTATATATAATCAGCCTTAGATTCTGCCAAATATATATTTTTTTATATGTTCGAAATGAACGCAAGGTGGAAAAACAGAACGTAAATCTAAATTCCCTGTGCCTAATCTGCAAAATATGTTAACATACAAAAAAGGCAGTATCGATACGACCTCGTTTGTAAAATTTGAAAAAAAAAAAACTAATCGTACGATCACTGACTTCTAAAGTTTTTTTAGGGTTCCGTGTCTCTAAAGGAATTATATATATTATAGTCTCTCTCTATTGCCTGTCTGTCAAGGCTATTTGTCTCGAGATCGTATAAAGATATCTAGTAGAAATTATTATCAAATATTCATGTGCTCCAAGACACAGAAAAAATTAAGCTTCCCGGTAATATAGTATATGCATTGTTTTTGTTACATTTCGTATGAAATTCATCGCGTAATCAAAACCTATTGGGCATTCTCTGTAGACTGTAGAATAATGAAATTTGGAAAGTCAGTTAGAACTTGCAGTGCAAATAAAGGAAAAAATTTTAAAAATGGAAATCTTACATACAAAATTGTTACACACTCTCCCGCAAACTATTATTATACATTTTTGCTTCACGCTGTTCTATTCTAATAAATTGGCACGGAACACTCGGTTGGCAAATCCGATTCACAATTGACGGGTTTTTTTTTATTGTAAAACCTCCAATCACATTAGTGGCATACATAACA